>CM061043.1:8892933-9235433 GCA_030762985.1 Adelphocoris suturalis
GCCCGGACAATTTTCATCCCAAAGAAAGGGGGAAGTGGGCCTGGAGGCTACCGTCCAATTTCTATTTCGTCGGTGGTCTTCCGCCACTTCCAAAAGGTTCTGGCATCTCGCCTCCAAGTGGCTGGTGTCATAGGTGACGTCCAGAGAGCATTTCGGCCAGCGGATGGCACAGCAGAGAATCTTACAGTTCTCCAAACTGTCATTTCGCTGGCCCGTATCAAGAAACGGCAGCTCCATCTTGCCGCTCTGGACGTCGCTAAGGCCTTTGACACAGTTAGCCACTTTGCCCTGACCGATTGTCTTCGTGGTGTCGGGGCACCTGCTCGTTTAATTGAGTATGTTGCCTGCCTGTACCACGAAGGCGTGACGGTCCTCGAGGCACAGGGTGAGATGTCAGGGGATGTTGTTATTGGGCGCGGGGTACGCCAGGGGGATCCTCTGTCGCCACTCCTCTTCAACCTGGTCGTGGATACAGCCTTGGGTAAGCTGCCAGCTGAAATAGGGTTTGATCTCGCCCGTGGGGTGCGAGTAGGTGCATTAGCTTTTGCTGATGATGTCATCCTACTCGCAGAAACCCGTGAGGGCTTGCAGATCTCCCTCAACGCATTTGCTGAGCAGCTAGCCAGGTGTGGTTTGGTGGTCAACCCAGCTAAGTGTGGGTCGGTCTCCTTGGTCCCATCGGGTCGCCAGCATAAGGTGAAGGTAGTGGATGAGGAGTGTTTTGTCTTAGGACAAACTTCCATCCCTGCCCGATCCGTGTTGGAGGTCTGGCGGTACCTTGGGGTCGACTTCATGGGTGTGGCCACTATAGCCGCAAGCCGTGTGGACCTTGGTGGAGCATTAGCTCGTGTCACCAAGGCTCCATTGAAGCCACAGCAGAAGCTGCGCCTCCTTCGCACGTACTTACTGCCAAAGCTTACCTATGGGTTAGTCTTTGGCAGGCTTACTGCGGGGAGGCTGCTTGAGTTAGATCGTGAAGTTCGCTCTGCTGTGCGCTCTTGGCTAGGCTTTCCACCTGGTGTCCCAAGTGCTTACATCCACGCACCGGTCAAGGCCGGTGGACTCGGTATTGTCTCTCTTTCTGCCAGCATCCCATCTTTACGCCGCCAGCGCCTGCTTGCCCTTAGGGGCTCGAGCTGGGAGGTCGCCCGCACTGCTGCTGACCTGGACTTTGTCCGGCAGCAGTTGTTGTGGTGCGATCGAGCAACACCAACTGCTCCAAAACCCAGCTCGTCTGCTGAGTTCGCTGCTGCACTGCATGAGTCAGTAGATGGTAAAGAACTCCGACAGTGCTCTGAATCCCCCATTTCTACCCAGTGGGTGGAAGGGGCTTCTGAGGGCAGTGGGTCCCGTGACTATCGCCATTTTCACGCTGTCCGGGTGGCTACGTTAGCCACCTCGGTGAGGTGTTCGAGGAGTAGTCGCGGGACAGTAGACACCCTTTGCCGTGCCTGTCGGAGTAAAAATGAGAATCTTTATCATGTGGTGCAGCAGTGTCCTCGTACTCAGGGTGGCCGCATTTTACGTCACGATGCGGTTGCCAAGCAGATAGCAGGTGCTTTGTCATCTAGCGGTTGGGATGTCGAAAGGGAGAGACTATACCACATGCCGAGTGACCGGGGCAAGAAGCCAGATATCGTTGCGATCAAGCCCGATGGGTCTGCCATAATCCTGGATGTCCAGGTTGTCAGTGGCAGCGTGGACATGGAGCAGACCTGGCGGGCTAAGAAAAGTAAATATGATAGAAATGATCTGCGCCAAGCGATATCTGAGCTAAAAGGAGTGGCACCTAATAAGATCAATGTCATTGCCGCGACCGTGTCATGGCGCGGGGTGTGGTGCGGGAAAAGCGCCACGGAGTTACTCGAGTTGGGCATCTCGGCAGGAGTACTCCGTGGTATCACCACCCGCGTCCTGAGGGGATCTTACTTGAACTGGTGGTCATTTTATAGGGGCACTTCCTTTCATCCCGTTCTTCCTCCTCGTCCTGCAACTTCCCTTATCCCTAGAGCCGGCGTCGGGTAAACCTGGGCGTCCTCCCCACTTTTTATTTTATTTGTTTATTTTTCAATTTAATGGCGTGCCCCCTCCGTCTTTGAGGGGAGGTTTATAAAAAAAAAAAAAAAAAAAATGTGTGTGTGTGTGCGTGCGAGCATGCGTGCGTGTATGCTTGCGTGCGTATGTGTCTGTCATGAGTCCGCGGACATACGGAGTTACGGATCTAGTTACGGATCTAATGGTATAATTCGAAGCAAAATTTAATTTTCTTTATTTTCATGTTGAATAAAAGTTTTTTTTAGCACTATCGCTGGGCTTTCGATAGTATTTTTTAAATATATGATGTGTTTTAGCCTTGGCGTCTGCAACCGAAAACGAAACGTTATCTGTTAACGACAAATGTGTTGCATTTATGTGTTGCTTTCATGTGTTGCGTTTTTGAGTAACGAAAATGTGTTGCAACAATTTACTGATGATTTCCGCTTACAACCGAGTCGTTGTTAGGGAAATGGTACTTCGTCATTTTTCATCTCACAAAATTCGTTGACCATTCGTTCAAAAGCTCTCGATTTATCCAACCATATTATGTTAACTACTGCAAAGTGTGTGGCCAACAGGCTGAGTTATGAGCATGGTTACATGAATAATTGTTTACACACAGGTGATCATTCTCAATAATTGTAATTGTGAACATGATTGCGACCTTCTGATAGGGGTGGGGGAGGGGGGCTGTAAAAAATGAATTTTTCGTGTGAGGGCTCAAATGAAATCTTATGATGAGGAGGTTCCAAATATAGAGTTGGTGATATATAAATAAAACAACTTGACATCTAGTGATAAGAGACACCGCACAATCTGAGTCATTCTTATATGCTGGTTTCACGGGTTTATGTGAAACGCGTGGGCTAAAACACATTCTGTGTTTCAATAATTTCATTCGAGTATGTAAATAGAGGTAACCGAGAATCCAGCAGGCTTGCTCCCTGGCGAGGAGCGGAGCGCCGAGTTTTTTTTAACGACTTTTTAAGCATTATTTGCAAACACACACAAAAAAAAAAATAAATAAATAATAATAATAATAAATAAATAAATAAATGTCTCTTGAATATTAGGTATAGGACCATGGAGTACATTCTTGATCAGTGTAAAAATTTCTGTGAGAATAGATGAAAAACAGACTTCCGTCCAAAATTTCCAATTTTTTGACCAATGTAAGTCACCAGTTTTACCATCACTGTGCAAGAGAACGAACTAGTTAAGTTTGGATTCGCAGGACGCACCATCTCCACTCCCACATAACGAGTTTTTGCGAAATCTCACGGATTCTGAGCACTTATAAGTCAAAATCAGCCCGACTCCCGAACGACTTCGAAAATCACTTGTAGATGGAAAATCGCTTCGGTTATACAGGGACGGGTTCCAGTAAATCACCCGTTGGAGAGGACACGAGGTGATCATCGCATTACCATATCCGAAACAGAGTCGATACTCCCGTTGATCCAATAATAACAGACGCCACGAGGGAACCAAATCGGTCCCGTTTTTGTTCGGAAATCTTCTCGATGGCCCTTCAATCGAAATAACACCTTGGTAATGCTTCCACCTGCGCCTCGATTCCTCCTTTCTGATAGGTATCTTTCGACCTCTTCACTGATAGCGTTTATGCATTATTCATGCTTCACGCCTCCGCATCTTTCCCAGTCCTTGTTTTAGAATAAATTAATTAAGCGTGACATTTATTTTTTTCCGTCTTTTTGTATTAGATAGCGGCCAATCGGGGTGTAATGGTGAAACGAAGACACAGCCCAGACCTTACCTCGTAGATATCTCGTTATTCATATGGTTTACGATGTTTTCTTGAATTACAAGTTTCTCTAACGAGTTATTCTAGAAATTAGGTAACTAGGTAATAGTCTACTAATTGGACTAGGTAGTAGGTGGATGGCTAAATATCATCCACAATTTAGTTCATAGTGGCAAAATATAACGTTGCTGACATGTTTCGCTAACTCTTGAATTTTTCAAATTCAATTCTACAAGATATTTGCGCAGAAATGTATTTATTTATTATTAAAAACGGCCAACCCGACTGGCTGTGGCACTAGTGTGCACTTACCTTAAGGAAGCGACAGCAGAGCCACCAGAGAAGTGGCAGAACCTCCAAGGAGACGACAGAAGCATCAAGGAGGCAGCTGAAACACCAAAGAGGCGACTGCAGGACCACCGAGGAGGTGGCAGGGGCAATGGTGAGACAGCAGGACCACCAAAGACAGGCTTGAAAAATCAAGAGTGAGGCTAAACCACCAAGGTAGCGACATCTGGACCTCGGAGAGGCGCCAATGATATTGGGTGGAGTGCATAAAGGCGAAGCAAAAGCTTTTTCTCCGAAATGTGAAAACAAGCTTCGTTCCCTATGCATAATAAGTAAATGCTATAGCACTTGCAACCCCCTTTGAAGCAAAGCCTTTCAGTTTTTGCATGAAGATTGAAGGCAATACTTTTACTCTAAGCATGGGGTTAGCATCTGCTTTTACGTTCTACTTCGAGAAAGTACTTCGTTTTTATGCATACCACCCATTGAGGATGTTGCAGGCCCATCTGAGAGACGCCAAAATCATCAAGGTGGCGGCTGAACCAACTAACAGGCGCCAGATTGACAACAAATAAATGGCAGGGGCACTGATTAGGGGGTAGGGCCAGCAAGTAAACACCAGAAGCATTTAGGAGGAGGCAGCAGGACTACTGAGTACTCGGTGAGGTCATTGGGTATGTGGCAAAACCAGCAAGGTGAGGCCAGAAGCATCAAGGAGGTTGAACCATCAAGGAGACGACAGCTGAGGATGCGGCAGGGACATTGGGCAGGCGCCTGTACCATCAAGGAGGAGACAGCAGGATCACCGAGGAGGCAGCAGGAGCAATCGGAAGGTGCCTGTACCACTAAGGAAGTGCCAGCAGGATCACTGAGGAGTCGGCAGGGGCATTGGGAAGGTGCCTGTACCACCAAGGAAACGCCAGGAACATCGAGATGGCGGCTGAATCACCGTAGAATCAACATCAGGGTCACCAAGGAGGCAGCGCAGCAGGGACAATGAGCGGGCTCCTACATCGACCGAAAGAGGTATCCCTCGACCCTGGTAAAAACTTCGAAAGTCGAAGTTCATTAAAAACAGTTTTCATTTCTTATCTTCTCATGTACTAAACATCTCTTGTTTTAAGAACTTCATTTTTGGATATAGAGAACAATTGAAATAAACAATTGAGATAACTTGACTATTCCCGAAATCTCAAGCTATTCCTTTCCAACAGCTTAAAATATGTTGAGCGCCGATTACATTTCAACTATACCAATTGAGAGTATAGATATATTTGGGAATAGAAAAGCCATGTCATCCATAGGCTGGACACCCCTGCCTAGCATGACACGATTGAAACGACACTGAAAAACCATATCAATAAAAAAAAGTTCAGAATTAGTTGGACACATAGGACAAAATGATGTGTATAGTTTGGTGGTCTGGATGCTCGCAAGCTCGCATCTCAAAAATACATAACATCGCGTAGTCAATCCCGTAGTAAAAATTCAGATTAGTTGGACGTATAGGTCAGAATGATGTGTATAGTTTGGTGGTCTGGATGATCGCAAGCTCGCATCTCAAGAATAAATAACATCAGATAGTCAATCCCTTAGTAAAAATTCAGATTATTTGTACCCCGTCATCATACCCTTCCCTAGGCTGGAGTCCCCTGCCTAGCGTGACATGATAATTTGTCAAAACATTGAAAAAACATATTAATCAAAAAATTCAGAATTAGTTGCACATAGGGATCAGAAATGTGTATAGCTGGATGGTCTGGATGCTCGCATCTCAAGAATACATAACATCAAGTTGTCAATCCCTTACTAAAAATTGAAATCAGTTGGACTTATAGGTCAGAATGATCAGTGTGATGTTTGAATGAACAGTGAAACCCCTCATTGACCCCTCTAAGGGGGACTGTTTTCCCGCAATCCCGGCATAGGAATAGGGATTTTAGTTTACTCGACCCTCGGTAAACCGGACTCTCTGTTCGCAACATATGGTCAGAATGATTAGCGTGATGTTTGAATGCATATATTTAACTAAAATGAATGCGAGTATTTTATTTTGTAGGTCATGATTGTAGAGGTATGGGAAATATTCGACACTGCCTCTGAACTGACCATAGACCCAATTCAACCGTCGTTTTTACGACCCTAACAGACCATGGGCCCAATTCGACATCACCCTTCAGACCCAAAGGGTAGGTACTCCTCATTGGTTGTGTTTCCTATAGAAGGAGACTTGTGCTTGGTACTTGGTTTACGAAGTTCTCTTCTTTGCGTTCAACTGTTGAACCCCCAATCCAGCTGATCAGTGTAGATTGCATAGACCGCCTACACCCCATAAAATGCCCTGACCTACATTTCTTCCTTTACGTCCGATATAATAAAACCCCTCCTTTCTCCTATTATAAAAACTCCGCATTCTTATTTTACATTTTATTTTACTTTTTCCTCCTCTTTATTCTTTTTGTTGTGATAAAGACGGGAAAGGAAAAAAAAGGTGAAGCCAATTTAGAAGGAAGGAAAGGGTTGGCAGGAAGGATACGGAAGGACATCCTGCCACGCCCTCTCGTCTCATACAGGATTTTCTTTAAGAAGGATATGAGGACGTCCCTACTGTCAGGATCCATTCAAGCCATTGCAACGGACGCGAACAGTTTCCGAACAGTAAGGTGCATTCGCCGTTAAAAGTCGCCTAGGTAATTTTACCTACTTATACGAGCAACGATAACGTAAAGGATATGGGGAAAGTGACAAGGATTTAACTAAACCGCGCATCCTGTTTGCCGTTTCTTGATGGCTTCATACGTTGCCCAGGCGCATAGTTCGCTTCAACATACACATCCATCACGAACACATACATCAAGTATTATTCCTCGCATCATTGATGCAGCAAAGTTAATTGTCTATTCAGTCATTTGGACAAGTGTAACTACAATCTTAGTGATTTTAGTCCACCACCAACCGAATTCCTAACATAAATATGAAATTCGAAACTCCTGACATAATTTCCAAAACTAGACCAAATTGATAATTGAATTTTTAAAAAAATGATCAAGAAAATCTGACTAGAATATTTAAAACATCATGATTAATTACTATTACCCTCTCCAATCACCCCTAAATTGAATTTGAAATTCTCGATATGCGATCTTAAACTAGAACAAATTCATAGATGAACAAAAAAAGAATCACGAAAATCGGACGAGTTTTGTTTACACAAGAATCAGTTAAATTAAGAAATTACAACAAAAAAAAAGGTGCGTAAGTGTAAGAAATTAAAAGAGATGACAAGAATCAAGTTAAAATAAGAATCAGGAAAATCGGTTGAGTGAATTATCCTCTCCCCCCACCCCGACAGTAAATCCGAAACTCCCATGGTTTGTTGCACAACTGGAGTAAAATTGGGAAAGAAGCCAATAAGAATCATGAAAATCGATTGAGAATTGTATCCTGGATGGTGACGACAAAATTTGTGGAGGAAAAACACGTTTTTCCCGTTTTCCCCCTCCATTTCCCCTCTTCCATCATGGAATTCAAAATTTCCGAGGTTTTTCGCACAACTAGAATAAAATGACGATCGAACAAATAGAGAATCTCGAAAATGGGTTGAGAATTGTGGCCTGGGCAGCGTCGATAAAATTTGTCACTCACACACACACACACTCACACACACAGAGAGAGAGAGAGACATACCAGACCACTCATCTCAAAATTTTAAGAAAATGGGATCATTGCGCATAGTTTCTACCTGAAAAATTAGGATATAAGGGATTTCGCAAGCAAAGCACTCACCAAAAACAAAACTCGTGAGCAATTTTCCGTGACGTTTTTTTTAATTTATGTGCCATTGCAAAGACATAAACTACATAACATACCTACTTATAAACTCGTAAACGAGTTCCACTATCTGCTTTACAAGCAGATACCATGTTACATGGATATGTCTTTGATTGGGGATTTCACAACGGTTGTCCTCGAGAGTTGTAAAAAAATCCTTTAACTTTGGACTGTAGGCGACGAAATGTAGGATAAAGAATTTATTCTATTATTCTTGGAGACGCAATAAGCATAGGTACTAGTACATAGCATAGTACATAGGTACTAATAAAGTTATTTCTCCAATACAGGCACTATCATTTTTATGTTCATGATAGCCTGATTTTTCATTAATAAATGAAATTATATCATTTATCGTTTCGTTCTCTCATTGAGGACATCTTCAGATCTTGCTTTTTTGACATTGAGTTGACTTGGTGAGCCACTGTTTTATTTGACAAATCCGTTTTATTCGGATCATTAGAAATTGTGACATATTTTTTGCGTCACGAAAATTTTCGGTTGACCCCCCAGAGCAAAGACATATCCATGTCAATAAATTAAAAAAAAATAATAATCAAAAAATGAAAAAAAAAAAAAAAATACATAAACTTATAAAATGTCGATAGGAAATTATTCAAAACACCTTACATGAAATATATCGATATTTCATGTAATTGTGTCTATTCGACATTTCATTCCGTTTGATTAATTGGGAATCGATTACTTAATAACCAAAAGAATGAAGTTTCTATCATCATTTGGAAGGAAATAAGATAAGCCGAAAAACAGTGATAGTCTCTTCTGACAAACTCACTGTCGGATGAGTTATTTTATTACGTAAATACGGCAGATCACTATTCTTTCTCGATCGCGAATTCGTAATGTACTTTTCTTGTCCAGATATCATTGGGCAGAAGTGACAGTACAAATTCGAGACAAGACCTAAACTACAATATAAGAAGGGGGTAACGAGGGGAAAGGAAGAAAGTATGAATCACTTGGGCAGGTTCAGGCGTATTGGACAAGGTCAGTTACCTGTAAACGTATATTTGTGGAAAAGGGTGTAGTTCTACGTTGTGGATACCCAACTCCCTGTAGGGCCTGGCGTTCATTCTATTCATCGGGGGGCTATACGTACACCTGTGGTTTTTTCACGGATTCAGTCTTATAATGGTCTGAAACGGATTTGTTCGTGGTTATTTATTCTAATGTTTGGATTATCCCCCCCCCCCCCCCCGGATCAATTTCAACAGGTCGTCCCTCTTAAATAAGAAGAATAAGAAGCCTTGCATGTATGACATAGCTTCTTAGGGACTTCCTAAAAACGTATTTGGCAACCTCGAGAACCACCAGGTCCTGTACCAGATTCGAGGGGGAACTTTAATGAATTTAATTGACTTTATCCTTTTTTGGTGACAGGGGGGGTAATAGATCTAAAACTTGTAATCATCTGGCAGTGCAACTAATTATAATCAATTTAATAAATTAATATCAAGAAAGAGGGAATACAGTGTTTTACTTACGGCCATGTAGTTAAATGTCCTAGAGACGGCCTTATGCCAACATTATGATTTCCCACTAATTACCCCACAACATTTAATTTCCTAAGCAGTCCCTCCAATCGTCATGATTTTCATAATCTCGCATCTGAACCAGCCCTTTATTACTTTCCCGTTTACAGTCAGCGCCTACTCATCAAATTAAACCGCATTTATTATCCCGGGACGAGTGTGTCGCAACGGTTGGCGAGTTCGACATAATATTACTCTCGTGTTTATTTTGCCGGTTGAGGCGATTGCGCAATTTATATTGTGAGCTCCCTATAATTGCCGGAGTTTTTCAAAGAGAACCTCGAGGCTCTCGTCTTTCATAAGTTAATACTTCTCAATAATTCTTCGGAGAGAGAGCGAGAATATATATATATATATATATATATATATATATATATATACTAGTCTGTTTTGCGGAGGTTGAGATTTCAGACGTTGAACTCTTGAGTTTTTACGTGACGTTTGAAAACCCACTCATTACAGTAGGTGCGTTGCCAGGAGGACTTCGGGCGGGAGTCTACGCCCCCGAGGCTGCCCCTGCCGTGCGTGGTTATGCTAATCGGTAACTATGGTAATGTTGCGGTTGGAGCTGTTTTAAAACGTTATCAGGTGTCCGCCGCATAAGTCGACCGAAGGCATTATTTGTAATACATCAGTCCGAGGGCATTACGTGGGGGCCGCATAGCTCCCTAAAGTGGAGGTGTGGTAGGTCAGGGAAATGGGAGTTGGGGCTGATGCCACTTGTTGATGATTTCACTTTGAAATATCAAGCGGCTATTTCACAGGTGGTTCTACCCCACTTCAACTGTTAAGAATTCTCGAATTTCTGTCGGGGAGTCAATTTTCGATTTTAACAGAAACTTGTGGTCCCATCAGGAATGAAAATGAGTCTCGGGTTAATGTTTATGGTGACCCGTTGTAAAATTAACAAGGGTCTCCTATTATATGGAACTTCATTGCTGCAGTCAGTAACAAGGAAAACATTCGAAAGAAATGGCACTTATATGCACTCAGTCTGATCCATCAAACTAACTACTTACTAGAATTGTTGTTTTGGCTTGATTTGATGACCTATGAAATCCATACACAGTACAGTCACAGTCCTCCTTTTTTTAAAAAGTGGTTATGATTATCGGTATCTATGGGTAAAGATACGATTGGACCTGTATATATTGTTATCAGGTGTCCGACGCATAAGTCGACCGAAGGCATTATTTGTAATACATCAGTCCGAGGGCATTACGTGGGGGCCGCATAGCTCCCTAAAGTGGAGGTGTGGTAGGTCAGGAAATGGGAGTCGGGGCTGATGCCACTTGTTGATGATTTCACTTTGAAATCTCAAGCGGCTATTTCACAGGTGGTTTTACAAGGTACCCATTTAACAGTTAGAAGTATACGTTTTTTTGTCAGGGGAATAACTTTTCGATTCTCACACAAACTTTCATCAGGGACGAAGTTGTGTCTCGGGTCAATGTTTCAGGTGAACCGTTGTAAAATTTACAAGGGTGAAGTTAACATGATTGATATACTGCCCAGCCCTTGTAAACCTCCGAGTCTTGCATCAGCCCCCCCCCCCCCCCCCCCCTCTCTTGGGTTGACGTTTTATCCGGACCAGACAAGGTCTGATCCCTGTTGTTGTTCCTGAGAGCCACTGAGCTCCACTACGAACTGTGATATCTGATTGATATATTTATATACATCTAGTCATAGTTTTAGTTAACTTTGCTGATTGTATATAGTTATAAGCCTATTTTACATCTAGTCTTAGTTGCATTATTATTATTATTATTATTTTAACACAGAATGTGTTTTAGCCATGGACTAACTAGCCGAAAATGGAACGCGGGATGGTAACGAAATGTGTGACGGATGATTTTCACGTACAACCGAGTCGTTGCTAGGGAAATGGTTCTTCGTCGTTTTTCATCCCACAAAATTCGTTGACCATTCGTTCGAAAGCTCTCGATTTATCCAACAATATTATGTTAACTACTGCGAAGTGCGTGTCCAACAAACTGAGTTATGAGCATGGTTATATAAATAATTGTTTACACACAGGTGATCATTCTCAATAATTGATATTGTGAACATGATTGCAACCGCTTGTTAATTTCTGATGATTTCATTGAGCTTGTGTTTCGATGATTTGATTCATAGCAGGTGAACTGAGTATTACGAAAACGGTTTGATTTGTGAAGCGGAGGTTAAATAATTTGAATAGGTAATTTCTATACTTTACACTCTAGGAAGCTGTAATTTCGTTTGTAGCCTCTTTAGGACATTTACTTGACGATGCTCAGGGTCCGGATCAGATGTGTGGCTCTTAAAGCTAATTTCTATGCTTTACACTCTAGGAAGCTGTAATTTCGTATGTAGCCTCTTTAGGACATTTACTTGACGATGCTCAGGGTCCGGATCAGATGTGTGGCTCTTAAAGCTAATTTCTATGCTTTACACTCTAGGAAGCTGTAATTTCGTATGTAGCCTCTTTAGGACATTTACTTGACGATGTCCAGGGTCCGGATCAGATGAGTGGCTTTTAAAGCTAATTTCTATACTTTACACTCTAGGAAGCTGTAATTTCGTATGTAGCCTCTTTAGGACATTTACTTGATAAATCGCTCTTGATTTATCACGAATTTATTTCGTATTTTTTTTTCGTAGTTTCATACTATAACTATATAAATTGATGTTATAAATGAATAGTAAACAATGACGCTTGTTTGGTTGTCACTTGGTTGCGCGACAACGCAAACACATTCTGTGTTTCAATAATTTCGTCCGAAGTATGTAAATAGAGGTAACCGGGGGTCCAGAGGGCTTGCCCCCTGGCGAGGCGCGGAGCTCCCCTTAGAATCGTGCCGCTAGCAGTGTCCCTTTGGACACCTTGTTCAATGCCGCTAATGACCCTTCTGGTTGAGGTGCAGCTTAAAAGAAGAAAAAAAAACATGATGGGTTAACTTTATTATTGCAATCAGTAAAAGTGCCAAACGTTCAAAATGAATGGCAATTTTATGCGATCACTCTGAAACACTATTTCAATTTGAAGTGAAACACATTGTTTTTTCTTGATTTCATCGTCTACGAAGTCCATGTGCAGTGTTATCGGTATCCATATCGGTCCATATTATCGGTATCTATGGGTTGCGGTTGGAGCTATTTTAAATTGTTATCAGGTGTTTGCTACAACAGTCGACCGAAGGCATTATTTGTAATACATCAGTCCGAGGGCATTACGTGGGGGCCGCATAGCTCCCTAAAGGGGAGGTGTGGTAGGTCAGGGAAATGGGAGTTGGGGCTGATGCCACTTGTTGATGATTTCACTTTGAAATCTCAAGCAGATATTTCACAGGTGGTTATACCACTCATTTAATTGTTAAGAATTTCAAGAATAGTTACGAATTTCTGTCGGGGAATAAATTTTCGATTCTAATAGAAACTTGTGGCCCCATCAGGAACGAAAATGTGTCTCGGTTTGATGTTTATGGTGACCCGTTGTAAAATTAACAAGGGTCTCGGTTATTATATGGAACTTCATTGCTACAGTCAGTAACAAGGAAAACATTCGAAAGAAATGGCAATTTTATGAGCTCAGTCTGATCCATCTAACTAACTACTTACTAGAATTCGACGTGAAAATTGTTGTTTTGGCTTGATTTGATGACCTATGAAATCCATACATAGTACAGTCACAGTCCACCTTTTTAAAAAAGTGGTTATGATTATCGGTATCTATGGGTAAAGATGCGATTGGACCTGTATATATTGTTATCAGGTGTCCGCCGCATAAGTCGACCGAAGGCATTATTTGTAATACATCAGTCCGAGGGCATTACGTGGGGGCCGCGTAGCTCCCTAAAGTGGAGGTGTGGTAGGTCAGGGAAATCGGAGTCGGGGCTGATGCCACTTGTTCATGATTTCACTTTGAAATCTTAAGCGGCTATTTCACAGGTGGTTTTACCACCCATTTAACAGTTAGAAGTATACGATTTTCTGACAGGGCAATACATTTTCGATTCTAACACTAACTTATGGACCCATCAGGAACGAAACTGTGTCTCCCGTTAATGTTTGTGGTGACCCGTTGTAAAATTAACAAGGTTTCAGTTAACTCTATTGCTGCAGTCAGTAACAAGGAAAACATTCATAAGAGATACCACTTTTATGCACTCACTCTGAACCACTAGGATAACTATTTGATTTTGACGTAAAAATTGTAATTTTGGCATGATATGATCAGCTATGAAGTCCATTGCAGTGATTCAACCCAACTTTTTCCAATTTAAGGGGTATGTTATTCGGTTTCTCTAGGTAATGTTGCGGTTTGAGCTGTTTTAAAAAGTTATCAGGTGTCCGCCGCATAAGTCGACCGAAGGCATTATTTGTAATACATCAGTCCGAGGGCATTACGTGGGGGCCGCATAGCTCCCTAAAGTGGAGGTGTGGTAGGTCAGGGAAATGGGAGTTGGGGCTGATGCCACTTGTTGATGATTTCACTTTGGAATATCTCGGCTATTTCACAGGTGGTTTTACCATCCATTTAACATTTAAAAATTCATGAATTTCTGTGTGTGGGAATCAATTTTTAATTCTAACAGAATCTTGTGGACCCATCAGGAACGACAATGTGTCTCGGGTTAATGTTTGTGGTGACCCGTTGTAAAATTAACTAGGGTTTAGTCAACTCTATTGCTGCAGTCAATAACAAGGAAAACATCCGAAAGAAATAGCACTTTTATGTGCTCAGTCGGATCCATCAAACTAACTACTTGATTTTGACGTAAAAATTGTAATTTTGGCTTTATTTGTTCATCCATATGCATTGCGTGTATAAGGGGTTATAACATTCTGTTAATCTGGGTAATGTTTCGGTTGGAGCTGTTTTAAAATGTTATCAGGTGTCCGCAGCATAAGTCGACCGAAGGCATTATTTGTAATACATCAGTCCGAGGGCATTACGTGGAGGCCGCATAGCTCCCTAAAGTGGAGGTGTGGTAGGTCAGGGAAATGGGAGTTGGGGCTGATGCCACACAGCGGTCAGGAACTAGACAAAAGTTCGGCTGCGATGCCGACGAAAACCCATGGTGGAAAACGTTACTTTGAAGTACCAGAAAACCAAAAATTCAAACCCCAAAATCAAAGCGGTGCATCTCCAAAAACGGCGCATGATTTTTTGACGTTCGATTATGACCCAAGCACAACGATAGGGTGGTTAAAAAAAAAAAAAAAAAGTTCTGGGATTTCTTGTCCCCATTGTTTTTTTTTTTTTTTTGCTTCCTCGGTATGTCAGGATGACACTCCTAAATTTTTAGCAAAAAATATTAATCCTAATCACTTTACCTGGGTCGATTTTGGCCAGTTATCGACCGCTATCGTAAACCAACCTCTAAATTGGTGCCGAGATGATGATTTGACGGACGGATTTCAATTTTTTTAGGTCAATTTATGGGTTTTCGCATGCGCTGAACACGATGAACTCATTTATTTTACGATCCGTCCACTAGTTATCCGGTAAACTGGCAGAGGGCGCAGCTTGAAGATAAGTAAAAATCGAAAATTTCACCGAAAATGCTGTCCCCTGGTTAAGAATTGTACTAGAAACATGCTAAAATGGTCGGACAATATGCTTTGGCATGTTCTGAACATGATTCCATTTTTTACTATACTTTTCCGCCAATGATTGCTTCGTTTAACGGCCAAAACCCTCAAATTAACTATAGGGTAATAGACAAATTCACCTTAATTTCACCGGAAATTATGTCGCGTTGATAATTTAAGGTTCTGAAATACCTTGTGCCGATAAAATTTGGTATTTTCCAGGATACTCGGTACAAAGCCGTTGGTAATTTGGCAAGGACTTGAACCGGCATTGTACTTATTCGCTTAACGACCCGATACCATTGTACCTACAAGCTTTTACACGTGACCGATACCGCTGAAAATAGGTAACCCTACGCTCAAACGAGCCAATCACAGTTCAGACAATTCAGAACTACGAATATGACCCCGGAAAACCGATGGAACTAAGGAATTTTACAGAAAAATTGGAAAATTTTAGCTATTTTTTCCATTTTGCCGCTATATTTGGCAAATAAGTACAATGCCGGTTCAAGTCCTTGCCAAATTACCAACGGCTTTGTACCGAGTATCCTGGAAAATACCAAATTATATCGGCACAAGGTATTTCAGAACCTTAAATTATCAACGCGACATAATTTCCGGTGAAATTAGGGTGAATTTGTCTATTACCCTATAATTAATTTGAGATTTATGGCCGATAAACGAAGCAATCATTGGCGGAAAAGTATAGTAAAAAACGGAATCATGTTCAGAACATGCTAAAGCATATTATCCGACCATTTTAGCATGTTTCACGTACAATTCTTAACCAGGCGACAGCATTTTCGGTGAAATTTTCGGTTTTTACTCATCTTCAAGCAGCGCCCTCTGCCAGTTTACCGGATAACTAGTGGACGGAGCGTAAAATAAATAAGTTCATCGTGTTCAGCGCATGCGATAACCCATAAATTAACCCACAAAAATTCAAATCCGTCCTTCAAATCATCATCTCGGCACCAATTTAGAGGTTGGTTTACGATAGCGGTCGATAACTGGCCAAAATCGACCCAGGTAAAGTGATTAGGATTAATATTTTTTGCTAAAAATTTAGGAGTGTCATCCTGACATACCGAGGAAGCAAAAAAAAAAAAAAAACAATGGGGACAAGAAATCCCAGAACTTTTTTTTTTTTTTTTAACCACCCTATCGTTGTGCTTGGGTCATAATCGAACGTCAAAAAATCATGCGCCGTTTTTGGAGATGCACCGCTTTGATTTTGGGGTTTGAATTTTTGGTTTTCTGGTACTTCAAAGTAACGTTTTCCACCATGGGTTTTCGTCGGCATCGCAGCCGAACTTTTGTCTAGTTCCTGACCGCTGTGGCCACTTGTTGATTATTTCACTTTGAAAATACGAGCGGATATTTCACAGGTGGTTTTACAACCAATTTAACCGAAAGAAGTTGTGACTATCTTCCGATTGTCGTGATCAAAATTCTTGGATTTCTATAGTATATTTCAATCTTTCGATGTAATTTTGGGAATCAGGTGAAATAATTAGAACAAGATTTCAATCACTGGGATAATTTATTACGCTTTTCTTTACGTCGCTCCAAAAGAAAGGTACCTAATCAGAGGAGGGTTTTCTTTCTAGCCTGTCGGTTGATTAGTTTCTTATTTTATACATGGCTCGGAACCCTCATAAAAGTTATGGTTGAGCCCAATATTGTGAAAATTGTCAATTATTTGTGGGTTAACGTCTAGACAATATGGACAAGTTCAAACATGAATTATAGCCGTATTTTGCTTTATAGCATCTATATACACATGCATAAGATACTGTTCACTTTTACATTCAATTAGGTATTTAGATTCGGACTTTGTTTTTCAACTAATTCTCTACGGAAAGCTAAATTTTTATTTCAGTGTTCACTTGGGAGGTCGGGAGAGTTTTCAAATAATATAAACAGGGTGACTACGCGAAGCTCCCCGTCAAAAGTGAAAGTCATTTGCGCTGTACTCGGTGCTCCCCGGCAAGTTCTAGCAGGCATACGCGAAGCGTCCCGTGCCGAGAGAATGGGTGTAAGTGATGCTCCCCCTTCCAGAGATGGGCAGTAATTAATTACATGAGTAATTAAATACATCTGCAATTACTCAAGTAATTTGTGTGAAAATTTTAAAAAGAAAGTGAACAAAAGTCTCAATTGATGAAAAGTTATCTTTTGCAAGCATCAATTACCAAAAGTAATTGCAACCATTCGCAATTACAATTACTTGTAATTGTAATTGTAGTTGCAATTACTCGCCTCCAAAAAGTAATTGTAATTGGGATTGGCAATTACAATTACTTTTCGGTTCAAAGTAATTGCAATTACAATTACAATTGCATGTAATTGTAATTGTAGTTGCAAAGTAATTAAATTACAATTACTTTGTGGAAATGCAGAGAATATATATATATATATATATATATATATATATATATATATATATGTTATTCCAGACGATAACTCTCGATAGGATTTGGATAAAAACTTCGTTCCTGCGCCAAAAAATCAAGCATTCCAAAAGAAAGGATGTTGTTCGTTGAACAACATTTTTTGAGCACATTAAATTGGTCAAATTTCAAAAAATGTACTAAAAAAACACAAAGAATGAAAAAAACGGCTGAAAATCGTTGAATTCATATTTGTTTTTGCTGAATATTACTCAAAAAAGTTTGTCAACCATGAACTAGGTCATTTAAGAATTGAAGCTCAAAACTGTACTTAAATTTCATCAAGAAGTGCCAAAAAATCGATAAAACCAAAAAATTCTAAAAATACTAAATCTGTGTTTGAATTGAACTATAATACTTAGAACAAGTTTTTTTGCAATAAAATTAATAGTTAACAGTTTCTTTGCACACAAACTGCTCGAATTTCAACTCAATTTAATAAAAAGGTAATACCTACTATACATTTGGAAAATTCGCTCATACGATCATGCTGCATGACTGGAACTGGAAAGTAAAAATTTACATTACTTTCCACACTGTTGGGATGCTGAGAAAGTAAAAATGGACATTATTTTCCAGCCTGTTGGGAAAGTAAAAATGGACATTTCCACTTCGCTAGTTCCATTTGCACAAAGTAAGTATTTGGAATTAATTACTTAGCAATTGCAATTACAGTTTCATGTAATTGTAATTGTAATTGCAATTACTTGGCTCCCAAATGTAATTGTAATTGGGACCTGCAATTACAATTACTTTTCTGAACTTTATAATTGCAATTACAATTACAATTACAAGTAATTGTAATTGTGGGGTTTCAATTACAAATTACAAGGAATTGCCAGGTAATTGTAATTGTAATTGTAATTACATTTTGCCCATCTCTGCCCCCTTCCCTTCACGCGGCGTTTTGAGCCTTATCAGTGATTTGAACGGACCGGCTCTCAGTGATCATCGAACAACATGAACGTATCGTCGTTTGTATCATCCGATACTTGTCGCGGTCGTGATGTGCTATTGGTGGATAGTTTTAAATTGTTTTAAAGTTTTTTAGACAACGATCACGATATTATTCTGTGATAAATCAACTTAGTTTTAATATACGTACTATAATTATTCATGCAAATTTATATAAATTCTTTCATGTAAATACCAGCCAAGATTTGGTGTTTGACAACTGACCTTTTCGATGTTTATTTTCAAGTAATTTCACTTAGAGTCGACGCTAACGATATTATTCTGTGATAAATTAACTTTGTTCATTAAATTAACTTTGTTTTAATATATGTACTATAATTATTCGTGCAAGCTGTTTTGTTCACCAAGCTCCCTTATGATCTACCCAGATCTACCGTGCAGTTTATTTTATGTGTCATCAAATTATTATTATTATTCATTAATATTTTTCATTTTGACATTTGTAATGCCAAAAGTCTAGGTTACTGCATTAGGTGACTTTCGTATATAGGTGACGGGGAGCTTCGCGTACATGAAGAGAAAGGAGGCGGGGAGCTTCGCGTACATGAAGAGAGGAGGCGGGGAGCTTCGCGTACATGAGGAGAAAGTAAGCGGGGAGCTTCACGTATAAAAACTCGTCGATGGGGAGCTTCGGGTATGCGCCCTATAAACAACGTGGATCAAAATTAAACATCCTAAAGAATTGTTTAATTTGTGAAGGTGAATCATTGTGTGATTTGTGAATGTGGGATACATCATTGGGCGATCTGAGCATCCTAACAAGAGAGCCGTTGCCTCCATAGTTTGTTCATAGTAATCCGGCTGAAACTAGGCACGATTCCGTGTTGATCGAGACGGCACTCTAAAAGGAGGGAACATCATACTCATTTTGGACAATTTTTGACAACGTATTCAAATCAGTTTGACGTCGCCTTTGCTCAAGGGTGCCCAAATTTAAAATACATCTCATTCCCTCGGCATCAAACTCGTCCAGTGTAAAAAAACAGAAGTTAGTGAAAAAAGTTGTCTATTTCCACGATAAATAAAGAGTTACACTGTTAAATCGATTTCGACGGTTAGGCCATCATCAGTAACAAACAATAACTGAAGATACATTAGAAAGGACACAGCTTTTATAGTACTAGGTGAAGAGAGATTGAATCCCATTGGTCAAGAGAAAGGAAAGGGACAGGAGGTACAACCAATGAAGTGCAAACAAGGTGACAGGGGATAATACCTAAGTGGATGAAGTGAAAGGGGGAAATAACTAAATTTGGTTTCAACTTTGTGAAGGGATAATTCCAAGCTTTATAAAAATGTACCTATTAGTGGTGAAATATATTGAGGTATATCCTCATTTAAACATTTACCAGATCTGTCACTTTTGATAATTTCGAATTTTTCAAGTACATTCAACATACCTCCCTTCGGACCAAAATGAAGAAATTCTACAAACTGTCTATCTGTCAAATCAAAATTGTAACTATGATTGGATTCCTTAAGATGTTTCGCAAATGTAGACTTACCCTTATTTTCCCTGAAATCCTCCTGATGCTCGTCTATTCTTTCCCTGAATTTCCTACCAGTTCGACCGCAATATTCGTAGCCACAAGAACATTTTAGTTTATACACCCCACTTTTATCCTGAACATTGATTTTGTCCTTAACGGATCCTAGTAATGCTTTAAGAATATTTTTAGATCTAAAACATACTTTGTAACCTCTCGATGATAGAATTTTGCCGATTTTATCCGGAATTTCCCCATAATAAGGTATAGTTATCCATTGCTTTTCTTCTAAATTTACATCTTCCCTTGCCAGATTGGAAACTTTTTCCCTACTCTTTTTCCTAAGAACATTATCCCATATGGTATCAACGAGATCTCCTCCATATCCGTTACTAGCCGCTATGCTTTTGATAATGGACTTTTCTTTTGATAAATTTTGTTCACTCATTGGAATAGACAGTGCTCGGTTAATCATACTATGGAAGGCTGAATGCTTATGGACTAAAGGGTGATTTGAGGTACTATGGATAGTTATATCGCTATATGTATCTTTTCTATAAATTGAAAAATCATGCTTTTCGTTTACCAAAGAGATGGATAGATCTAAAAAATTGAGTTTATTTCCGCCGAATTCGAGGTTAATTTGATAAAGGGATTCAATTTATTGATTTTTTCGTGAAAACAATTTAGTTGTCTTTCAGTTTGACGTCGCCTTTGCTCAGGGGGGCCCAAATTTAAAATACATCCCATTCCCTCGGCATCAAACTCGTCCAGTGTGTCTGTCTTCAGATAAACAGTTCTCAAAAACTTGTTTTGCACTCGCTCAATGGAACGGATGTAAGTCACATATTCTGGACACCATATTTAGTGCACATACGCAACGAGAATGGCTGAAACCTGCTATTGTACATGTCCATCAAAATGGAATTAACAAAACCGGATCACGTAAAACCCAATGAACATGGTGTTCATTCTATTGCACAACTTATACAACTTCTTTGTCTTCTTTATAAGATTAGTTTTACGTTGACGGGTAAGTTCGTCACCCATTTGTCCGTCGGTCGTCCTTCATGGCGCCTACGTTCGCTTCGCCAAACAGCCGCTGCAGCCGAACTAGTGCGCGATATCACGCGAGAGAGCGATCGATTAAACGCCTGATTTACCGTTCTATTGTCAGTTCAACTGACCACACAACTATCAGCGGATCACGTGCTTATAATTGGCGTTGGCAGAGAACAAGATCCCTCGCATGGGCCACCATATTATAATATCCTCCATCGAAGCTGTAGCTGCATGGAGAATGAAGCATGTACCTACCTATTGAACACCATGATAAATATCGACATTTCTAATTCAGCCAACCTATAATAAGGCTTGGTAAATTAGTAAATACACGTTTGTACTTTCACCTTGTGGAAAGAGATAATGGAATATTAAATATAGCTGTACATAACGCTCTTCGTATTTCAAAACGGAATTTAGTTAACAATCGTCTATTTCCACAGAAAAATATAGAGTTACAATGTTAAATCGATGTTGACGGTTACGACATCATCAGTAACAAACACTAACTAAACACACATTAGAAAGGACACAGCTTATATAGTCACAGGTGAAGGGAGATTGAATCCCATTGGTCGAGAGAAAGGAAAGGGCGCGCGAGGTACAACCAATTAAGTGCAAGCAAAGTGAAGGGGATTATAGCTAAACAGATGAAGTGAAAGGAGGGGAAGAAGAACTCTATCAGGTTCTAACAGTGTGAAAGGATAGTTCCAAGATTTATAGCAATGGACTTATCAATGGTAAAATACATTGAGGGATATCCACATTGTACGAGTATTTACAAGATCTGTCACTTTTGGCAATTTCGAATTTTTCAAGTACATTCGACATACCTCCTTTTCAACAAAAATTAAGAAATTCTAATAACTATTCATTTGTCAAATCAAAATCATTACTAGAGTGGATTCCGTAAGACGTTTTGCAAATCTAGAAATACCCTTAATTACCTGAAATCCTCTTGATGCTAGTCTATTCTTTCCCTGAACTTTCTACCAGTTTGACCGCAACATTCGTTGCCATGAGTACATTATTTAGTTTATAAACCCCACTTTTATCCTGAACATTGATTGTGTCTTTAACGGAACCTAGAAATGCTCTAAGGCTATTTCTAGTTTTAAAACCCACTTTGTAACCCATCGATGATAGAATTTTACCGATTTTATGAGGAATTTCCCCATAATAAGATATTTGTTTTCTTCTGAAGTTAAATCTTCTCTAACTAGATTGGAAAAGTAAATACTTTTTCAAGTTATTTTCGGGTACGTACTCATAAATCGATTAACACTGGCAAAACTCCGGGTCTAATAAAACGATTTCGATGATCGTTTCAGAGATTGTGCGTGTTAAGTTCTAGACGGTCCTACATAACTTCTATTACCGTCTCATAAATAGTACCCTCTGGGCATGCGCAAACACTAATTTCTTATAACGTCAATTTCTTGTCATCTATTAGTCCGATTTCGTCCAAACTCGAGAGGTTGTTGGGACCAGGATGATGTCCTTTGTATTTTATCGCATTTAGTCGAATAATAGGTAACTATTGCGCATACGCAAAACCAATATTGGATGACACCGAGAATAATGAATAAAATTTGATGAAATTTTGAATTATTGTGTGGGTTCACCTTTAGACGATTTCCGCACATGCAAACATTATTACTGCCGTAATTTGCAATCCAGCATTTATGCACATGTATTTAGATACTGTCATATTTAGCATTCGATCATTTTGACTCGTATCTTGTTCTTCAACTAATTCTATACGTTATATACATTCACGAGGAAGTTATCCTGCCCACCCATCTTGCTATCTATATACATATATACTATATATATATTGCAATGGCTCGGAAAAATTTTAAATAAGTAAAAATTTTTCCGAGTCATTGCAATAGTTCATTTTTTACGAAAATTCGCTGAAATGAATAGTTAACAACTTCTTGCACTCTAAAAGCTCAAATTTCAAAACAATTAAACATCATACAATACGGTAATTTACTTTTGAATTACTTTGATAATGACATTTATGCTGTTGGTATGGTAGGTAACCTTGTAAACAGACTCATGAAATTCAGTCCTTCTTTTGTCTTCCTTCAGCACCACAGCTTAGTTGAAATTGGACCCATTAGGTAATAAACCCTTCAAAATTAGGGTATCATGAAATTCAGTCCTTCTTTTGGATTTCGCACACCAGGGTGTTTGAATTTGGTCTAATTTGGTAATGAATCCTTTTGAATTGGTGTATAACGCTTTTGATAGTTTAATTACGTTGGAATTTCTCTTATAATGACTTTTATGCAGTTGTGGTAAGTAGGTAGCCAACATAATATACAGACGATAAAATCCAGCCCATCTATAGCATTTCCGAATTGAGTTAAACTTTTTCCATTTAGGTTTAGTCCTTTTTCATTTTGATTTAAACCTTTTCCATTTAGGTTTAAACCTTTTCCAAATAGATTTAAACCTTTTCCATTTAGATTTAGACCTTTTCCACTTAGATTTAAACCTTTTCCATTTGGATTTAAACCTTTTCCATTTGGATTTAAACTCAGAAAATTATCGTGGAGTTCGATGTAAAAGTACCCAAGTCACAAATTCAACACGTGGGAAAATCAAATGCAGAATATTATGATTATTTAACTGTTGTTATTATTGGTGATCAATATCATCAAACTGTGTATCCAACCTAAGAAAATAATTTATTATCATATTTACCAAACTAACTTTTGAAATTTTAATTTGATTTTCGCACGAAAGAAGTTTGCATTGAGAAGGAATTGACGAACACCTTCTCAACCAAACGCCTTCGAGAAGAAACTAACAAATTCCTTCTCAACCAAACGCCTTCGGCTCCTTATCCATTACCGAGATTTCTGATTCATAACCATCTTTCAAAAATGCGTATTTTCTCTTACCGTTTCCTTTTTTTTTTTTACTTCTAGCCTAATGCAATTTTAGTAGGTAGGCACTTACTTACTATGATGGGGCTAACTACTGACGTTTTGATGGAGTTTAAATCCAAATGGAAAAGGTTTATATCAAAATGGAAAAGGTTTAAATCTAAATGGAAAAGGTCTAAACCTCAGTGGAAAATGTTTAAACCTAAATGGAAAAGAACTAAACCTAAATGGAAAAAGTTTAACTCAATTTGGGATTTATCTATATCCTTTCTCCCTCCAGGGTGCTTCAAATTGGTCCTTTTAGTGACTGAACCCACCAAATTTAGTGTTTATACTTTATAGGTACCAATTTCGATAGTTGGATTTAATAATAATATACGAAATAATAATTTACGAAAAGTTGCTCATAGGGTCATGCTGCATGACTGGAACTTTTAATTTCACACCCATGTATCGCTCATTCCTGCAGTTCGCAACCGTGCGTTGCTAGGCGATCACGACTCTTCGAACCCTCGCTTGCAACTTCGATCGTGCGCGGCGCATCTGCCGTGGCATTGCGAGGGGGAACGCGCTCGTCCTTCATCGCGGAGCGCATCTCCACCGGCGGGGTCGCGGTTATGACGGGGGGGCAGCGGCACCAGGAAGCGAACTGAAGACGCGCTCGTGCTCTCTGACTCAGGTCGTGAAGGCCGCTCAAGGACTCGCCGTGATCTCCGATCCGAACCCGCCGTCGTTTTATTGCAATGCGATTCAACACAACCAACTCCCCTACACACCTGCCTACACTTACTAATAGAGAGTTTTTGTTAGGGATGGTAAACAAGAATCAATTCGTTAAAGAATCGATTATTTTTTGAAAAAGTCTAGATACTTTTGGATTATTTTTAAATTTTCAAATATCGGAGAATCGATTCAAAATTTCGAGAATCGGAGGCCGATTCTTTTCAACAGCTGAAGGAACAGACAATGTTTTTGAAATATGGTTAGGTGCTATTGTTTCATAAGCTTTGATTCATGATATAGGTACATATCGTAACATTTTCCCATCTATGAACAAATGATATTGCTAGTAGGTAATGTACCTTCTACGTTATTGAAATTTAAGTACTTGATATGAATACGTACTACCCCTGTCTCATGAACAACATAGTTAGGTAACTACCTATTTCCAGTTTGAAAGATTTATCATTGAAGATTGTGAAAATTTTGTGTAAATTTTTCCATAGAAATTTAGTTGGTTAAAAGTTGAAATAATTTTAGTTCTAAATCTACTAAAAAGTATCGATTCATGTATATCAAGAATCAAAGCTTGTGAAACAATAGCACCTAACTATATTTCAAAAACATTGTCAGAAAATCGATACTTTCTTAAAGAATTGATACGATTCTTTTCGATTCATTTCAAAAGAATCAATACGATTTAAATCGATTCATTTTGAAAAATCTGACATCCCTAGTTTTTGTTCTTCCCGTAATTTTCTACCCGTGTACGCAAAAATACAGAAATACCAACTGCGCATGCGCGAATTTACGCGTCAAGGCGTAGAACTACGCGTGTACGGGAAAGAGGCCCACCTACACGTAGGCGGGAAAAATGCTTTCGTTGGAATCCCGTCCTACGCGTAGCCGTCATAACCTGACGCAAAAGTGACCAAAGTTATAAGAATATTCATTTATTTATTTGAGGAGCTGACATGGAAAACGAGTTAAGTCCAAAAATCTAAAGAACATTTTTTTTCGTCGAAGTGCAAGTTAACAGTCACGCCAACGGCCTTAGGTCCTCCCGTCCTTGCTAGATCGCACCCTGAATAAATGTGTGACCTTTACATGGAGAAGAGATTATGTCCAAAAAAATCTGATAAGAGTTCAGAGAGAGCTCCTATGAAATTTGATTTTTGGACTTAACTCGTTTCCCATGTCAGCTCCTCGTTTATTTACAAAACGGGCGATGCCCAATTACAATATTATTAACAAAATAAATTAGTCTCTTAATGAGGAAACAAAATCGGTGTTTTAGAAGAAAAGAAAAAAACAATATAGGTATATGTGTGTATAATATAAGGTCAAAATCACAAACACTTCTTGTAGCTGAGATGAGTGTAGGCTATGTGGACAGAGATTTCAGGGCGGATGGTGGATGGTGCGTAATATTTTTGAGCGGAAGGTTCGAGATGGCTGATCATGGAAAAAGTCTAAAGCGGGATTTCGTTGGAGTGTATGGTTATATGTTCGGTTAATATCCTACATATAATAGGTTAGGTATTCGGTCTCCCTCTGACTGTCGTCCAGTGTTGGGCATAATCGTCGAATACGAATACTATTGTAATCGCGATGATTATTCGTTGGTTCTGAGTCAACTGCGATTATATTCGTATTCGTGTAATCGTATTTGACTGTCGGCGATTACACAAATACAACCCATAAAACTGCGTGACGGCCATCAATTTCAATAGGGCGTCCCTCCTATAATATGCGAAGCCTTGCTAATATTACCTAGCTTCATAGGGAAGCCTTTAAATTCATCGATTGGAACCCAGCTTATTTGTCTCAAATCCATTTCAATAGGATGTCCCTCTGAAGCTAGGTAATATTAGCAAGGCTTCGCATATTATAGGAGGGACGCCCTATTGAAAATGATGACCGTGACTTGTAATTGTAATTGTAAGCAATTGTAATATCAAGAATTCAATATCAGTGCACACTAATCAGCGTTGGGGCCTTTGAGTCTCAATCGGTTTTTTATTGACCTTTGATGCTGTAACCTGGAATGCACTCCTTTTTTGAGATCTGGAACACAATCGACAAAATATGAAGGGACTCAGATCAGCTTCGGAACCTCCCAAGCTAACTTTCCTATTCCACTCACGGTGTTGTTATTTAGATGGAGCTCCTCTGGGATTCCTCGGAAACAATTACGAGGCGCACTGATCAGCTGGGGGCCTCTGAACCTATATTCTTTCCTTACCTATCGACTTTTTGGTAATTATTTCCAATAATAAGCCTTTGTAATCGTATAGGAAAATAAATCAGAAACGCTTGCATACGAGTCTGCAACACATTGGGACATTTTATGTCTTTAGTTGCAGACTCGTATGTCTTGCAAACTCGCATGCAAGCTGTAAGCAACTATCAGAATGAATTATCGAAAGAAATCATCAGAAATTAACAAACGGTTGCAATCATGTTCACAATATCAATTGTTGAGAATGATCATCAGTGTGTAAACAATTATTCATATAACCATGCTCATAACTCAGCTTGTGGGCCACGCACTTCGCAGTAGTTAACATAATATGGTTGGATAAATCGAGAGCTTTCGAACGAATGGTCAACGAATTTTGTGGGATGAAAAACGACGAAGTACCATTTCCCTAGCAACGACTCGGTTGTAAGCGGAAATCATCAGAAAACCAACCGTAACGCTTTTATTTAACGCTTTTTTCGTTTATGTGCCAAAGTAAAGACATAAAATGTCAAAAATATTATTTTATCTCAAACTTTGTTACTTTACGTTTCAAGGTGCGCAGATTCCAAAACTGCAATGTCCATCCGCCGTCCATGCCATAAGAGGTCTTTAACTTGTTGAAAAAAATGCGCTTTTTCCTACTTGGACTCTACTAGGGGACTGATTGGTCCTAGAATCAAGCCAGCCTGATCGCTTCACACGCATCAATGCTATGAGCCAAAAATGGGCCAAAAAAGGTTTTTTGCCCTCATATTTTACCTAATACTTACGTTTTTCTATTTCTATTGATTTTCACGTTACCAGCCTAGTGACCTTAGTTTTCGTAGCAGGAAAATCGTTCGCCACTTTTAGGAATGCTCCCATTTTACCACAACATCTCATGATCGCTATAAGCCATTGCAGTGTCAAGGAAACCTGATTTATAACGTTAAGTTATAAACTAATATTGAAAAGTAACCATAATGAACTAATAATGTGGAAAGGAAGCACTAGGTATATGGTAGGTATAGCTACTATTGAGTAGTAGGTACTTGTAAGCAGTAGGTACTAGGCGATTGCAAATATTGGGTCTTTCCTAATCAGCTAAGTGAGCTAAAATCTCTCCTGTTCATCCTAGGAAGTTGAGATTCGATAGGAAGACTCCCTGGGACATTACGAGGCGATTTAATTGATTGGCTCATTCTTACTCATCCGAATGAGCTGATTGTCTCCTGTTTATCCTAAAGCGGTGAGATTTGATAGGGATACGCTCTGAGTCACTAACAAACGATCGCAGTTATTGGCTCATTCCTAATCAGCTGAATTTTTCACACATTTTTACTGAGAAGCGTAAAATAGCGGGGTCTTGGAACTGTATAAGTGTGAACCCGTCTTGGATGCACGATGCGCCATGATCTGATCATACTTACATATATGGTGTAACAATTAGGTATTGCTCAGCGTTATCTAACACTGAAATAGTAAACCATTGTGTAATAATTTGCAGCGTTTTTTTACTTGATTTATGGAATCTATGTCTACATACCTTGAAACGTAAATCATTACATAATTTTGAAGGGGGGGCATTTTTTCCTTCGTCGATAACAAAGATTCCTTATTGACAGTAATAGACCAAAGTTAACCTTCACGTATAACGTCTATAGTTTCCTGTAAAGCGGAAATCGGCGCATGCCAATTGTATTCTCGAGTAGAAATACGTGAAAAGCAATAACATTAGAAAGTTCCTGGTTACTACGGTGCTCTAATACGGTGAACGTGAATCTAGGGAAAATCAAAATTTTGCTGACACGCTGGCTGTTACTACGGTGCAGGCTCGATGTTTTACGCGTCTTCACACGTCGTCTCATCAAATTTTTTGTAACCTGAAGCTGATTCCGACATCTTGAATTTCTCCAAATCAGTTTTCCTTCAACCTGATCCCAATTTCCATCATCCATCATCGTGTTGTTATATTTTGTTTTCAATTCGTAGTGATATTTATAAAGTGAACCTTTGTAATCGGCCAAGAAATTTGCTTATCCTCTGTCTCAAAATTTGTTGGTGACGTTTCAAGATACGTAGATCTCAAAAATCGAATCAGTCCGTCGTCTGCTCATCCGCCGTTTTATTCGTGCAATGAAATTCAGCGAGAAGTATTGGACTTTGTGGGCTTATAATGATATTATTACGCTAGTTTATTCAGCAGAGACGAGCCCGACAATGCGTTTATCTTGAAGACACATCCGTCAGGACACTGGCGATCGTTCTATTAAGTTGTTGCTCAACATTGTTACTAGTAATATTGGTGTATGTAGAAACAGAGATTGGTTTAAGAGATTTTATGCATTTTGTGGGGAAACTCAGTAAAATAATACGTGTTGGTTTCTCAGTATTTCAAGGTTTGCATCTTGAAAAAGGAAGATATGATTGTAATGAAAAGATTGTATCCATTTTTCGGCAACCCTTTATCCTCCCTATCGTTGAATAAGTTATTTTTGGCCACTCGATGTATGTACTGCTTCGAGTGAAAATAAGATGAATATAGTGGAGTCCATGATGACGCCCCTTTTTAGTCAAGGATGGCAACATGGCTCCCCTTAGAATCGTGCCACTTCCAGTTGCCCATTGGAAACCATGTTCAATACCACCCTTGTTCAATGACCCTTCTGGTTGGAGTGCGGTTTAAATCTTGAAAAAAACAAAAAAAATGAATATAAATAAAATTAGTATATTGTGATATAATCATATATTTAATTCATATTTTGAATAATATAATTAATAAGTTTAGTATAAAAATATGAACTGAACGCGCTTATCACAGAAACCTTCCTCGGGTTTGTACGTTTATATGGGCGTAGTGTTGAAGACGTGGTAACGAGGACGTATATTAAGACTCGATCTTGCGTTGTCAATCAAGTGGTCTCCTAGTAGTAATTTGTCAGGTGTCGATTGTTACCAGATCAGCTGATCATGGTTTAGATGCACCGTGTGATCTGTAACCGCAGTAACCAGGAACTCTATTCTGTCAGAATTCCTTCAACGTTTTAAGGACGTACTGAGCTAAAAACATGTTTTCGCCTATCAAAACACTTCAAACTATTCAGAAAATGATTAAACTCACGGCGCTCTGAGCCGTAATGAAAATGTCGTTCGTGTCACCAGAGCGCGAGAATTCGTCAGCAAATTATCGGAAGAAAAATCGGAAAAAACCTTGCAGGCCGAAACCTCCAGCCGTTGAAACTCGCAGCACGTTCGGATCACCGCGAGTCGATGACCATCTCGAATATTCAATAACAAAGAAAATCCTCATTCGCCGTTCGGGTGTGTTTTACGTCACCTGACCCACATTGTCACGTAACGGAAGGAAAACACGGACGTTGGGAAATAACGGAGAAAATTAATATTAACGCGATTCACTTGTCGCGCCGGGCGTGATCCGGAAATTCCGCAGATGTTTATCTTCCGGTGTTCACTGCTTCTGTTTAGTTTTCCTACGATCCGAAGGGTCAGTGGTAAGTTGAGTTTCCGGAAAAATAGTCGCTGCGAATCTTTTTCACTCAATCGGAATTTCAATCCATCAATAAGTAATTGGATTGTACTGGGATATGGCAAAGGCTTTTATTTATTTATTTATTTATTTACGGGCTAGTTAGCCCAATATACAATAATATTACATTAATAATACATGGAAAATACAGAAATTAACTCAATACAAAATGATAGAATGATATAATATTTTGGGTCTTGACTATCAGTTTCCTATCAGTCAAATAGCTCTCGATCCATTGGAGAAAAACTCCATGAAATTCAAACGACTGTAATTTACTTAACAAAATAGAGTGAGGGATCTTGGCAAACACAGAAAAATCGGTATACACGCAATCAACCTGGTGTCCATTGCCAAAAGCACCAAGAATGTATGTTTGAAACACTAATGAATTTGAGATTGTAGAGCGTCTTGGTATGAACCCATGTTGATGTTCGGTAATGTGAGGAGTGAATAAGGGCGAGATGATTTGAACTATAAGTTTTTGACAATTTATGTCTTTACTATGGCACATAACTCAAAAAGTGTGACGTTGCGGTGTGAAGAAGAAAGGGTTGTCAAATATTTCTAATGATTTTCACGTACAACCGATTCGTTGCTACGGAACTTCAACTTCGCCAGTTATCATCGTACAAAAATCGTTCATCACTCGTTGGATAGCTCTCGATTTACCTAACCATATTACTTACGTTAACCACTGCGGAGTGCGTGGTCGACAAACTGCGGTATGAGCGTGATTGTTTAAATAATTGTTTACACACAGGTGATCATTCACAATAATTTATATTGTGAACACGATTGCAAGCTTTATATAAGTAAAGACATAATTTTAAGACAAAACAACCGATAAACGAATTATCTCTTGGAGATGTACGAGTCTTGGAGATGAAGCTCGGACTGTGTTTATGTTTAACAAAATTAACAACTCAGACTACCATATCAACAAACACACAAGCATACGTTTACTTGCTATAAAAAGTGTAACGTGCTATAAAAGTACGAGGTACGTGGTACGTGGTGTGGGTGCGGGGAGGGGGCGCAAAGACATAAAATGTCCCTCGTGGTTGCGTACATGTACGAAAGCTGTACCCACCGTTTGTGTTTTGATACATTCTCTAAGCCACAATTCAGTTACTTTTTGAAAAAGGCTTAGTTTTTGAGCTACTGAATTTCTATCTTCTTTTACGCCCATAAATGGTGATATGGCGGGAAATGTTTTTGTTGACACAGTCAATGATAACCTGGTATAATCAAATCGTCAGTTGCCACTTGACCTGGGATTATTTTAATCCACTTTGGGGGCTAAACAGTGGTCATCACTGCACCCCTCATATTTTTCCCCCTCCGAGTTGCCAGTGGAGTCCATGATGGCGCTCCTTTTTAGTCAAGGATGGCAACATGGCTCCCCTTAGATTCGTGCCACTTCCAGCGTCCCTTTAGACTTCCGTTCAATGCCGCTAATGATCCTTCTGGTTAAAATGAGGCTTAAACCTTGATTTAAAAAAATAATAATAAAAATAAACCATTGTGTAATAATTTGCAGCGTTTTGTCATTATGTTATTCATCATGAGGATCATTACAATAAGGATCAGGAACCATTATGTCACCAGATATCAATCACAAGAATTGGTGCTGTCAACGCTTCTGATATCCTTTAAATCTGAGTTCCTACTCAGCTGTAGGCGTTCTTCCTTGCCCCGATAAGAGGAAAAACATGATTGCGAAGAAGGGGGGGCTGGTGGCCCTATATAGAGCGGACCTGAGGTCATCGGGTGGACGAGTTGCGACATTTAGTGGGATGTCGTTAACAAGGTTAGAGAAGAGAAAACCTAAACCTTCGGCCTCCCGGTCGCAAGGTGTAGACGCATTTAGGATTCCACCCACCAAAGGACCCCTGGAGATCGGGCTTTGACTGATTTACGGTATTGAGATTTTTTTTTCTTTCTTACTCGAGCTCTCTGGCTTTTTTTTTTTTTTTTTTTTTTCTTCAACTATATTCCGGGTTCTTCCTCGAGGGCATTTCGAGAGATAATGGGCGACGCCGGTGACATTAATGCCCATATGTGGGACGACGGCCATCGGGGAACCGCGCAGTCTGCTGTGGGAAAGAGCCGCTCGAGGTCGTCGGAGGCCCACGAGCTAATGAGGATACAGCGCGGCAATGAGGATGATGATTGCGAACCGATAAAATCCCTTCGTTCTCCACAGCAGTTACTGATTTCAGCACTGAGTATTCACGATTGGCACGCTCGACAGCATTACAGTCGGGGACATGTCGGTCGGCTGTGCGGTCAGTGCTCCGCTCACCAATAACTAGTCATAGCGACCTTAGTCTTGATAATTAAATCACCAATTTTTTACACGAGGTTGATGGTATAGTTAACTTCGTTTCTGTATCAGAAAATTCGCGATAACTTGCCTGAGAGAGACATTATGAACACTCGATGGGAGACACATTTATTCAAACTTATGTACCTTTTCTGAACTTATTTATTTTCCAATAGGTATCAAACTTGTACTCGTTATTCTTCACATATTGACTTACTTCGATGAAAGAAATAATCTCGAAACATCGCCTACGAACGACAGGGGAAAATATAAAACACAGAAAAATTGTTATCAAAAATTATCGCTACATTGATATCCACCAGTGTTGCCACATACGATTTGGAATGATTTCCTGTTTCACAAATATAACCCAATTCATTACCAACAAAATAAATTTAAAAAACCATTGAGCTAGGTCTTTCCAGTCCGGAGAAAATGGTACATGGAGTTGCGAAAACATGGTATGTAAGAAATCGCGTTTTTCTAAAACCTTCTCTATGGGAGCGGCTGCGCTCCCCTACAACTTCCATGATTCTCTTCCACATGCATGCATATACAGTGTCCTCAAGGTATGAAATACGAGTATCTTTTGAAAATCTCTATCTCTATCTCTATTATTTATAAGAATGAAACTCCGTCTGTCTGTTTGTCTGTCTGTTTGTCTGTCTGTCGTGTCTATGCACGGCCAAACGGCTGAGTGGGGGGAGTGTACGAGTGGGGGGATCTTCTTGAGATTTTCCGAAAGGTGGAACGAGCGAATTTAAAATTGTCTAATCCCAGCCGAACCATGGGCCGTAGGGCGGGAGGGGGGTCGAAGTTCCGGTTAATGTGCGCTTTTTGGACTTCCCCGCTTCCCCTACCCCTCTAAACGGCCGTTGACAATTCCGGAAAAATACGGGTTTCGTAGGTTTTCCTACGAGGAAGACGACGGCGCGATCGGATCGCGAAAAAAGTATCGGGAAATGCGTTTAAAAAATGCGAGAGTACGGACCCGTTTTCTCGAAAAGTCCGCCGAAAAACTTTTTCCGATTAAAATATACCCCATAAAGGTACGTTTTTCGGAACGGTTTTCGCGGGCGAAATACAGCTTTGGGTCCGCCAAATCTGAATTCGAAATCGGATATCGAAAAAAGTGACGTTAAGTCGGTCAAATCGCGAGCGGAAATGCGAGGGAAGCGTTTAACATCAGAAATTAATTTTGCCGTGTTCGCGAGAAGGCTCTACGAAGACGTCAAGGGGTTTGATGAGGCGGGGCTTGCACCTGACGAAAACGGGTTGCGAGCAGGTACACGCACTTACGTCTTGAAGGGTATACAGGTATACCTTGCGAGCGAAGCGAGAGCCATGTCAACAGAATAAATTCGGATTTTTTCCTACAAATATACAGCAATACCTTGCGAGCGAAGCGAGCAACATCCCCGAATAAACTTTTTGTGGTTCCACGTAGTTTCATAAGATTTAATTTGTTTGTAAGAATTTCCAACAGAAAAAAACGTCTGCCAAGTTGGGTGGGCAGTATAACTTCCTCAAGCGAGCGAAGCGAGCAGCATCCCTTACAGAAGTTAAACCTACCCTTAGGGATCTATCGTTTGCGAGCGAAGCGAGCAACATTCCCTACATGCCACACTTTGCGAGCGAAGCGAGCAATATTCCCTACATGCCACACTTTGCGAGCGAAGCGAGCAATTGAATGGGGGGTCCGGGGGGCTTGCCCCCCGGCTGGACGTGGAGGCGAGCGTAGCGAGCCGGAGCGGCTAATAATGAAGAAGAAGAAGATTGTCACCAAGACAACTGTTCTTATCATCTTTGTTTACAACAATTTCAGTATTCCGTGTAAATTAGTTTTTTGATTCTCGCTTTCCAAGCTCTCAAGTTATCTCGCGATTTTTTTTTAGTTCCGCTTGTTCTTCGATCTTTTGACGATGCCTCGATCAAAACGAATTAATAAAAAACGGAAGGTAGTGCCTACATGGCTACAGAATAAAGCACTAGTTGGAGATAGATCCAGAAGCCCCAGAACGCCTAGTCCTCCAGCAAGAGAATCTTCTGTCTGCTCTAGCTCTAGCAGTTCTTCATCTATCAAAATGGGTCAAAATATTGAGGCATATGATTTCGTATCAGGAGATATTTTCGATATTGTGAACTTACGTGAACTTATGAACTTCTTGGGGAAATTTGTGACTTGTCGTGAATGTGGTGGAGAGGTGTACCTACATTGAGTATAGCAATCGGGTGAGCCAGCTTAAGCGTCGGGTGCTCACTAATTTCGATGATTTTTTCCAAACATTTCAAAGGTACTTTATTATTATTCAAATATACCAAAATTTTCAGCAGGATCTGTAGTTTTTTTTTTTAGTGCAAAGAACCGAAAATCATTTTTTTTTTTTTTTTTTTTTTTTTAATTGACCTACAGGTCCCCTTAGCTAACTAACAGCTTACTGTTGAACCAAATATATGAGAACTTTCATGTGGAGAATTTCACGCACTCTTGACCTCCGATTTGGATTCAGCGTTCTAGAAAACCCTCATTTCAAAAGAGCCCTCCAGTTCAAAAGACCTCTTACGTCACGGTTTCACCAAGTTTTTGATCCGAGTTCAAGACTCAGTTTAAGTATTGAATGGATATCGTACGCAATTTTGGATTTCAATAAGGAAGTTCAATGCTGATCAACAGGTGCACAGTGGGCTGACGATCCAAAAACATGACGGTAAGTCCAAAAATTCAAAATGCATCTGGTTGATTGATTTTTTTGTGGATATTCGCTTACATGTTTGTTAAAAAGGAGCAAAAATGGATTTGATGGTTGCGCTTTCCTGAAGTGCTGGAGAGACGATGAAACTTGGGAGTTTATCCATTTTTTGACAGATTTTGAATAATAGTTTGTTCCTTCGGGTGAGCTTTATTTTGTAAATATCCCTCCAACCACGAAATAACCTCAGTCAGACTAATGTACTAAGACTAGAAAAACAGAGTTCACAGTTTTAATTGGCTCATTTCATTTTTTTATAACTGTTTTATACGATCATGCTGCATGACTGGAACTTTTGGCAATCGAAATCTTACCGAAAGCCAAGATTAGGTACCTACCTATTTTCGATCAACTTTCTACTTTACAATTACCTTATGTCGTCATTTATTTCCTCGGCGCCTTTCTCTTAAAAATTCATTTGAAAGCCCCTCGCCAAAGAAAACTGTTGTCCTTTTCGCTTCATCGGAACAATCCTCATTTTCTCACTGAAGTACCACCGGGGGAAAACAGGCATTTTTGCATCGAATGGGTCGAGCAATAACGCTGCCAAGTTCTTACGTCAAGGGAGCATTACCTTGAAACGGCGCGAAAAAACGGCGTATCCTCGTAGTTTGTAGAGAAGTCCATCCAATAATTAACATTTAGATGGAACGAAGGCCTGTAAAAACCCGCAATTACCTGCACCTCCAATAGACGTCTTCTATTAGTAGGTTGATACTCGAAGGGGCACTAAAACAAACAGTCTGCTGCCTCCGTCTGTAATCCTGTCACCTAATGAGAGACACCGAGATAGAATGAGAAATTCCCCTTTTATTATTGGCAGGCTGGGAACGGGTTTTCTCGCGTTAAGAAAAATCGATTTGTATGAAAAATGCAAGAACTAATTTTTATAATGAAGCGTTTAAGGGGACATGAGAGGGAACTGACTGTTCCGTTTTCTTTTACTAATCAACGGCCTGCAGAAAATACAATAAGCCTCGTTCAACAACAATCGTTCGTCAGGTCCGTGAAACGTGTTTGGTTTAGCCTTCCTCAATTAGACAATTCGATTGTATTTAAGATGAGTAGGTATTCAAAAAGATTCGTTTTACTCATTGACTTTTCTATTTTGTTAAGTGCATAGTTTGCAATATACACTGCATAATTTTGTACATAAATTTTTGAATGATCTATTTTATAGTTAATACACTTTATATGATCAATATTCTAATAACAAATATCAATTTAACGATTTTCAGCCGTTTTTAGCTATTTTAAGTTGTTTTTTCAGCAATTTTTTTGAAATTTGACTAATTTAGTGTGCTGAAAAAGTACTGGCCAACGAACTAATCCATCCATTTGGAAAAAAGTGTTTGGTGCAGCCTTCTTCACATTAGACAATGCGATTGTATTTTAGATAAGTAGGTATTAAAAAAGATTCGTTTTACTAATTTACTTCTCTATTATGATAAGATGACCACTGCCAAAAAAAAGAAAAAAAAAAGAAAAAAAAATCCCAGTAATGCAGCATGATCATACGAGCGGATTTTTGTAAATTACATTGTATAATGTTAAATTGTTTTGAAATTTAAACTTTTTGAATGCAAAGAAATGGTTAACTATTAATTTCATGACCAAAAACGTATTCTAAATAACAATCTGCCATTCAAAAACAGATTTTGGATTCTTAGCTTTTTCAGCGAATTTTTGTAGAAAATGAAGTATTGCAAGGCTCGGAAAATTTTAAAATCAAAACTTTTAAAAGATTTTCTTCATTGAAATCCGTTTTGAAACATTCTGAAACGATTCCTGAAGTTTCCGCTTTTTCATAATGTATGTATATAGGATGATTTCGTTGGCTAGCACTTTTTGAGTACATTAATAAATTGGTCAAATTTCAAAAAATGTGCCAAAAAAATCAGTAGCAATGGCTAAAAACGGCCAAAAATTGTTAACTTTATAATTTTTATCAGAATTTGAGTCAAAACAAACGTATAAACATTTAACTAGGATATTAAAAAATTTTTGCATAAAATTATACTGACAAACGTACGAAATTTCATTAATATTTACTGAAAAATCTATGAAAACAGTAGAAAAAATCTAAAAGTCCAAAATCTTTCTTGAATGGCCAAATTTTATTTTGTATTAGTTTTTTGCCAAAAATTGGTTCGTAACCATTTATCTGTGCTCAAATTGCTCAAATTTCGATACAACTTAACATATTCTAATACGATAGGTAATTTGGGAAATCCTCTCATGCGATCATGCTGCAAAACTGGAAATTTTTTTAGTGATTGTGTGTGAAATTTGATTTTTAGCAATTTTTCAACTTTTCACTCAGAGTGTCAAAAACACCATATTTTTAATTTCTCAGTTTTTTAAAGTACCATCTTTATAGGAAATTTAATTCAGATCACGTCTACACCACAAACGATGGTCTAAAGCGCCTCCTCAACATGTTTTGTGATATATATATATATTTAAAAAAAACCCACTACTGTGAAAACGTGCTTTTTGTGAATATACCGAATATGAATTCCAAAGCTCATAAGTAGGGTTCGGAAGTTTGCATATTTGCATGTATTATTTTCATGGTATATCTTCTTACTTTCATCTTTTAAATCTTTGCCCACTGATTTGAGTTGAAGATTTCAAATTTAAATTTGCACATATTGCATATATATTGTCCTTTTTTTTTTTTTTGACTATTTTACAAAATTTGCATGTGCGAGCAAATGTCTCACAAGAAATTCTTACGGTTTAATTTTTTGCGAAAAACTGCTTCTAGAAATAGGTTTGGGACTTTACAGGTTCTGGCTAGAAAGAGGTCGTTGGCCTTGGTTCAGGGGGGAATTCAGATAACAAGGTATTAAGGGAACAGGGTGGTCTCATGTTGTGCAAGGATTGAAGTGAAAGGCCCTTGGGTACCTACTGGTCATCGTCTGCTTAAGCCTAAATCGGATTATAGCCCTTCGTCTTTACGCCCATATGTACCTGTTGATAAATAAACGAGTAGCTTCCTATTGTTTTCTCCACCCAAGCTAAGTTTTGATTTCGTCGCCAAAATCGCGGCTTTGAACAGGCCAATTCATCTCTGATTTCGACGACATTTTTACTGCAGATTCGGACATAAGACGACGAAGTTCCATTCTTCTGATTTTTAAGGAATGATTTCATACACACCTATATTATGCATGGGGATGGGGTGTGGGGCCGAATCGACATTTCAGGTGGGTGAGGGTATGTCAACTTGGCCCGGGGGGTCGGATTATTTCAGGGGGGCCGAATTGACATCGAAAAGGGCCGAATTGACCGGGACCGGCTATGTTTTCCTGCCTATATCAATCCGTGCCATCTAAACGTAGGTTACATTTCTTCTTGAGTTATTGTGAGCAATACTTGGTGTTCCTTTCGCGATTTCAAATTTCCATCTACCATGCCGTCTCAGAAGGACCTGTGGAGTTTGATCAAGAACAATTCCGCATTCAAATTGGTAGGTGTTGACTCGTTTTGCTGCTTGTTTTGAAGGGCCGTAGCCCGTTAGGGGGAATGTGGCCGGCGGGAGGTCAGTGAATTTGAACCCGATAGGGTGAACGGTGAACAACTCATTAGGGGGCAAAGGCAGAAACCGACTGATGGAATGTCCTTTGCGTATTACGTGCACACAAACTATATCGAGGAGGACTGTAATTTCAATGCCACTATTTGGGCTCAACCTCCCGCTTTGGACTGCCCCAGGACAACCAATGGGCCAGAATCGTTCCACTACGATTTCAACCGGCAGTTTTACTTCAAACGACCAAATATGCACGTTGTAGTGAAGGTGGTAGAAGAAGTTCAGGCTGAAACCGTTCTCAAAATTCAAAGTGAAAGCTGGCTCCCACATCCCCATTCGAAAAGAGCGGAAGGAGCACCTTCAATACCTAATAAATGAGTGGGAGGTTTATCAACAAGAGAAAAAAAGCCCTCTCATACCTTGAAAAAGTACAACAGAAAGTAGTGCCTATGTAGCCTCGTACTGTACGTATTTTTCGACGGAATAGTAGAGAGTTCCTGGTTACCACGTTTTTAGTTTACACGGTGCCCGTGAGCCATGATCAGCTGATCTGGAAACAACTGACAGCTGACGAATTAGTAGAAGTGGACAGCGTGAGTAGGAGACCGCTTTATTTGCAACGCAAGATCGAGTCTTAGTACGTCCTCGTTACCACATCTTCGACACTTCGCCCGTAAATGTATAAACCCGAGATCGAGGAAGGTTTCAGTGATAAGCGTGTTCAGTTCATATTTTTCATATTAAAATTTATACTGAATTAATATAATAAATATATTATTTAAAATATAAATTAAATATATAATTATATTAAAATATACTAAATTTATTTATATACATCCTATTTTCACTCGAAGCAGTCCATTTATCGAGTGCCAAAAACAACTAGTCAACAAATCGGAGGATAAAGGTTTGCCGAAAAACGGATAAAATAATTTCATTCTAGTCGTATCTACCTTTTTCATGATACAAACATTAAACTTTTAAGATACCTACGAACATGTATTATTTTTCTACACAAAATGCATATAATCTGTATATTGATACCGACCTTTACATCTACATACACCAATATTACTACTAACATACTTACTCGAACGATCGCCAAGACAAGTCGGACTGATGTGTCTTCAAGGTAAACCTGGAACACGTCAAGCTCGTCTTTGCTCAATCAACAAGCGTGATATATTAAGCTTACGAAGTCTAATACTTCACGCTGATTTTCATTGCACAAATAAAACGGCGGAAGGACGGACAACGGACTGATTCGATTTCTGAAATCCATGTATCTTAAAACGCAACCAAAAAATTTTGGGAGCGAGGTTAAAAAAAATTGCTTATCCGATAACAAAGGTTCACTTTGCAATTAACACTACGAATCGAAAACAGAACAATAAACCAAATGATAATAAATTATGGAATGTGAGATCTGGATGAAGGAAAACAGAGTTGGAGAAATACAAGATGTCGGAATCTCGGAATCAGCTTCAGGTTACAAAATTGATAAGAGACGACGTGTGAAGACACATGAAACACCGTAGTAACAGCCAGCGTTGTTAGCAAAATTTTGGTTCTCCCCTGATTCACGTACACCGTATTAAGACACCGTGGTAACCAGGAACTCTCTAGTAACTCTTATTGACAACGACAATGACCTCGGAGGCCAGCAATTTTTAACCACACCTACGATCGTAGCCAATCCTAAGTCTAGGAGGCCAGCAAGTTTTAACCACAGCTATATACGATCGTAGCCAGTCCTAAGTCTGGTCAAGTGGGAACGAAAATTCGCTCGTTCCTTTTCTAATAACTCGATTTGGCTAAAATCGGAGTTCCCCCTAACGTGCCTTTTTCCCCCTAACGGGCACAAATAATTCCCCCTAACGTGCCCCTCTCTGGGTCCCATTCCCCCTAACGTGCTGCGGCCTTTTGAACAACCCTGGATGGTCAAACGTTGTGGAGATTTCAAAAATGCTGAACGGCCAGAATTTTACGCTCCAACTTTACTCTCCCAGAGAACTTGCAGCATTGCATTTTTTACCTATAGTTTCATGTGACGTTTAACGCTCTTTCTCTACGTTAAAATATTTACTATCCCGCAATAGGCGTAGGCTCAACGTTGAAAACCTTGAGCAACACAAGCTAGCTTTAAAGTTTTATAATTAATGTTTAATATAAGCTATTGTCACTTAGATTTGGTTGTGTTCATTTCATCCGTTTACCCAAAATTTTAAGCTCCCGTTCTAAAATAATCATTTTTCAACTTTGGAAGGGGGTTTGCATATTTTTGGCTAATCTAGGCCGATTTGCATATCGCACCCTGGGAAGAATACTGGTACAAGTTCAAAAACACGACTTTTGGGAAATGGCGTTTTAAGATTTTTCAGTTCTTCACTCGCGTGTCGCAGACGCCCCAATTTTCGTTTCTCTTACCCACTGGTTTTAATGTATTCGAATATCTCTCTCAGATAATTGTGTCACGTCGAATTAGCTCTGCTTCCTTTTTTTCGACGATCAGCATGCATTATACATAAAATTCCTACGATGTACCACTATTCATTCAAGAAATTTTGGTCATGATCGCAGTTATCACATCAGTTATTCCCTCGGGAGAGTGTTAATATTCAAATACCCTTCAATAAAACGTCACCACATTAAATTATTTATTATAGAATTTGTAAATGGCTCGATATAGACAGTTGAATTTGGGAAATAAATAACATCATTTTCAAAATATTCATGAGGTAGCATAGAACACTTTATTTTCTCGATGTTTTGGAACTCGCATCATGCACATCATGTATTGTTAATATAATTATAATTGAGCTCAAGTTGTTGCTAGGAAAATAAAACTTATATTCAGTCGTCTGAAGAAAACTACATCACACTTTTATTCAGTCTTCTGGAGGAAATTCACATCAAACTTTTATTCAGCCTTCTGAAGAATATCAACTTAACAATGAGAACTTTTTAAAAGTAAATAACAGAACTCATGCTCATAATTAAAATCAACTTGAAGTCTTAACTGCCTTTTGGCAGCTATTAAATTTGAAAATACAAACAATAAAACTTGAATTCAGGAGTATATCTAGACTTTTTAAATCTGATAAGTGATAAAATTTGAATTTACGATGAACTTGTCGTCTCACAACTTTTAGTCGTCAATAAAAATGATACTAACTAGGGAATCATGGAATAAACTTATCAAGAACAAAGCTATAAACCCGTTTGACCGATCAGCTTTGACTGGATACTTGCATCTAGGAAATAGGACTACACTATCCATTTGGAGAAATTAGAATCGAACTGAGAACTTCTTAGGAAAATACAACTATTTCAGTCTTCAGAAGGAAATTGCCGTCAAACAACGCACTCCTTATTCTACTTAGTAAATCACAGAAAAATACTTATCACAAAAATCAACTTCAACTCTTGAATTGAAAGTACAATCGTAGAACAGCTTTTTGGCACTGATAAAATTTGGTAATACAAACAAAAACGTGAACCACTGTATTGAAGAGCTTTTGGCAGCAATACAGTTTCAATTTATGATCATGAAACTTAAATCTCCAATGAACTAGATTTTTCAGGAAATGGCAAGTAACAAATGTTGAATCTACACTGAGCTTGCAGTCTTAAAGCTTTTTGACTTACCTAAAAATACTGACTACCGAATCATTGAGAAAACGTTATTTAAAAAGATAGTAAATAGTAAGCAGTGTTGAGATCGTAAAAATTCTTTTGTTGCGACTAGTCCAGTTTTCTTCCAGCAAGTATCTAATGAAAGCTCAGGTGTCGAAATCAGAGTCATCTTCTGCAACTTCGAGTTCATTTTTTTCTTTTTGACACTTTTCTAACTGCGAGATTTTATAAAAATCTTTGTACGCTGCTGGTATGACGACACCATTCAACAGAGACATGAGATCGTTTTTCTTTTGTTGATCAATCCCTACGGTTGATTGTATGCTGGCAACTTCCATCCTTATAGAATTTCTATCCTTTTCACGATGGGGTTGTTATCTTCACTGCGCTTTTCGGTGGTTGCTCTAGTAATTTTGATGGCCTCGACGATCTGGCTGCACAAATCCGTCAGAAATTTTTTCCCTGACTGTAGTGATCCAACGGTGACTGATTCCCAATGTGATGACCAAACATTTCTTGCAAACTCGCATGTTTTGTCCACTAACTTCCATTTTGAATGCTTGATTATTGGCTCGTTTGTTAGGTAAACTATTGAGGGGTCGACTTACATCTGTAATGTATCTGCGCACAAATTCAATCTGACGGCCCAAATCTCCAATTTGCCAAAAACGAGAAAAAATGGACTGCCTTTGCGCTTCTGATATTTTCTCAGAACACTTGAGCCTACGTGAAACATTCCTTGATTTTTTCCTCTTATTTGTATCATGCTGAGTTACTTTCTTCGTCTTTCTTTTAGGAACTGTATTGTCATCCTGATGCAAAGAATCTGTAGACTGCTCTTTGCTAGATTCTGGAGGGTTAGTGCCGTGAGATGTTCTTGCCTGCTGCTCATTGCCCGATTGTCGGGAGACATCGCGTTGAGAGGCACGCATCTTGACGTTTTTTCTGATTTTTCTGAACTTCTTTTCCTCCCTCCTGTGTTATTTTAAGGGTACATTATCACTGTCAGAAGATGATAACAAGCTGGAGTCATAAGTTCCTCACTTTCAGAGCCTCGAGTGTCAAGCTCAGAATTGAACTCACTAGGATTATTTGTGGTATCTGCGATTTGAGGTACAACGATTTGCTGGATGTATTGAGGTACTTCAGGGAACTCATCCGGACCATCATTACTGGGAAGTTGGCGTAACTTGCCCGCATCTTGAAGGTTGGGGTGCTCATCATCACTAGTCACTTCATGAGAGAAATCGCTATAGAACTCTCTCAAACGATGCAGCGGTTTCTCGTTGTTAATTTTTTCATTAGCGCCAAGCACTGAATCTGACTTACTGGTATTGTTGAGTACTTGAGGTAACTGACGGATGCCTCATTACCCGGATGTTGGTGTATCTTGTCCGCCACTGCAAGGCTGGGGTGCTCAGCGGCATAGATTCCTTGTCATTCATTTTCAGGAATGATCCATATTCATGATCAAATTCTTTCCAAATTTCTCCTGTGTCATTTGTTTCTCCTCCCCCAAGGCTTCGGTATTGACTTTGGATTCGCTGGAGACGGCTGCTGGTTACTGTTTGATACGGCATGATTTTCGGGATTAGCCAAGGCCAGCATAACCATTTTTCGACTTCTCGACGTCATCCTGATGCACTATCCTGAACAAACTTAAGGGCGAAATCGGTGAAATAGTTTTAAGAGTTTTGCTTGGAACAAGAATTAATTTGACTACAGACAGACAGAAACTGAAGAAAATTGTTCAAAAAGCTCTGCAACGCAAATTGCGAGCGAACTTTTTTTTTTTAAATTTTGGAACACCCTAACGTTTTTGAGGTCCTGCACAAGGTCTTACCCTAGGTAGCGAGGAAAATAATAAGAATTTCCAGATGGAAGATACTGTGAATAACTTGAATCATTTTGCTAAAACTGATGTTAATTTTGGCCAAGAATTGGTAGTAGAATAAGCTGAATGTGAGAAGAGTAGGTACTGTTACAACTATGATAATCAATATTTGAATGTTTAAGGTATACTGGTATAACCCAGATCACAACGTGATAAGATAGAATTTAAGTACTTATTTGTTGGATCAATAGTGGTACAACTTGAGATACACCAGTATTGCAGCAAGGTTTCTCACCAGTCCAGAGGTGTAAGTAAAGATATACCAGTATTTCACCGACGTCGATGTCATTCGTTGTGCATGTGTGGAACAAGACTAGCTGTAGACCAATCTTCTCCCGAACTAAAGTGGTGGAGCTGCTGAGAAGCATAGTGGTTTTTCTGCTCTCTTGTGGTGATAAATTGCACTATCGTTAAACCGATACTACCCCCATGTAGAGCTCGCCTTGCTGCACCCAATGGTATATATAACCTAAAAACGCCATTTTCGGACTTATACCGGTATTCTTCCCAGGGTGCGATATATCTAGGCAAATTTAGATCGATTTGAATATATGTAGGCAAATTTAGACCGATTTGCATATATGTTGGCTTTAGGCCGATTTGCATATATGTAGGCAAACTTAGGCCGATCTGCATATATGTGGCCAATTTTAGGCCGATTTGCATATATGTGGGCAAATTTAGGCCGATTTGCATATATTGGCACTTCTCGATGCATATTTGAGTCGTTTTACTTGCTTATGTTTCCAAACCCTACTCATAATCAAGAGAAAGTCCAATACTCAACCAACAAATGACATCAACTAACAATAACGGTTTTGGCATTTTTATCGCGTCCCGTCTTTAAATCATAATAATCTCGCGCACAAATACCAGACCGCTAATTGAGGCTGAAACTCGCTATTTCTACAAAAGCTGATCGCCAGAATTTGAGCTTCTCCACAACTCGGCTAACGATCTCAAAAGATCATAATAAAACACCTCCATCTTGACAGGCGATCTTTTTTTCGAGGTGTTAACGCGGGTGCTAAAACATTCCTAAGGGCCTCGGCGGCCCTCAATTTATTTTTCGGGGTTAACGGCTTTCCGGTCCGAAATCATCGGCATCAGTATAAAGAGAGTTAGCAAACCGTTTACGGCAATTGGAGTTTTTTACCTAGGGAATGATAAGACTTGTCTGCGATAAATGGAAATTTCGAAAACGACACTACTATTTATTTATTGAATTTATTACAAACAGCAAAATACACAAGATTTAAATCAAATCACTTCTGGACAGTTAGTGTTATCTTACTCAATTATATATACTGGGGGTCCCGACTTGACTTCACCAAACTCCGAGAGTCGATTCTGGAGCTCATTTCTGATCGAAAGTTCCTTCTCAAAGAGATTCCAAGTAATTTAATTTTTACGATTTTTCTTTCCATTTGTACTTTATCGCATTAAAACTGCCATAACTACACTTGTTGTTACTTTAAACTCAAAAATTAGGACATCGTTGAAAACAGCGTTAAATTTTCTGTCTACTTGATGCCAAACCAATATTTTTTAAGCCGGATCTATATGTAAAAAACGCTGAAAATTTTTACAAAAAGGTTTATTATTTCTGAGTTAGATAGCTCTTCTCCGCAGGTCACTGGTCTATAATCATTAAACCTAATGATCCCGGCTTATGTGTTAGATAGCCCTTCTACGTAGATCACTAGCCTATAATCATTAAACCTAATGATACCGGCTTATGTGTTAGATATAACCCTTCTACGCAGATCACTGTTTTATAAGCATTAAACCTAATAATTCCCGGCTTATGTGTAAGATAGCCCTTCTACGCAGATAAAGTATATAATCATTAAACCCCGAATGTAATATGATCAGAACATGGCACATTGTGCTTCCCAAAAGGGTTCACACCTTTATAGTTCCAAAACCCCGAAATTTTACGAAAGCGACACAGACTCACAGAGTCCATTTATATATAAGTATAGATTATTATAATAATGAAACGCACAAACTAGCAAAAAATCGGCAACGAAATATAAACAACTTGTGTCCGCCATGACTTCCCTTATCGGCAGCATAAGAAGAGTAAATCGGTAAGGTCTTTGTTAACGTGCTGCGCTCTACCTCGAGCTTCTCATGTTAGGAGCCCCATAAGGCCCACTCCATGTCTACGATTGCACGTCTCTTGGTCCTGCAAAAAATCGGTGCAGCAAAAATTCGAATCACGGGCCATCCTAAAGACATGAAACATGTTTAAAACCTTAGGCGTAGATTGTGCATGTTTGAAAAATGCACAATCATCACGATTTGAGGTAACTAATGCAAAACTTAGAAGATCCACTTCTTTTTCGAGACGTTTTCTTGGATTAAAGGTCAGGATTATCAGTGAGGCGCTTTGCAACGGGTATGATGGTGAACTCACTCGCTGCACCGGTTTCATAATAGTTAGAATTCGTTGTTACGTCACGGCTTTCAATTCGAAGTCGTCCAGAAAACCCGTCTCGCATTGGGGGGCTTTGCAATAAATTGTTGAAAATATGAGAAATTCGCTCATGAATGAGTTGGAGTGGAAAGAAGAAGTAAGAACGAACTAGTAAACATAGCTGAGTTTTACGTAGATATAGGACAAGGAGAGACCTGCACTTCCAAGTTGGAACTCCAAGGAGGTGGACTTCCTCGGCCTGCTCTGCCGCCCTCGCTCAGCTCCTAATTTAGCGTGATGGGGACAAATCCAGATTCCTCCGGCAACTGTGAACGATGATCCGGTGTACTTGCACACAACCTATGTCAGCCATACACTGTTGCCACGCGCCTTTTAATAAGACGTAGGGGCGATGGGGTAATTGTGAAATTATTTCATAAGTAACTTATTCATGTACCGATGTATTTGCATGTAGTGTAGATATACTCAACATCAGTTAACTGAATTTTTTTTTTTTTTTTAATGTAAAAGCGATATAGCGAAGCGATTTCCGCTGTACTCTCTCCAAATAATCCTTATGTATCTCATAAAACGGAGACCATACTGAACTAGCATAATCCACCATGGGACAAACTACTGATTTTTACAGGATTAAAATAGGTTCCGCAGAAGTGAAATCTCGAGTGCATCTCTCAGAGAAATTTAATATTTGGATGTTCGTGCTGCAAATCTGGCTGATCACGGTAACCCTGATTGGATATTCACATTTATCCCTGAAAAATGACAACATATTGTCAATAGTACGGGTTAGGCGTTGCAATGAACCGTTTCTCATGCGATTAGGGGAAGTTGAGCAACGTCGAGCGGGGTAGTACAATAGGTATATTAAATATTAAATTCAAGTCAACATTAATGAAATACTAACGGGGCGAGGCAATGAGTAGCTTTATAGCGAAATCATTGGAACGAATTTCTGGTACTCTATTTGGAGGACAGCTGACGACGTCCGCGATGCCTGAGGCAGTCGGACGCAAAGCCCCACCTGCAATAGTTGTATTTACTTTACTTTGTTTACTTTACATTGTCAATATATGTGACCGTGCAAGGGAAAAGGGAGCTTAACTTCCCAGAGGTCAAATCTGACCTCTGATATATATATATAGAGGTATGTATATATATATATATTGGATTTTTTCTATCATTTTCCAATTAAAATTCATGATATAAAAAAAGCGGGCCCGAAAATTGCAAATTTTCAGCAGACTTGCAAAACTGCAATTTTTTGCGATTAAAATAAAATGCATAATGTAGTAAATTCAAGTTTTGATGAATATTGGGGAAAGAGAGATAGATTTGGGATAAACACAGGGATAGATCTAATCGAGACTGTAGTGAGATCATTGACCTGATGCTGAACTCAAATATTGGTCCCCACATCAACTGTTCACAAGTACGCTATTCACCCGAACCTTTTTTTTTTTTTTTTTTTTTTTTTTTTTTTTTTTTTTTTTTTTTTTTTTTTTTTTTTTTTTAAACACAGAATGTGTTTTAGCCATGGACTAACTAGGCGAAATGTGGGACGAAATCTGTGACGACAAGATTCTGATGATTTCCGCTTACAACCGAGTCGTTGCGAGGGGAATGGTACTTCGTCGTTTTTCATCCCCCGAAATTCGTTGACCATTCGTTCGAAAGCTCTCGATTTATCCAACCATATTATGTTAACTACTGCGAAGTGCGTTGCCAACAAGCTGAGTTATGAGCATGGTTATTTGAATAATTGTGTACACTCAGATGATCATTCTCAATAATTGATTTTGTGAACATGATTGCAACCGCTTGTTAACTTCTGATGATTTCATTGAGCTGGTGTTTCGATGATTTGATTCATAGCAGGTGATCTGAGTATTACGAAAACGGTTTGATTTGTGAAGCGGAGGTTAAATAAGCTAAGGATCGTGTAACCTGGTGTAACCTATGTAACCGAAGCTGAAATTTGGGAGGGAGGCTCAAGGGAGAATGCTGAAGACGCCTGGCCTGGACTAACTAGCCAAAAAAGCTAACGAAATTTCGTAACAAAATCTGGGACGAAATCTTGGACGACAAAATGGATACCGATGATACGGAACTAAGGATAGTGCAACCTGGTGTAACCTATGCGATATTTTGTTATGACGCGGTTTATGAGTTATAAATGTTGTAAGTTATTATCTCACTATTGGAAGTTAAATAATCTTCAACCTAAGATTGAAGACGGGTGTATGTGAAATTCGTGAGCTAAAACACATTCTGCGTTTCAATAATTTCGTCCGAAGTATGTAAATAGACGTAACCGGGGGTCCAGGGGGCTAGCCCCCTTTTTTTTTTTTTTTTTTTTTTTTTTTTTTTTTTTTGAAAATACATGATTCAGGAATATGGACATTTCAGGATCATCAAAGTATTACAGGGTTGGCATGCAGTTCTTAAAACAATGTACTATTGCAAAACAGTACAGTCTACAAAGCAGTAAAATCTCCAAGAACTAGACACTACAATCTTCAACTTGAACGGTACGTATCAAAACATCAGCAAATTTAAAACTAGGAACTGAATCATAAATTCCTCCAAAATAGGAAATACCGGTTCAAAAGTACCCATTTTCACCATTTGAACCAACAACGATTTCATAGTGTTTAAACAACAATTTTAATGTTGGCCGAATAGAATCCACCCTTCAATGTGAACCTTCACATTTTAGTAGTACCATTGTTTGGAGAAGTATTGCATGAATTCTCGGAGGAACTTTCGTGTACCTGCATATCTGTACCGCTTTCTCCAGGACTACTTGACAAATGGGTGGCTGTTGTTTGAGACGCGAGAATAGCAGAAGAGGAAAAGAATAATCTCAAAAGCAGCGCAGGAGTCAGTCCTGGGCGTAGACTTTTGGAATTTCAATTATGATGGGGTCCTGCGTATCAAGATGCCCAGCGGTGTCTTCCTGGTAGGATAAGCAGATGATCTGGCTGCAGTAATTGTTGCGCGCACAGTAGAACAACTCCAATGGAAACCAGCGTCGTGTGGCAGAGTGAATACAGTCACAGTCCCTGTCTCTGGCTATACAGAAAACGGAGATTGTACTGCTGATGACGAGACAGATAGAGAGAGATATCCCAATGAACGAGGATGGGCAGATGATTGAGATTTCCAATGCAATACGATACCTGGAAGTAATGCTTGATTCCAAGCCTTGGTTTTCGGGCTCAGATTTGCTAAAGGCAGACAAGGCAGCAACAGTGGTCGGGAATCTGAGTAGGCTCTTGGCAAACGTAGGAAGCCCTTCTTCGGCCAAACGCTAGCTGCTGATGCGGAGGTTTGAGCAGAAGGGCTTGAGATTCCGAAAATATAGAAACAGGATGGAGGCAATTGAAAGAAGAGGAGCTCTCAGGATATGCATTGCATTCAAGACTGTTTCTGGCCCCACTGCTCAGGTCATTGCAGGTGTGGTCCCAATAGATCTCCTTGCTGAAGAGCGAAGGAGGATCTACCTGCGGAAATGGTAGGCTAGATGAGAGGATGAGACCGGAGGCCGCTGGACATACCGGTTGATTCCCAGCCTAGACGTCTGGGTGAATTGGAAGCACGTTGAGTTGAATTATTACCTCATCCAGTTCCTCACTGGCACTGGTTACTTCTGTTCATTCCTCGCAAAGATAGGAAAGACGGAGGATCAAGGATGCAGCTACTGCCGACAGAGGAATGAAGATGCACATCACACATTTTTCGTGTGCCCAAAGTGGGGAGGCGCTCGCCGAGTTCTGGAGGAGAGAGTAGAAGAGATTGCACCGGAGACCATCGTCAACAAAATGGTAGTGGAGAAGAATAACTGGGACGCGGTGGCAACATACAATTTTTCAGTCCTAAAAGCCAAGGAGCAGGATAGATCCTGGGAATAAAGCAGACATAAAGAGAAGAGGAGCCAAAATGGAAAAAAAAGAAAAAAAAGGAACTACACCGAAGTAATACTGAATAAGTGGTTCCGGGGCAGATCTCTATAAGAAGAAAGAGTGGTGGTTTTTAATTGGTATGCCCAAAAGCCCAAAATGGGAAACTCCAACACTGTTGAGGAGTACAGTCACGACTCTTCGTTCATAAAGGATTTTCCCCACTCAAAAAAAAAAAAAAAAAAAAAAAAAAAAAAATTGCGTGAATTTTTTTGTTTTCGCAAGCACGGATGAACGTTCCAAATCTTAACCACTTGTTTTACCCCCAAAAGGGAATGACTTTTTGAATTTCTAGCCAGAAACGCATCTTCCTGAGATATCTGAGGATGGCTGATCAGTAATGGTTGTAAGTTATTATCACAGTACATTCTAAGATGCAAGCTCATGGAGAGATCCGCGTCATCCAAGATATGCAAATCTACTCGTATCTGTCCTTCAGGAAACAGGGAAGATGCGAATGTTTTATTATGACGGCCTCAACAACGAGAAGTCAACAAGCTTTGAATGTACCTCCGTCAATAGTTTCTTAGTGTCAATAATGTTTCTCTTGTCAATAATTTTCTTAGTGTCATAAAGCGAGTTCCCCAGCTTTACTTGTGTGAAACTGGCAATAGATTTCCAGCGTCTTTCTCTTTGGGTCTTATTGGCCGAGTTTTGTACCTCGATCATGAGAAGGTTAATGATATTACGAAAACCAATAAACAGCACTACTCGATTCATCGTGAAAAATACCCCAATAAGTCTTACTCATAAGCTTATCACACCAAATCATCAGGGGGGGGGGGGGGGATTTCATAGCGCTGCAAAGTGGCCAGAAACCAATTCTAGTTGGACAAAATTATTTTATTAGCTATTCTTATAGAAAATTTTAAGCCGATTCCGAATATATCGAATTAAAGTCTTCACCATCCTCGTAAGATTCGTCCTCAACAGCCAATGCTCTGATCAATCCTCTTTGGCTCATTTTTGTGCACGTCAGAAATGATTAGGAAAATGTAGCAACACAGATAGGAAAACGTAGCAAAAAAGGATTTTGGTCATGTAAACAAAGGTGGCGAAAAGAACTACCTACCTAGTAAATCGTTGATTTGAATGCTAGCCACCCGAATTCGTCTGGTTGGTTTTGATCGATAATTTATCGCATTTGTCATTGATTTATCTGAATCTGCTGTATCAGAGTGGGTAGATTGTATTGGGGGCCATTGAGGCCCAAAACAATCTATGCGGTTCCATAGTTTCTTCATATTTTGTGCGGCAGTAGTGGATTTTGTCCTCACTCTTTCTTGATGATACAGCAGGCCCTCGTGTCCCCTCTGGCGTTAGCCACACTCAATGAGTGTGCCCGGGATGGACCAAGTGGAGGTGCCAGGTTTTTGTGGGATTCAGTGACTTATGTAGGGACAGGAGTTCATGATACCTAGGTACTGGGCCACCTCTTCTTATAACTTGTGGTTTACCCATTTTCGGTAATCATGTTCATGGTCCATAATCATATTTATGGTGCTTGTTCGAGGCAGGGCGAGTACTTGAATATTCCTCCCCTCCTACTTGACTCGGATATAACTAATCTAAATCTACTATCACAGCCTGAATCACACTCGGTTTCCCTATTTCTATTTTGCTCATTCAATCAATAAATTACTTTCATACAGCTTCGCGCACACTCTCATACTAGCCGGTGGGGTTGGGGAAAACCCACACCAGCCTCCTCGAGCCCACCCTTCCTATGAATGGCCTTCCTGGTCCCCGTCCTGTAGGGTATCCCGCTTTCTTAGCCTATGTCCTAATTGAAGGTTGACGCACGAAACAAGTTCGTACGAAAAATTCGTGCGAAAAACGCTCGCACTCAATTTTTCGTACGATCGAAATGCCTGTCCTTATTGAGCTTGTTAATGACGTCCGAAAGTGGGAGCTCCAGGTAGCCAGACCTATTCGCGCGAACAAAACCAGTCGTGTCCACGATGCCCTACGAAGAGGATGCCGAGTTCTTATTTTCAACAAATATATCTCTACTCTTGTCATCTGAAGAAACCAACATACCTAAAAATTTAGGTTCAATAGAAATTTGTCCGCTTCAAGATCAACTGTGTAATGTTCATTTGGAATAGCTGCGGCCAAATTCAGAATACTGCACAAACCAATAGAGACATCTGTCAAGAAAGCTTGCAAAGTTGTGAAGGCTGTTTATATATTACACAATCTAATAATCGATAAGGAAGGTCTCAATTTAGATGTTCTAACAGAACGTACTGATGATTTCCTCACCTCTTCAAATTTGATCCCCTCTCGGGAAAATAACCGAGCTTCAACAGCAGCAATCGCTGTGTGAGAAAAATTTTGTTTGTATTTTTTTAACAACGTTTAAGTTTTTACCGTTATGGGCTCTATGGTTCGATTTTGCATCATGTACCTACGAATTACGTGTAGGTAACTAAAATATGTGTATGTAAATGTTAGTAAAATATTGTAAGTTATGGTGATGGATGATTACCTATTTTATTAATATAATTTTAAATTATATTTATAACGAAAATTAACAATAAAATTATATTTATGTACTTTTGTGGTTTTCCCAAGGTTGTTGCTATCTTCTCCCACTCCTCGCGAACTTTGTCACGGTTTTTATAATGTTCACTTCGCTTATCCCAAAGAAGTGGTCGCGACTGCACTTCCATAATCAAATTTTCCTCGTAGGCCATCGCGTATACCGTACGACAAAAAACAAACTTGTTTGATTTTTCGACGCACGAAAACTTCGCACGCAGGAGAGAAAACCAGAAGTGGACCGATGACCTGCTCAGTACTGTTTGAAAAACCCTTTTTCGCACGGCTCGCACGAAGGGTTGGCGAAACAAATCGAGGGGGTTAGTACGGATTACTCGTGCGACGACCTCGGACGGAAAAACCAACCAATTAGGCCACTACCTGCATGTCCCAAGTTTGAAATTAGGGGCGATCTGCTAGCGACGAATTCGTACTAATCCTTTCGTACGAAAACTGCCAATTAGGACATAGCCTTAGGGTGTTTCTGTCCGCCCAGGAAGGCCTACAGCCCTTGAAATAAAGAAAAACAAAACTAATAAAATGCAAAACTAAATAACTCAACCGATTTCATTAACCTACCAGAAACCGTTCCTAAGAAAACGTCCCCTTCGAGGAATTTTTGGTGTCTTTCCCCCTAAACCTGGAAGTCCTGGGATCTTCCCATTGTGACAAATTTAGCGTATGCTTTAAAGTCTAGAGACTGATAATAATCAAGAAATACCCTTTCGTTTTCTAGTGGCTTCAAACATGAAATTATTTCTTCACCGAGGAGAGACTGGCCCACGCAAAATGTTGGTAACGTAGCTCCCCGGGACGACATTGTAATTCACGCGGTCACCGATAACTGATCGGTTCAAGTTATAAGTTTTACCTAATCACGGCACCTTCTACGGCGCAAGCTCGTGCGAAGATCCGAGTCCTCCAAGATAGGCAAATCCGACTTTACCCCGTTCTCACGGCCTATCTTCCCGTATAACACAGGGAAAGGAGTTGACAATTTTTTTTCAACTGCGACAGCCTTTATCAAGAAGGCGTTCGGTTTATCGCAGGCTTGAAGCGTTTCCGTGTTTCGACTCCCACGCAAGCGAGAGAAAAAAAAGTTCCTTCGAAGGCGCTCGCGTTTTACCGGGAAATTGATCGGCCGTGATCGGCTCTGAAATATGAGGCTCTGCCTCAACAGGTGGTGCATTACGTTTTCTCCGCGGAATTCAATTTGAGCGCCGCGCGCTGTCAGATGTGGCCTTGCGCCTTCCTCGCGACCACCATTTAGAAGGAATGATGATTTGCAGTATTCACGCGAAATGGGAAAAACACACCTGGAAAGCTAGTGCAGCTGCCAGCCAATGCGACTGATTGTGAAATGCATTGAAAGAAAAATCAGCGAATTCTTTCACACAAAGCAACATTATACATGTGTTCATATTATAAACGACTCAACCTTCAATAAAAACCATTAGTCCACAATTTCGACCTTTTTAAAATTAATTGAATTCGTCCTATTTGAGGGCCGCATTTTGGTGCAAAATAAAAACTTCAAATCATGAAAAATTTGCTCAGAAATTTAAAAAAAAAGAATAAATCAATCCTTCAAATAAAATTCAAAATGCAGCTCACAAAAGGGTTGTTGGCTATAATTTTCGAAAAAAAAGTTGATATACCAACAAAACAGGGTAAAATAGTTTAGTTTTATTTCACAGGATTTTAGTTATATTTCACTTTGCTGAATTCAATTTGAGCGCCGCGCGCTGTCAGATGTGGCCTTGCGCCTTCCTCGCGACCACCATTTAGAAGGAATGATGATTTGCAGTATTCACGCGAAATGGGAAAAACACACCTGGAAAGTCAGTGCAGCTGCCAGCCAATGCGACTGATTGTGAAATGCATTGAAAGAAAACTCGGCGAATTCTTACACACAAAGCATCACTATACATGTGTTTACATTATAGACGTCTCAACCTTTCAATGAAAGCAATTAGTCCACAATTAAGAGAATAAAAACGCATATTTGAACGATATTAGCTTTTTAAAATTAATTGAATTCGTCCTATTTGAGGGCCGCATTTTGGTGCAAAAAAACAACTGCAAATCATGACAAATTTGCTGCATGTAAAAAAAAAAAAAATCCTTCAAATAAAATTCAAAATGCAGCTCACAAAAGGTTGACGGCTATAATTTTCGACAGAAGTTTTGATATACATACTAAACAGGGTAAAATAGTTTAGTTTTGTTTCACTTTTATTTCAAGGGTCATAGTTAATTTCAATTTGCTGATTATGTATAGTAGCAAGTTATAAGCCCATAATGTTGAGCCATGTTATAGGGGGGATACGATTAACTAGGACATTAAAAGATGTTTCCCCAAAAATATGCAGAAAAATGTATTTAAATTACATTAATATTTGCTAACAAAATCTGTAAAAACTACAAAAAAAACCTAAAACTCCAAAATCTTTTTTGAATCACCGAATTCAATTTAGTACAAGTTTTTTTGCCATAAAATTAACAAATACCTTCTACGAAAATTTTTCAAATTTCATTAGATTTTAACATATAATACGATAGATAATTTTAGAAAATTCGCTCAAATGATAATTTTAGAAAAATGCCCAAATTTCATTACATTTTAACATTTTATAATACGTTAGATAATTTTAGAAAATTTGATCATACGATCATGCTGCATGACTGGAACTTTTTGGATGCTGAGCATCTCAAAACGTGAACCAGAGAATTTTGAGGGGGAGTACAAATTTCTTGGTCGATTACAGAGGTTTATAATTGAAAAGAATAAACCAAAACACTAGAGCTGCTCCACAAGACGATTCGTTGATTTGTAATTGTAGCACGGTTCGCGGATTTTATTGAAAACTCAAAGCACATATTCTGTTGATATAGGTTGTTCCGCATCGTGATGCTTCCGTCAATTTCGTTTTCAGATCGATCCAAGGTTTTCTCTGATTAGGATCGGACTGATTTTCTCTACATCCGCTTGATTCAGCAACAACTGCTGATTCAGAAGGTTCAGGTGTTGTAATGGTATGTGTAACATACTGAAGAACAAGGAGAAAACGTGAGCGCGATAAGAAGAGCTGGCGGTGTAAAGAGTGCAATCAAACACGTAGGTGCCCAACTATCTGTCTACACATTAGAACCGAGTCTTCTCGTACTGGGAGACAAATGAGTCATTTCGGAAGAATGAATCACAAGGATACGTTTAAGTAAATCTGTCTACAATAGATAGGGCAGCTAAATACCATTATTTTCAAATTCCTACTATTACGCCGGGCTCATCATTGACTTCACAGTTTATCGCTTTCTACTGAACTGATCTATAGTCATTCTTTTATCACTTTCGCTCGTATCTCTTTGTTGGATGATTCGAAAACAAAACATATACTTACGGTTGAGGAATTAGTAATTCCTTCAATACTATACTCGCAGACACAAATTCTATACCTGTCTTCTAAACCCTTATTAAGATGGCACATTATCTCTTTCGCATCCGAGTCTACCTAAATGTAGCGGAACACTTGTTTTCACTTTCTAGAGAAAAAAAGTTGTTTGGTCTCCAAAATCTAAATTTCCACCCGCATTTCACATTTAGACCATTCTGAGCAACTATGGTTCCGTGTCTGTGTGTGTGCGTACGTGTGTGTGTGTGTGTGTGTGTGTGTGTGTCTGTCTGTCTGTCAGTCTGTCTGTCTGTCTGTCTGTCCTCCTGTCTGTCTGTCCTCCTGTCTGTCTGTCTGTCTATCTGTCTGTCTGTCTGTCGTGTATCCGCAAATCCTTGTAACAAGCTTATTTTCCACATTTTTCATCCAATTCAGATGAAATTTTCAGAGGGTGTGCTGACTAGGGGGGAGACGGTCCTCTATCAGTTTCAACGTTCTTGACTCAATACCTAAGTCTGCGCATTCGCAAATGTAAATTTACCAAGCATCATTTTCTCACGCCCTAGTCGTCCGATCTCGTTCGAATTTGGATGATATTTGGGGGATGACAATTTGATTATCTTATATGAATTTCAACAGTTGTATCATTAATATCTACTGCGCATGCGCCTATGTAAAATTCTTGTAACGACCTTAATTTCCACTGTTTTCATCTGATATCGATGAAATTGTCAGAGAATGCGCGAGTTAGGTCGTAGATAGGCCCCTATCAGTTTCATTTTTGCCAAATCAATGCTTCATTTTGCACCATTTCGCACCATTTGAATTACATTATGCTCCATTTTTTCACACTCTAGCCGTTCAATTTCTCTTAAATTTGGATGATAGTTGGAAGAAGATGACTTGATTACCTCATATCAATTTCAACACGATTGCATAATGAATAGCTACTCCGCATGATCCAATGTGAAATACTTGTAAAGAGCTTAATTTCCACAGTTTTTATCCGATTTTGATGAAATTGTCAGCGAATGCGCGGTTTAGGTTGTAGATGGACCCGTACCTATTTCATTGTTTTCAACTCATCAGTTCATTCTGCGCTTGCACAAACGTAAATTACATTGAGTATCATCATTTCGTTTCTTAATTGACCAATTATGACATTTCACGCGACTTCTTGATTTACTCTTTCCCGCTATGGCATTTTTCAAGATCTTTCAACACTTTTCGATGATCTATACATTCATAATAGGTAAACGAGGAAGCTATGTGCCACATCCAACTTGGCAGACGTTTTTTAATTGGTTTTATAGTAATTTTTAGGGAACTATGAATTCTATTGATTTCATAATTAAGGTTTCATGAAACCGATTGGGAAACGATTTTCCCACAGTACAATCTGTTTAAATCCAAAATTTAGTTTTTCCTGAAAATATTTTTGAGTGCTGGCCAATTTCACCAAAGCTTTTAATCAACGATCTACTTATTTAACCAGAGATCTCAGCTGTTAAACAACGATGTTTGGTTGCACTGGGTCAGATAAATCAATGATCAAACGCACTAAATCGACGATTAAAACCAACCAGCCGAATCTGGGTGGTTAGCTTACTAACCAACGATTATTACCAGTTCTTTTCGCCATCGCTTTGTTTACATGACAAAAATTCTGTTTTTCTACGATTTCCGACCTATTTCCTACATGCACGAAAATGTCCCACGGAGGGTTGATTCGAGCATTGGCGTTTGAGAACGGACGATGAAGACTATTCGACGTCCACGGTGGATTAGAAAAATTATGGCTGATTTTGATCCCAATGAAATCGATTTTTTGACGTGGGACAGGTGAAGATTTATCCATGAATTGAATATACAAATGCAGTTGTAAAATATTATTCTAAAATCGCTAAGGTACCTTACAATTTGAAATGGCACAATGTACCTAGATGACCTGATGTGCCGAACGCTGTTGTCATTGAAGTGATGGAAGACATAAAAAGAGACATAAAAATACCTAGCCGTGAAACTTGACCATACATTATGAGACAATTGAAGCTTTCCTGCTTTTTGAGTTCAAATAATTATGATGATTACGTAGCGAATCCTACGTTGGAATTACGGATTCTGCAGTGGCTGGAGTTACAAAATCCATAAAATACCTACCACTGATATATTCGGGAGACTGACTGCACTTAATAACATCTGTAAATATTGTTCCCGACCCTATCATCAAAATTTCCTGTCTGTGGGAGCACTCCCGAAAAACGGTAGGGTGGTGTAGACAGGTCTGCTCCATGTCCACGCTGCTACTGACAACCTGGACATCCAAGACTCATAGGGAATAGTGGTGACAATATCCAGTCACCTGGTCAAATAGGTACATATATATATACATTTAAAATCCGGGATTCGTTTCAGAATGCTTCAAAATTAATCAATAACTAACCTTAGATCCTATCTAACTGGATGACTCACATAATTTGGTGTTGAGGAATTGAAAGTAATATTTGATGTGTGTTTGAACTTTATGTACTTCAAAAGTCGGAGGTGTGGACGAATCTGAGGTGTTTAAAAACGTCGAATTTCGGTCAACGCCGAAATCGGATCATTACGACGTAGTAGGAACATCAACTGAGCTCTTAATGACTTTTTTTGGGGGAGGAATCTCTTTTTTTTTCGTCATCGGCGGGCTTAAACGAACTTTTTTTTTCGAAGCCTGCCGGCCATTGAGATGGAAAAACGGAGAGGAGCGGTAACTCATCCCGTAACGGCACCGGCTAAACAAACCAGTCCGATCTGGCCTGGATGCCCCGTCGACGAGGGAGCGTGCGCTCCCCGGCCGCCCCAGCGCGCACGTAGTTCGCCCGAGCAGCTTTTTACTCGAAAAAGACGACCGAGGCGGAAGGAATTACTGCCAATCATCTGATAGCCGCGGCTTCTCATCGCGATAATACCTTGTGCCCACCCTACCGTTTTTCGGGAGTGCTCCCGCCAGACAGATTTTGATGATAGGGTCGGGAACAATATTTACAGATGTTAGGAAGAGCAGCACCTTTCGAAAAACGGGGGTAAGAGGACGAATTCATCAATCATACGGGGTTTCGGCAGTAGCGCTCTTGGAGATAGGAGGGATCTCAACGGGAGAAAAACTGGACATGGAAATGAAGAAATGAATGCTTAGGACCGTGCTTGGCAAAGTACCGTAATAAGTATCCAAGCAATGTAACTGTACCTATCAAATAATTACCTACTATTTCAGTGAATTATCGAAGAAAATTTGGCTTATCATCATAGAATTCCGTTTTGATGCATTCTTAAACGAATCCCGTAGTTTAAATACCTACATATAAATGTGTCTGTGTGCATGTTTGACTCTTTAAAGAAGCTGGATATTGTCGCCACTAATCCCGTTGTGTCCGCCATAATCCTTGATCTCCAGGTAATCCACAGAAGCGTGGACATGGAGCAGACCTGTCTACACCACCCTACCGTTTTTCGGGTGTGCTCCCGCCAGACAGGAGATTTGGATGATAGGGTCGGGAAACAATATTTACAGATGTTAGGAAGAGCAGCACCATTCGAAAAACGGGGGTAAGAGGACGAATTCATCAATCATACGGGGTTTCGGCAGTAGCGCTCTTGGCAATAGGAGGGATCTCAACGGGAGAAAAACTGGACATGGAAATGAAGAAATGAATGCTTAGGACCGTGCTTGGCAAAGTACCGTAATAAGTATCCAAGCAATGTAACTGTACCTATCAAATAATTACCTACTATTTCAGTGAATTATCGAAGAAAATTTGGTTTATCAGCATAGAACTCTGTTTTGATGCATTCCGAAACGAATTCGGCCAATACCTGTTCTCCAAAAATAATACTATAATATTCTTTAGGAAAAAGTTTCTGCTCATATTTAGGCTAGTCTAGATTTTGTTTCTCACTATGATGGAGACGGATTAATTTTGTAAGAGGACAAATTCACTTTGTAAAATGACCATTTCTATTAGTAAAAGGATGAATTCAATTTTCAAAAATCAAAACGAAATTCAAAACGAATCCTGGAACTTGAATAAATATAAATGTGTCTGTTTGACCCGGTTATTAAGCCGGATATTGTCACTACTAACGGCAGTAGCGCTCTTGGCGATAGGAGGGATCTCATCGGGAGAAAAACTGGACATGGAAATGAAGAAATGAATGCTTATGGTTTAGTATGGGCAAAGTACCGCAATAATTATCCAAGCAAGGTAACTGTACCTATCTAATGATTAGCTAATGTTATAGTGAATTATCGAAGAGAATTCGGCTTATCATCATAGAATCCCGTTTTGATGAATTCTGGAACGAATCCCGGAGTTTGAATATATATAAATGTGTCTGTGTGCATGTTTGACTCTTTAAAGAAGCTGGATATTGTCGCCACTAATCCCGTTGTGTCCGCCATAATCCTTGATCTCCAGGTAATCCACAGAAGCGTGGACATGGAGCAGACCTGTCTACACCACCCTACCGTTTTTCGGGTGTGCTCCCGCCAGACAGGAGATTTGGATGATAGGGTCGGGAAACAATATTTACAGATGTTAGGAAGAGCAGCACCTTTCGAAAAATGGGGGTAAGAGGACGAATTCATCAATCATACAGGGTTTTGGCAGTAGCGCTCTTGGCGATAGGAGGGATCTCAACGGGACAAAAACTGGACATGGAAATGAAGAAATGAATGCTTATGGATTAGTGTGGGCAAAGTACCGTAATAATTATCCAAGCAATGTAACTGTACCTATCTAATGATTATCTACTATTTTAGTGAATTATCAAAGAAAATTTGGTTTATCAGCATAGAACTCTGTTTTGATGCATTCCGAAACGAATTCGGCCAATACCTGTTCTCCAAAAATAATACTATAATATTCTTTAGGAAAAAGTTTCTGCTCATATTTAGGCTAGTCTAGATTTTGTTTCTCACTATGATGGAGACGGATTAATTTTGTAAGAGGACAAATTCACTTTGTAAAATGACCATTTCTATTAGTAAAAGGATGAATTCAATTTTCAAAACCTAAAAAAATTAAGGAAAACCAAATTCTTCGTGTATGTTCACTAATATAGCTTACGGTACTAGTTTTATACGTCGTAGGTAGTATTATTACAGTTACCTTGCTTGGATATTTATTACGGTGCTTCAGTTATACTAAACCATAAGCATTCATTTATGCATTCATTTCGATGTCCAGTTTTTCTCCCTTTGAGATCCTTCCTTTTACCAGGAGCCACTATTGCCAAAACCCGTATGATTGATGAATTTATCCTCTTACCCCCGCTTTTCGAATGGTAGTGGTGGCATTTTGGTATGGTGGTTATTTCTTCCTAACATCTATGTTTAGATAAATATAAGTTTAAATATATATAAATGCGTCTCTGTGTGTATATTTGACCCTTTTTAAGAAGCCGGATATTGTCACCACTAATTTCGATGTGTCTGCCATAATCCTAGATCCCCAGGTAGTCAGTAGCAGCGTGGACATGGAGCAGACCTGTCTACACCACCGTACCGTTTCTCGGAAATGTTCCCACGGACAGAAGATTTTATGATATGGTCAGAAACAATATTTGCTGATGGTAGGAAGAAAAAAAAAACCAACCAAAACCACCATTACCATTCGAAAAGCGGGGGTAAGAGGATAAATTCATCAATCATACGGGTTTTGGCAGTAGTGGCTCCTGGCAAAAGGAAGGATCTCAACGGGAGAAAAACTGGACATCGAAACGAATGCTTAAAGTTTAGTATAACTGAAGCACCGTAATAAATATCCAAGCAAGGTAACTGTAATAATACTACCTACGACGTATAAAACAAGTACCGTAAGCTATAATAGCGAACAAACACGAAGAATTTGGTTTTCCTTAATTTCGTGAAAGACTAAATTTGTGCATCGCTGGTGGAGGGAAGCATTTAAGTGACATAATTTTTAGTCCCACATAAAATTAAACTGCGTTATAATATGTAGAATTTAAAAAAAATTGTATCTGGCTACTTTTTAACATAGATATGTTTTTGGGCTGGGGGGTCATTCTAAAATTTGCGTAACGACACCAAAATTTGTGATGACCCGGCACTTTGGATTATTATTAACTCGAAAAGTGAAGACTAGGTAGAATTTCTATTGATGTTCCCAATGAGTAACTAGGGAAGAGTAACTCCCATAGTTTTCATAGTAGGGAAATCGTTCGCCACTTTTTGGAATGCTCTCATTTTATCACAACATCTCATGACCTCTAAGCCATTGTAGTGTCAAGGAATGCTGATTTATTACTCTAAGTTATAAACTAATATAATTGTTTTGTTACCATAATGGAATAATCTTGTGAAAAGAGGGCACTAACTACAAGGTTGGTATACAATTGAGTAGTAGGTACCTACTGGTAGGCAGTAGGTACTAGACGTATCCATGATCTTTTGTTTTTCCTATCAAGGGAGAGATTAAAATTTAAAAGAAAATGTGCTAATTATCTAATTAGCATTCCTTATCGGAGAGCTCTTTCTGCCGCACCCTATATATGACCTAGCTTCAGAGGGGCGTCCCTCTAATACTTAAAGCAACTTTTTCGCACCCATGGGTAACGCTCATTAATCGCATTGTGGATCAGAAATGCATCTACCGTCCAACGTGTAGCAGGTTCTCCTAAAATGGGATCAGTCCGGCTCGGAGCAATAAAAACCTTCCGTGCCCGCCTTTTATCAACGACCTTCTTACGGAAATCAGCTCATAATTTCCTATAGTTGGATGTAGATGAAAGTTCTGATTATATATTATAACAGTAAGCGAATAATACCATCCAGTCATACCACCATATAATATCAATAATACCAATGTCATCCAGGCTCGGTGAGGATGGCGAATAGAGCGTGATTTTACTGGTACTCTCCTCCACACCAACAACCATAATAATGTTCTATCTGTTTTTACAGAATATAACAATATATTGGTGTAAAACTCGTGGAAAGCTTCCAAGGTTTTTTGCATTTCTGGACTAAAAAATCTGGTTCGTATGAAAACTAGACCGAGTTCTTAAGAACTATAACAATAGAACATCACGAGATTTCTTCGAAGAATCGAGAATTGTGGCTTGGGCAGCGCTTGAATGTACCGGTAACAACTCCTCTCTTTGTTGTTATATCTTATACAACAAAGATATACATGTTATAAGATATACAACATAAATATGTTGTATATTTTATACAAACATAATGTATAAGATAGACAGGGTGTCCCGCATAAGGTGGCCAGTACTTCAGGGCGTGATTCTACAGCTCATTTCTGATCGAAAGATCCTCTTGGAGATTTTTTTAAAAGCTTAGTTTTCGAGTAATTCAAATTTTGAGATTTTTTATGACCTTAAGTCACTAAAACATCAATGACTACAATAATTGAAGCAGTACGTTTAAATTTGAGCATACCGTTGGAAAGAGATTTCCTTCCTATCTGATGCCAAATACAATTTATTTGATAGGATACATATGGTGAACAAACTGCCTGAACATGAAATTTCAACGAGTATAAGAAATTCCAATTTCTTAAACCTGCTGTGAGTGTCCAATTTCTGTACTGTTTTTTGCGTACTTCATCTGTAAAAACTGGCCCAAGATCTCAGATTTCTAGCGCACCCTGTATATGACCCAGCTTCAGCGGGACGTCCTAAAATTAATTGAGGCAACTTTTTCGCACCCATGGGTAATGCTCATTAATCGCATTGTGGATCAGAAATGCATCTACCGCCCAACGTGTAGCAGGTTCTCCTAAAATGGGATCAGTCTGGCATTATCACTTATAAATCAGTCCGGCAAATAATGTCACTTAAATGCTGCCCTGCACCGGCGATGCAAAAATATAGGTAGTCTTTCACAAAGGTTTGTGCAATAGCCCTTTGCGTCTATTATCAGTAACATCTGATCGTCACTGTGACATGCTGACAATTTTTCTTCAGCCAATTGTGTGACCTTTTTGCTGAACATGGAGAGGAAAATGTGAGGTTTCAGCAAGGTTGGCATCTTGCATTACCAAACTTTTGTGAAAGACTAAATTTGTGCATCGCCGGTGGAGGGAATTATTTAAGTGACATTATTTTTGATCCCAATTGAAATAAAACTGAGGATAAACAATGGCTGTTGGCATTCTACTAAATATATACTTCAGAAAAACTGTCACAGAACCTTTTACAGTTTAAGGATAATGGTAAGGGCACTATTCGAGCATTAGTGTCACATTGGATGACACTCCGAGAATAATGAATCGATTTTCATGAAATTTTCAATTATTGCGCGGGTTAACTTTTAGACAATTTCCGTACATGCAAACATTAATTATAGCCCTAATTTGCAATCCAGAATGTATACACATGTATTGGATATTATTATATTTTGCATCTAAGTGACATAATTTTTAATCCTGCGTAAAATAAAACTGAATTTAGGAATTTAAAAAAAAATTGTATCTAGCTACTTTTTTAAAACTAGAATGAGCTCATTCTGCCGCACCCTGTATATGGTCAGAGGGACGCCCTAAAAATAATTAAGGCAACTTTTTCGCACCCATTGGTAACGCTCATTAATCGCATTGTGGATCAGAAATGCATCTACCGTCCAACGTGTAGCAGGTTCTCTTAGAGTGGGATCAGTCCGGCATTATGTCACTTAATAATCAGTCCGGCAAATTATGTCGCTTAAATGCTGCCCTCCACTGGCGATGCAAAAATTTAGTCTTTCACGAAAGTTTGCAATAGCCCTTTGCGTCTATTATCAGTAACCTCTGATCGTCAGTGTTACATGCTGATAATTTTTCTTCAGTCAAATGAGAGACCTTTTTGCTGAACAAAGAGAGGAAAATGTGAGGTTTCAGCTAGGTTGGCATCTTGCATTACAAACTTTCGTGAAAGACTAAATTTAAGCTTCGCCGGTGGAGGGAATCATTTAAGTGACATTATTTTTAATCCCACTTAAAATAAAACTGAGGATAAATAATGGCTGTTGGTATTCTACTAAATATATACTTCAGAAAAACTGTCACAGAAGCCTTTACAGTTTAAGGATAATGGTAAGGGCACTCTTCGAGCATTAGTGTCACATTGGATGACACTCCGAGAATAATGAATTGATTTTCATGAAATTTTCAATTATTGCGTTGGTTAACTTGTAGACAATTTCCGTACATGCAAACATGAATTATAGCCCTAATTTGCAATCCAGCATGTATACACATGTATTTGATATTATTATTTTTTTTTGCATCTAAGTGACATATTTTTTAATCCTGCGTAAGATAAAACTGCATTATAATATTTAGAATTTAGGAATTAAAAAAAATTGTATCTAGCTACTTTTTTAAAACTAGAATGAGCTCTTTCTGCCGCACCCTGTATATGGTCAGAGGGACGTCCTAAAAATAATTAAGGCAACTTTTTCGCACCCATGGGTAACGCTCATTGAACGCATTGTGGATCAGAAATGCATCTACCATCCAACGTGTAGCAGGTTCTCCTAAAATGGGATCAGTCCGGCTCGCAGCAATAAAAACCTTCCGTGCCCGCCTTTTATCAACGACCTTCTTACGGAAATCAGCCATAATTTCCTACAGCTGGATGTAGATTAATGCTCTGATTCTATATTATAACAGTAAGCGAATAATACCATCCAGTCATACCACCATATAATATCAATAATACCAATGTCATCCAGGCTCCACCGTTTTTCCCTTTATGCTTGCATTACATGGACTCCCTATGTCAGGATGGAATACGATCTTGGTGAGGATGGCGAATAGAGCGTGATTTTACTGGTACTCTCCTCCACACTAACAACCATAATAATGTTCTATCTGTTTTTACAGAATATAACAATATATTGGTGTAAAACCCGTGGAAAGCTTCCAAGGTTTTATTGCATTTCTGGACTGAAAAATCTGGTTCGTATGAAAACTAGACCGAGTTCTTAAGAACTATAACAATAGAACATCACGAGATTTCTTCGAAGAATCGAGAATTGTGGCTTGGGCAGCGCTTGAATGTACCGGTAACAACTCCTCTCTTTGTTGTTATATCTTATACAACAAAGATATACATGTTATAAGATATACAACATAAATATGTTGTATATTTTATACAAACATAATGTATAAGATAGACAGGGTGTCCCGCATAAGGTGGCCAGTACTTCAGGGCGTGATTCTACAACTCATTTCTGATCGAAAGATCCTCTTGGAGATTTTTTTAAACGCTTAGTTTTCGAGTAATTAAATTTTTGAGATTTTTTATGATCTTAAGTCTCTAAAACATCAATTACTACAATAATTAAAACAGTACGTTTAAATTTGAGCATACCGTTGGAAAGTGATTTCCTTCCTATCTGATGCCAAATACAATTTTTTTGATAGGATACATTTGGTGAAAAAAAAAGTTCCATTCATGCAGCATGATCGTATGAGCGAATTTTCATAAATGGTCGTATTACATTTGTGTTAAATTCTGTTGAAATTTGAGCACCTTGGGGACAAATAAAAATGTTATTATACATTTTATAGCAACTTAACTTTTTGTCAGTAATATTCCAATGAACAAACGATTTTGTAGATTTTCACAATTTTTTCAAGTATTCCTATCGATTTTTAGCTTATTTTAATGAACTTTAAGTACATTTTAGCGAATTTCCTTAGAAAATGAAGCTATTGCAATTGCTCCAAAAACTTTAAAATAAAAATTTTCAAAAATTTTCTTCATCGCATTCTGAAATGATTCCTGGATTTTAACGCTTTTTTATATGTATATATATATATATATATGTATATATATATATGTATATATATGTATATATATATATGTATATATATGTATGTGTCATTCCAGACGATAACTCACGATAGAATTGAGATAAAAACTTCGTTCTTTCGCCAAAAAATCAAGCATATCAAAAGAAAGGATGAGTTCGTTGGACAACAATTTTTGAGCGCATTAAATTGGTCAAATTTCGAAAAATGTACCCAAAAAATCACTAAAAATGGCTAAAAACGGCCAAAAATCGTTAAATTTCTATTTTTTTTGCAGAATTTTAGTCAAAACTAAATTTTCAACGATTAACTAGGGCATTAAAAATTTTTGCTCAAAATTATGATGAAAAACCTACTTAAATGTCATTAAAATTTGCTAAAAAACGTACTTAAACTGCAAAAAATTTAAAAATCAAAAATCCCTTTTGAATCAGTGGAATTTTATTTAGAATAAGTTTTTGTGCCATAAAATTGGTTTTAACCATTTCTGTCAACTACAATTGCTCCAATTTCAATGCAATTTAACATTCTATAGTACGATAGATAGTTTATGAAAATTCGCTCATACGATCATGCTGCATGACTGGAACTTTTTAGTACAATTGTGTGCTTAAATTTTTAAATGTCCTAGTTCATGTTCGATTAATTTTTTTCGAGTAGCATTCTGCTAAAAAATAGAAATTTGTTAATTTTTAGCGGTTTTTTGCCTTTTTTAGTGATTTTTTAAGTACATTTTTTGAAATTTGACCAATTTAATGTGCTCAAAAAGTGTTGTCCAACGAACTCATCCTTTCTTTTGAAATGCTTGATTTTTTGGCGAAGGATCGAAGTTTTTATCTCAATTCTATCGAGATTTATCGTCTGGAATGACACATACATATATATATACATATAAAAAAGCGTTAAAATCCAGGAATCATTTCAGAATGCCTCAAAACAGATTTCGATGAAAAAAATGATTGAAAATTTTTATTTTAAAATTTTTGGAGCCATTGCAATGGCTTTATTTTCTAAGAAAATTCGCTAAAACTGCCTGAACATGAAATTTCAACGAGTATAAGAAATTCCAATTTCTTAAACCTGCTGTGAGTGTCCCATTTCTATACTGTTTTGCGTACTTCATCTGTAAAAACTGGCCCAAGATCTCGGATTTTTAGCGCGCCTGTGGGACGTTCTAAAAATACTTAAGGCAACTTTTTCGCACCCATGGGTAACGCTCATTAATCGCATTGTGGATCAGAAATGCATCCACCGTCCAACGTGTAGCAGGTTCTCCTAAAATGGGATCAGTCCGGCTCCCAGCAATAAAAACCTTCCGTGCCCGCCTTTTGAGGTTGTGACAACTCAGACGATTTCGTGCACCGGCTTGTTGTGCCCCCCTGCGGGCAAAAAAGTGGAGTTTGTGATTATCCCGAAATTCGAGCGAGCTTGTCCTCTCCGGGACGATTGTGGCGTGGGTTCGATATTTCCCTGTTCTCTTTTTGTTGTCCCTCTTCATCCGAGTGTAAAAATATTGTATCCGAAAACACGAGAAGCCACAAATCATTTAAATATTTTCACTTCAAAAACGAAAACACCCCGAACGACTGCAGTAAACCGAATCGTCGTAATTCAAATTGCTGAAGGTTGTTTAGCGGTTTCCTGTTCAAATGAGGATTTATGCAGTCAGGTCGAGCGGAGTGTTGGAGGCGGTGCGCGTTCCCACATGAGCTCTTGACAATCCTTTTCTTGACATATCGCGTTTCACTTTCATCGAGATATTTATCGAACTTATTTCCCTGGAGTGAGATTTAGGGTAAAATACGTACGGTTGAGTAGCTGTGTTTGTATATCCATTTACTTTTGGAAGAAACAGAAGATCATGGATATGTTTCAGATGGGTGTAGCTAGACCTTCCTATGTTTACAATCAGGCAGATAAGGGTGGAATTGTCATTTGATTCTTATCTTTTTGTCCCCGAGAGGCTCCCTACAGAATTTCAACATCCTAGGAGAAAATTTCCATTCATGCAGCATGATCGCATGAACGAATTTTCATAAGATATCGTACTATATTATGTTAAACTATTTTGAAATTTGAGCTTTTTGAGAGCAAAGAAATTCTTAACTACTATTTTTATGACAAAAAAACTATTATAAATAGTAGGTAATCCGCCATTCAAAAAGAAATTTATTTAAGTAAATTTTTCAGCCTAATTTTGTACATAAATTTTTTAATGTTCTATTTTAAATTTGATAAACTTTATTTGAGCAATATTCTGCTAAAAATTATAAATGTAACGATTTTTAGCCATTTTTAGTGATTTTTTAAGCATATTTGTTTAAATTTGACCAATTTAATGAGCTGAAAAATTCATTCTTTCGTTAGGAAAGCTTGATAATTTTCTGAATACGAAAGTTTTATCTAAATCCTAAGGCGAGTTATCGTATGGAATCACACAAACACACACATTCATATATACCTATATGTGGTGAAATCCACCACCTCTTTTCAACAGCCCTTTTCAGGGCTACCAAAAAGAGGTAGGCACAACACAAAAATATTTATAAGACGTCGAGTTACAACTCCGTCAAACAAAATATTTCACCAGAGAGAAAATACTAAATTCTCTCTCAAAAGTGAAATATTAAAGAATAACACACAAGGCGACCTCCCCAAACATTTACTGGGCGAGAGAGATGCGACAAACATCTCGAAACAAGTCGCCTTGAATGAGAAACCTCAAACAGGAAAACTCAAGGTCGTCCAACCACCCCCGGGGACCCCGTCACAGCGACGGACGTGGGGAAACCACCTCGAAAGACCAACTCAGCTATCATACGCACAGATACTGAGAAAACAATGTGCGAACCAATGAGATGGCACAGTCGAATTTATGAAATTAAGCGGACCAACCAGGAGGCGGCAGGAGGCGGCCACCTCCCTATAAATACCCCGCTGGGAGCCCTCCGAAATTCATTCCACTCTCCGCTCTCGACGACGACACCTCTGAAGTACGAAGAATTCTACACGCTCTACGCTGACGAACCTTCTGCATTACGAGTTCATCTCAAGAACGGCTTCCTACTGCTTTCTACAAGGCATACCTTCTCTCCACACAGATCTCGCATTGGCATCTACGAGTCCAGTGATTATTCATCCTGCTCATTGCCCAACGTAGTTCATCTGTCAGGACGCCACCCGGTACAGCTATCGATATTCTCTTTAGCTCGTACGCCCGAGGGACGTTCCGAGCCGTGTCGCCCGGGTTTCGTAGCATTAAGCTCGTAACCGACCGCTGTGGGCACGCCGGTAAATTACTCTGCTCATCCGCTCTAATTTACCGTCTAAGGAAGCCTTTTTCAAGGCTACGAGGTAGGACCCTGACATACGAGCATTGGAAAGACGCTCTGTCAAGCGAGTCCACCTCCCAAACCCTCTATTTTTCACACATAGAGGCATCGAAACGAGCTAAAAACTCGGTTATTTCGATGGAACGTCGGCCGTCCTATTTCCCCTTGCAAGGGGAGGCAGACGACGGCGAAGCCGGGCCGAGTAGCCCCCGTAGTGCTCCCTACCGGCTACACGGCGAATCCGCTGAACCCAGCGACAGCGCAAGGCGCGATCCTCACGTCCGGACCGCCTTCTCGCCCGACGTATTCGTTCAAGAAACGTTCGATCAAGCCTCGCCTATACAAAAGATCGAGGATACCTTTCAGACTCGCTCTGAAGCCGATCATTACGATTCGACCAAGCTGTCCGAATACCCACGATATTCGACGCAGGCCTACCCGGCCGATCCGAGTGTCAAATACACTCCAAATGCACAAAAAGCGAAGGATACTTTTCAGTACCTCAACCAGGCTAAACATATTCCCCCTTCAGATATAAATCTAAGGCCGGAATATTACAAAACGGCTCAGTACCAAACTGATCGAACCCAGCACTTGCTACGCGAGCCCAGCGCTCCACGCGGCTGCGACACGAACTATTCCCCCTTTCAGTCCGCCAAGCCAGTTGACCTTGGCGGATCCGCTCACATTCCTCACGGGAATGACCCGGGGACTAACCCGCATAACCGGAATATAAATGTCCGACTTGGCCTACCTACGCCAAGTAAAACATATCTAAATCCACTACAAATGGTGACCCCGCCTTTGAACAGGCTCAACACGGAGCATTTCGTTCCCTCTTATGAAGCTAGTGGATTCCAGGGAACCACTGCGGGCGTGCGACCCCCGCCGGGCCTCTACGCCCCACATCTCACGCAACATCCCTCTACACAAAGCGGCTTTCAAGCACTTTTAGAGGAGATGGGAGATTATCAAAAACCAATCTTCCAAAAGAAGAATATCGATCGTGCACTCGCCGAGTTCGATCAATACTGCGTGCGAAAACACCTGAGAACGCAGAACGAATGCTTCTCAGCTATATACAAGTGGGTACCAGAAGAAATGAGGGAAGCTATCGACTCAGCTTACCTCACGGCACCCCACGCACCCTACGAAGAGGCCAAACAGCGCCTCCAGCGAGAATATGGGTTGTCCTTACAGGACAGGCTCCTCGCACTCGAGGACCCCGCATCTCTCGCCAAAAAACCCAGCACCAAGTACCACGAAATGTACTCGAAAGCTGTTGGGTACTTTTCAGAAGCTCGGATCACTCAAAAGTGGATCGAGACTCTACCCATCGAAGCACGAGGTATGGTCGCAGCTCAGCCTACCACGACCTCCCGGCTTGACCTAGCTGATACGCTACACGCGTACAGAACAGAGAATACTTCTCTGAACATACGAGGAGTAGAATCTACTCCGAAACCCATAAATACTGGTTTCAAAAAGGCCCTCTCGAAACAAGCTGAGTTCAAACCCCAACCAGTGGAGAGTAAGCCTCACAAACCGACGGCCTATGTCTGTCGAAACCACGCACGTTTCGGTAACGAAACTCGCAAATGTGCAGACCCAGAACACTGCACTTGGAAGACAAACACTGCTTCCAAAACTAGCAGAAAGGCAGCGACTATAAGCCAGCCTAAAACTCGGGTTTCTACCGAAAATACTCAGAGGTCGGTACAAGAAAGTACCGTTCCAACCTCCGACGCAGAGAGTTCGGAAAACGAATAACTGCCAGTGTATCTGAGCCTATACGCCGGCAGTCTACTGAGTATAAAAGGCTCTTTTTCAAGTGCAAACTAAATGGCACTGAATTTCTCATTGACACGGGTGCAGAAGTGAACATTCTGCCCCACAATGTCACAAAAAAATTGGGCTTGAAAATTCTCAAGTCCAACGTTAAGCTCACAGCAGCTAACGGAGCCCCTATAGACACACTAGGGCGAGCTGACACAACAATTAACATCGGCCTCGGAGACATGACCACCGATTTTATGATCACGAAAGTTGATCTAGCGATCCTAGGTATTCCATTCCTCGAGTCTTGGGATATCGGAATACGGGTCAAACACAAATACATTTATAAAGATAAAATAAAGAGCTATGCCGATCAAAAAATAGCTGCAGTCATGAACAAAAAGTTCACTGACGAACAAATAGCAGCTACTATCCCTCATCGTGACAATACCCCTCAACCAGAGGACGTGCATATCACGGAGGACGAAAACATTCGCTCTATCATTGACAAATACAATGATAAAATGAGCAAACTTCAAGGTAAATGGAAAAACAACGGGGTTTACCACCGTATAACCACGGAAGGAACACCAGTACACTTCCGAGCAAGACCCATGGCGGGCGAAAAACGGGCTCAAGTCAAAAGTACTTTTGACAAAATGCTTTCAGAAGGCATAATTGCACCATCAGATTCCGAATGGGCATCCCCGTTACACTGTGTGCCAAAAAAAGACGGGTCATGGAGAATCACCGGCGACTACCGTTTCCTCAACGCGAAAACGAAGAAAGACGCCTACCCTCCTCCTCACATTCGCTCTTTCCAAGCGAATTTACATGATACGCAAATCTATTCGACAATAGATTTAAAATCGGCGTATTATCATATTCCGATGCACCCAGATGACGCTCATAAAACTGCAATTATTACACCTTTCGGTCTTTATGAGTTTAAGAAAATGAGCATGGGTTTGGCCGGAGCGGCTCAAACATGGCAAAGATACATGGACAGCATCATGCGAAAATTTGATTTCGCATTTGTATACCTAGATGACATCCTGGTGGCTTCTAAAAATTATACCGAACACATGAACCACCTCAGACAAATTTTTGACAAACTAGGGGAACACGGACTTCGAGTAGGTTTTGATAAATGCATTTTTTCAAAACCTACCGTCGATTTCCTAGGTTTCACTATCTCGAAGGAAGGGATAATTCCTAAACGAGATAAAATAGAAGCCATAGAACAATTTCCTAGGCCAATAGACGTACGAAGTCTACGCAGATTCCTAGGTATGTGTGGTTTCTACCGAGCATGCTCAAGCAAATTCGCTCACACGGCACAACCTCTGTATGACTCCATTCAGTCAAACAAAAAAAATGACAGAACACCTATCGAATGGACATCAGAGAGAGAAAAAGCTTTCAACAGCTTAAAACAAGCAATGATCAAAGCAACATTGCATAACATTGCTCACCCACACCCTACGGCGGAGTGGAGATTAGTCTGTGACGCATCCGACACACACATCGGAGCGGCACTAGAACAAGAAATTACAGACAAACATGGCTCGAAATCGTACCAACCATTGGGATTTTTCAGTAAAGAAATTCCAGAACAATGGAAGAACAAAGCATCGTTCGACAAAGAAATGTTCGCCGTTTACCAAGCGTGCATTCACTGGCACAATGACTTGGACGGCAGATCTTTCCATATTTGTTCGGATCACAAGCCTCTGCTAGGCACGATGCTTAAGAAAAATGCACATTTTTCTAAAATGAGATTAAGATGGCTAACGTACATCTCTCAAATGACGAGTGACATTCGTCATATTTCCGGAGAGAGCAACGTCGTCGCCGACGCACTCTCCAGACCCTTCGATCCGGTTGAAATTCAAACGAAATCGATTTCAACCCAGACGGACGAGGGTCCACCCATAGCCGAAATTTCAAAAATTACGGCTGCAATAGAATGCAATCTTCTACTGCACATTTTAAATTCACAAATTCGTTCTCCCCCTAACGCGGAGGATAAATTGAAACTCACACGAGTTGAATTCTCTCAAGGAGAAATTTGGTGTAACCTAGACCTAGGACACCCTAGACCTTATATTCCAAACGAAATAAGGGAAGAAATAATAAGCCAAATTCACAATTTGGGACACCCAGGTATACACTCTACAGTGTATAAAGTTAAACAAAGATATTTTTGGCACGGACTCCGTGCAGATGTCTCCAACTGGGTCCGAGCGTGCGAAACTTGCCAACGAGCAAAAATCACGCGCTCCGTGAAGCTCCCTTACTCCGAATTTGAAACAGCAAACAAATTTTCACACGTACACGTTGATATTACCGGACCCTTACCTTTAGCTAAAGGAGGGAAACGTTACATTTTAATGATGGTTGATAGAGCAACGGGTTGGCTAGAGGCAGTCCCTCTGAACAACATCGAAACAACCACAATCACAAACGCCTTTATCAATATTTGGGTAGCTTCAAAGGGCGTACCTAAATACATCACAAGTGATCAGGGCACTCAATTTGAATCAGATCTGTTCAATTCCATTATGGAACGTCTCGGAGTAAAACATACTCACACGTTACCATACAAACCATCAACAAACGGAATGGTAGAACGCAGAAATAGATCTTTGAAAGAGGCTCTCAAAGCACAAAACGAAAATTGGCTCGACGCACTTCCCAAAGTTCTACTCGCCATGCGTACGGCAGTAGACCCGGCGACCGAAACTACGCCTTTCCAAAAAGTTTACGGAATTGACGTACCACTCCCTGGAGACATTTTCGTAACTTCTACGAACCTTTCGGAACCCCTTTTCTTCCGGCCTACGCATATTAAACATAATAATACAAAATATGCCGTAAACATGCCCAAAAATTTGGATACATGTACTCATGTCTATATCAGAGTGCCCACACAGCTCACCTCTCTGCAATGTCCTTACACGGGACCATTCAAAGTGGTTAAAAGAGATAAGTTTTCGGTTACAGTGCAAATTGGCGAACATACTAAAAAAGTTCCCAAACAGCAAATCAAACCAGCTTATACTCTACACTCGGACGAAGCTGTATCACAAGGACAATCTGTACCACAAAATCAGGCAGAAAGTGAGGAGAAAACTCCTCGAAAATCCGCCAGAGGGCGCGTCCCCTCTACCAAATTCGACGAGAAGTGGGTGACTGCACTCAAAACAAGCCACGCCCATTTTTCTCGGGTAGGAACAGTGGGAGGTATAAATATGGAACACCCCACAGCCAGAGATCATACCAATCTCAACCATGGCAGCCTCCAGACCCACAGACATGCTGACAGAGGAAGTAGAAGAGTTCCTCCTCGCCGAGGAGAATCTACCGGCTCCGCTCGGCCCGCTCCCGCCTTCACCGACGAGGGAGGCACAGAAAACGGACAGCACTCCCAGAGAGGTAGTGTGGACAAGGCCCCAGCCTTTTCAGCCACCAGCTCCACCCGCCCAACCACTACCTACAGCTCCACCCGCTCACCAGCTCCCAGCGATACCACGCAAGTGGATCAGCTCGGGCGACGTGCCCGTGCCTCGGTGGGAGGAGATGAGCACTGCGGGGTGGTCGGAGCCAGACCGAGCACCTCCGCAACAGCCCAGCCGCGGCCGCGGGCCAAACCCTCGCGGGTTTGGCTCCCGTCGGCAAAGCTCGGGCCGGCCACGGCCGCCCCGCGGCGCTCGTCGAAATCGACGAGGCCGGGGCGCACCACAGGCGCGGGACGCGAGGCCTGCACCTCCGCCTCCGCCCCAACTGGCGAGGTTCTCCTACGGAGAATTCCGTGTAGACCTCCCAGTTCTCCCCCATCGGCGTCGTCGTTGATAACACGACGTCTTGGGGGGGCCCCTGTGGTGAAATCCACCACCTCTTTTCAACAGCCCTTTTCAGGGCTACCAAAAAGAGGTAGGCACAACACAAAAATATTTATAAGACGTCGAGTTACAACTCCGTCAAACAAAATATTTCACCAGAGAGAAAATACTAAATTCTCTCTCAAAAGTGAAATATTAAAGAATAACACACAAGGCGACCTCCCCAAACATTTACTGGGCGAGAGAGATGCGACAAACATCTCGAAACAAGTCGCCTTGAATGAGAAACCTCAAACAGGAAAACTCAAGGTCGTCCAACCACCCCCGGGGACCCCGTCACAGCGACGGACGTGGGGAAACCACCTCGAAAGACCAACTCAGCTATCATACGCACAGATACTGAGAAAACAATGTGCGAACCAATGAGATGGCACAGTCGAATTTATGAAATTAAGCGGACCAACCAGGAGGCGGCAGGAGGCGGCCACCTCCCTATAAATACCCCGCTGGGAGCCCTCCGAAATTCATTCCACTCTCCGCTCTCGACGACGACACCTCTGAAGTACGAAGAATTCTACACGCTCTACGCTGACGAACCTTCTGCATTACGAGTTCATCTCAAGAACGGCTTCCTACTGCTTTCTACAAGGCATAACTTCTCTCCACACAGATCTCGCATTGGCATCTACGAGTCCAGTGATTATTCATCCTGCTCATTGCCCAACGTAGTTCATCTGTCAGGACGCCACCCGGTACAGCTATCGATATTCTCTTTAGCTCGTACGCCCGAGGGACGTTCCGAGCCGTGTCACCCGGGTTTCGTAGCATTAAGCTCGTAACCGACCGCTGTGGGCACGCCGGTAAATTACTCTGCTCATCCGCTCTAATTTACCGTCTAAGGAAGCCTTTTTCAAGGCTACGAGGTAGGACCCTGACATACGAGCATTGGAAAGACGCTCTGTCAAGCGAGTCCACCTCCCAAACCCTCTATTTTTCACACATAGAGGCATCGAAACGAGCTAAAAACTCGGTTATTTCGATGGAACGTCGGCCGTCCTATTTCCCCTTGCAAGGGGAGGCAGACGACGGCGAAGCCGGGCCGAGTAGCCCCCGTAGTGCTCCCTACCGGCTACACGGCGAATCCGCTGAACCCAGCGACAGCGCAAGGCGCGATCCTCACGTCCGGACCGCCTTCTCGCCCGACGTATTCGTTCAAGAAACGTTCGATCAAGCCTCGCCTATACAAAAGATCGAGGATACCTTTCAGACTCGCTCTGAAGCCGATCATTACGATTCGACCAAGCTGTCCGAATACCCACAATATTCGACGCAGGCCTACTCGGCCGATCCGAGTGTCAAATACACTCCAAATGCACAAAAAGCGAAGGATACTTTTCAGTACCTCAACCAAGCTAAACATATTCCCCCTTCAGACATAAATCTAAGGCCGGAATATTACAAAACGGCTCAGTACCAAACTGATCGAACCCAGCACTTGCTACGCGAGCCCAGCGCTCCACGCGGCTGCGACACGAACTATTCCCCCTTTCAGTCCGCCAAGCCAGTTGACCTTGGCGGATCCGCTCACATTCCTCACGGGAATGACCCAGGGACTAACCCGCATAACCGGAATATAAATGTCCGACTTGGCCTACCTACGCCAAGTAAAACATATCTAAATCCACTACACTATATTTTACACGTAGGTGAGAATATAGCTCACTCAGCTGATCAAGATGGAGCCCGTCATAGCAATGGACTCTTAAGGAGCCAAGGAATCTCCCTATCGAATGGTCTATGGTTGTGTCCATACCAACTGCATTGTGGTTGCTAAGTTAAGGTTATCCTGGAGAAAGGTCACGTTGTCGTCTAGCAATTTCGTTCTATTTCGTATGTCTAGTTCGTAATAGAGAGTTTTTGTACTTCTCGTATTTATTTTCTCGTATACGGAAATGGCCTTTCCGAAACGAGAAGTGTTTTTCGTTACGTGGAAACGCTTTTCGGAACGGGAAAAGTCAGCTTTTCTCGTGCTCAGCTTTTTGGGAATCGTAATTATGAGACGACGACATGACATTTCTCCAGGATAACCCTAACTTAGCAACCACAACGCAGTTGGTATGGACACACACATACATATTCGCCAGTATGGACTCACCCGACAGTATTGCCTGCGACTTTTACCGCTTTCGTGCAGTCTTTTGTTGTTGGTTTAACCTTTGTATTTGTCTTTTGTTCGTGTTTTTTCCGCACCTAAACCAGAAGGGTCATTAGCGGCATTTTGTTCGTGCTTTCGACGTTTTAACGCGACGATTTCAGCATTTTCATCTCAAGATTTTGTTTCAAGATATGAGCTTTCAAGATTTATATTACATGTTCTAAAGATTTGTGTTCTTCCTTTATGGCTGAATCTTTTGTGTTTGATGTACAGTTTAGCGGTCGCGGTTTCTCATTTCACGTCATATTTTGAAAATTGTCTACTTACTGCGAGTTTTAAGCTGTGACTCACTACAAGAGTCACGTTAACTTCACTATAAGAGTTCTCTTTATCTCCGGCTTACGAAAACGCTACGATAAATCAATGCGAAAAAGGTTAGTATTCATCATGCTCGCTCCAACAGCTTATTTTCGTGTTTACGAGAAATACAAATACGAGAAGTACCAAAACAATAGAACTTACTTTAGTGTGACTTGAAGAGCGTCACTGGATTTGATTTACGTAATAAGAACGAATGCTTCTTAGTTGCAAATATCGTCTACGATTCCAAAAATTCAGAGCACGAGAAAAGTTGACTCTTCCCGTTCCGAAAAGCGTTCCGACCTAACGGAAACCTCTACTCCTTTCGGGGAGGCTATTTTCGAATACGAGAAAATGAATACGAGAAGTTTAATGTACAACTAGCAAAAACAAATTTGGTGTGAGTACATTCAAAGAGGCGAAAACAGGACCGTTATTCACGGCAAATGACTTAGAGGGGACGCACTGAAGGCAATAACGCATTTCTATGATTACTCGTAACTGCCCGATAGCAGATAACAACTGCTTTCCAGGCGGATCCTGCTGAAAGCTGTTAAGTCAAACGGACGGGCGAACTCAAATGTCCGAGGCGTGAGGGACCAACGAGCAAAAAGGAGTCTGGTAAATGTGGCTTGTGCGAGTAGGCACTTGTAACCCCGTCCTCAACCTCTCCCATCCCCCCACCTCTTGTCATTTACTTGTGTTTTCTCTTAGCTGGAACACACTCTGGCTCGTGGTGTTGGGCCCTCGACACACTTATGGAAAGCTTCGAAGGAGCCGTAAGAGCCTGGAGCCTTACCTACGACCAGGGTTGTTCGATTTACATCACGATTTAAATTGGGATTTAAGTCAAATGCTTTAAAAAAAGAGATTTTGAACATTTAGTCCTTTCTAAGTGAAAATCTTTGTCTGCCATCTCAAAACTGGTGGAATACAAAATGGCGGCCTCATATTGATGGTTGAATTTGCCCATTATAAAGTTTGTCTCTAATAATTCATATACCGTACATCCTACAGAAATTGTAGCATAAAAAAACAAAACGGCTCGATCCCAAAACTCAGAATTATTTTTTGAAATAAGGGAATTACAAACGATTGAAAACGGGCTAATTTTGGGTAAGTTCTTCTTCCCCCCTTTTGATTTTTGCTCTTCAAAATCACGTAGCGGGCTTGTTAGAGAGTTCCTAGTAGATCCATAAAACACAATACGTCGTGCGGTATCGACCATCCGGCGCCGTAACTTTGACGCAATGAGTTAGGTGACGCATCCTTTCGTACAGATAGTTAACGGATCACATTCCGTAAAAAACGTAATTGTCTAAAATAACCTTCTTCCTTGGACTCAAATAACCTCCTAGCAATAATTTCATCCTTTCATAGATTTAGCGTTACAACTAGATCCGATAAGGACTTGACGTGACTTTAAGGTGCGGTAAATGTTTCTCGTTTACGCACTCCGTATTAAGACCTACGGATCTACTAGCACCTCTCTAACATTGGTCCGATTCAGGTCTGCCAAAAAAGATTAAATACTTCCCAAAGTTCATATCGGGCGAGTTCGGTAAGTTCGGCTGTTGAGTCAATGGGGAAAGGTCTCAACAAATTAATATGCTCGATATGAACTTTAGAAAGTATCTGATTTTGAGTGGAATGAGCTTTGGCAGACTGAAATCATACCAATATTAACGCCACTTGGTAATTTTGATGGGAAAAAGTCTAGACGTAGAGGGGAAAGGACTAGCCCAAAATTTACCCCGATTTTCAATTATTGTTTGTAATTAACTTATTTCAATAGATAATTCAGAGTTTAGGGATCGCATCGTTTTGTTTTTTGATGCTACAATTTCTGTAGGATGTACAGTTCAGGAATTATTAGAGAAAAACTTTATACTTGATGGGCAAATTGAGCCATCTTTATTAGGCCGCAATTTTGTATTCCACCAATTTTGTGATGTCAGACAATGATTTCCACTCATAATGGACTTCGAAAAATCTAATCTCAATCCTTCTCCTGAAATTACGACCAATTGTCGGCCTTGGCTCCTGAACTATGTAATGCACGCATTTCTCTCTGATTTGTTTCCTATATCGCATCCAAACGAAGACTAAACGACTACATCCATTTTTCACGCGAGTTCGAATGAGATATTTCTTTCCAATGAATGATGGACCATAAAAAATGCTTTGACTGGAGGAATCGAAACCGTCAGCTTTTATTACAATAACTCAATCGCCGGCGAACGAATTTACGGGCGTGACCAAGCTCGTATAGAACTTACTTTAGTGTGACTTTGAGAGCGTCACTGGATTTGATTTACGTACTAAGAACGAATGCTTCTTGGTTGCGAGTTAAGTTGTCAACGTACATTCTTTTACAGTCAACATTCGTGGCTATTTTCGAGCACTTTTGCTCAGTGTGGAATGAGATGAATCTTATTTAAGTTCTAAATAAAATGCTTCACGAACTAAATCACTCGCGACGAAGTTGTGGAAACCCATTTCAAAACGGAATTTAGTGAAAAACGTTGTCTATTTCCATGAAAAAATAAAGAGTTACAATGTTAAATCGATTTCGACGGTTTGGCCATCATCAGTAATAAACAATAACTGAAGACACATTAGAAAGGTTACTAGAAATAGTCTTAGAGCATTACTAGGTTCCGTTAAAGACAAAATCAATGTTCAGGATGAAAGTGGAGTTTATATACTAGAATGTTCTTGCGGCTAACAATATTGCGGTCAAACTGGTAGGAAATTCAGGGAAAGAATAGAAGATCATCAGGAGGATTTCAGGGAAAATAAGGGTAGGTTTACATTTGCAAAACATCTTAAGGAATCCAATCACACTTACAATTTTGATTTGACAGATAGATAGTTTGTAGAATTTCTTCATTTCTAAGGGAGGTATGTTGAATGTACTTGAAAAATTCGAAATTATCATAAGTGACGGATCTGGTAAATGTTTAAATGAGGATATACCTCAATATATTTCACCACTGTTTGGTCCATTTCTATAAAGCTTGGAATTATCCCTTCAAACTGTTGAAACCAGCAATTATTCCTCGCCTTTCACTTCATCTGATTAGCTATAATCCCCCTTCACTTTGCTTGCACTTAATTGGTTGTACCTCCAGCCCCCTTTTCTTTCTCTCGACCAATGGGATCCAATCTCTCTTCACCTGTGACTGTATGAATAAGCTGTGTCCTTTCTAATGTGTGTTCAGTTATTGTTTGTTACTAATGATGGTTTATCCGTCGGAATCGATTTAGCTTTGTAAATCTTTATTTTTTCGTGGAAAAGACGTTTTTCACTAACTCCGTTATAAAACTGATTCACTATGTTAGTGGTAGAGCTTATGTCGCACATATTTTGTCTCTTCTTCATAAAAAGTGTGGTATTGAACTATTGGCGTTTAAAGCTTGGAATTTATTCATGATGCAATGAATTTTAGCTCTTAAAAGCAAGAATAAAACTGTTGTATGGAGATATTCCATAAGGTAAGGTCCACAAATACAGAAAACTTTGACTTTACTCCATGTACAACGCCACGGACTAACCCACCTGTTGCCCACCTGAAAGACCACTTTGAGCTCAATTAGTGGCACACTAATGCATAAAGTACTACTTTATACAAGCAAAAACGCTCATTTTCATTTTTACTAAATGCAGTTTCTTCCTTGGCTGTGGACTTTCTCCTGGAAATTGCAAGTACCTACCCACAAGCTTCAAGCAAACTAACTAGTTTTTAGTTTATTTGTGATGCTCAATTTTATGTGTTTTAAGGGTAAAACTAGTTAGTTAAAGTGTGAAATTCGGTTATAACGTAGTTGGGGAGATCAGCGAGTTTTACCATTCGATTCAGCGTGAAAAAATACTCAGAAACCAACCCCAAACTAGTATTTTCTTAGGGTATCAGTTTTCACAAAAACCCTTGATTTCATAGAAAAAATCCACGTTTTTCAAAGTAGAAACATACTTTTCCCCCCAATTAACATAGTAAAATAAAAATTGATTATACCGTTGGAAAGGTTAGATTTGGGGCAAGTGTTTCCCGTAACGCGTACGGGTTTTTACAAATTTGTTTCAATACTTAATGCAACTTACTAAAACAGTAATTTCCAAAAACTGAGAAATTTTCGTGCTTAGTCATTTTTTTGCCCACGTGAACTACTGTAAAGAGAACTCAAATACTTTATGGAGATAGGAAATTTGTTGCTTTTTCCAACGGTTTCCTCAGATTTGAAATTACTTGATGTGGAAGGGAGTTATAGCCAATTTTGTGAAGTAAGGTAAAAAAGACGAAAAAATCTTAAATCGTGAATTACTCGGAAACAAAGCCTCTAAAAATAGACTAAGGGGCACTTTTTGTCAGAAATGAGCTCTAGAGTCGACACTACTAGTTTTTGCCGCCTTAAGTGTGTTCATCCAGTATAATGATGATCTGAATGAAAAGTTAAATATTTTATAGGGTGGTAGAATTTATTTCTTCTATTTCGAAGAATACGCGTTGTAAAAAAACATTTCAAAAAGTTTCAATTTCATTTCAGAATTTCAAGACAGAACTTTCAAATGAGGATCAAGGAAAGAACGACATTGTCATTAACACGATGGTGAAATTTGATATTTAAAATTTAATGAATACTGACGTATAATTTGAAAGGGCAATCCTGTTTCAATTTGTGACTATGCCTTCGCTACCTATAATTAAATTCTTGTCTAATAGTGGGTTCGTCGCTGCAAGCAATAATTCATACGCAGTCACCTCTCATTCCTCTGAGATGCTCGCAATGCTGTTCACTGGATATTTTTTCTCTGAATAATTCATGAAGATTACAGGATAATCCAAGTATTTACTTACGTCTAAACCGTTCTCATTTGCTGCTTTGTTGACTTTATCGGTCATTAGATCAGACCATGTTAAAATGTAGGCGGAGTTGTGATGAGGACTCGCCGTTATGCATTTGGAATTTCAGTTTCTATGAATAGAAATAATATCTGAATTATTTTACTATCTCAGATGAAAAGCCAAGTTTCATTACTTCTTGATTGTTTGGTAAGAGAAGGGGGCGATTAGTTATGGTAAAGTGGATCGACAGCAGATTCAAAATTGGAGGAGTAATGGTTTGTAGTAAAACGATTTTCTTTTGCATAACTACACTAAACTGTCCTTTGATAATATGGTATTCCGATGACTTATTGGCTTTGATACTTCTAATCCAGCCTTACTCAACCTTTTTGTCTCACGGGCCACATCTGTGTGTTCCGTAGTTGAAGCGGGCCACAGTTCACAAAGCAGGTATTACAAATCTTAGTTATACGAATACCTTAGTCAAGATACAATAGAACTGTAAAATACATTTAAAAAAAGAAGTATATTGACCAAATCAATATTACAAAAATCATAGTAATACAAAATTAATGTGATTTTTATATTGTGACAGGCTTTTGGCTATGTGAGACAGATCAGTGTCTACGCTTTTAACGTGGGTTATCTTTGGTATTTATTTCGACAAAAATGAATTGAGTCAGTTCGGTAAGTTAAAATAGGAGTGAAACAGAACCGAAAACAGAAGAATTATAAAATGACTAAATAGAGGAGGAAACGGGTATAGGTAGGTAAATTTCATTCTATCGGACAAGAAGTGACCCTAGCTTATGAGGGCCACACAGAAAAGGTTGGTGGGCCGCTTGCGGCCCGCTGGCCGCAGGTTGAGTATGGCTGTTCTAATCAGTTTTGTAGGGCCTGCTAGTAACACGGTGATACTTTTTGCACGATTAACAATGATAGAATAATAGGATAGAAACATGTTTATTTTTATAAGTAACAAAACAACAATCCATAACTAAATACCTGGTACAGCAATAGACGAAGTGACTAGAGACGCCTGAAGTCCTTTTTTTACAATTATTCTAATTAATACTTAAATATATTGCTTCCGAGTCTACCGTAAGGTAGCGGAAGCATTGTTTTCACTTTCGGGGGAAAAAAAAGTTTTGGTCTCCAAAATCAAAATTTCCACTAGCATTTTACGTTGTAGACCATTCTGAAAAGCTTTGGTTTCGTGTGTGTGTGTGTGTGTGTGTGTGTGTGTGCGGGCGTGCGTGTGTGTGTGTGTGTGTATGTGTGTGTGTGTGTGTGTGTGTGTGTGTGTGTGTGTGTGTGTGTGTGTGTGTGTGTGTGTGTGTGTGCGGGCGTGTGTGTGTGTGTGTGTGTGTGTGTGTGTGTGTGTGTGTGTGTGTGTGTGTGTGTGTGTGTGTGTGTGTGTGTGTGTGTGTGTGTGTGTGGGGGGGGGGGGGGGGCGTTCGATCTCGCTCAAATTTGGATGATAGTTGGGGTATGACAATTTGATCATCTTATACCAATTTCAACATTGTATCATCAATAACTACTGCGCATGCGCCAATATGAAATCCTTGTAACAAGCTCATTTTCCACAGTTTCCATTCGATCTGGATGAGATTTTTAGGAAATGTGCGAGGTAGGTTGTAGGTGGTCCCCTATCAGTTTCATTGTTGCCAAATCAATACTTCATTCTGCACTTGCGCAAACGTAAATTCCATCATGTTTCATCTTTTCATCTCTAGTCGTTCGAGTTCGCTTATATTTTTGGATGATAGTTGGAAGAAAATAAATTAAATTCTCTCTTCTTAAATTCTCCTGCCCAGCAAAACCTACCTCTAGCTAGAAACTCTTTTTTACGTAGGTGCCCATACTTATAGTTTAGGGAACTTTATACAATTTATTGACACTTACTTCATCAAACGTCATTTCTATATTCCTTTTTGTAAAATTAAAACAGCTAATTACTTCTGATTGATATCACCTTCAGATGCAATTTAGTATTATGAAGAAATATTTCAAAGTAGGTAATTCTTATCTCTGATTTTTTATATTTTATTTTTTTTAATCACGTTTAAAATTAAATGAATAGGCATCAACATTCGGTGCGCAAGCATTTTTTCTTAAAAATGTGTTTCATATGAAATTCGTTGATTAGGTCACGCTACATAAGGGATTGTTTATTTATCCACTTTACCCACGCACTTTTATATTGAAAGATTGTTCTTCTTTTATATTGGAAGATTGTTCAACTTCCAGTCGTACTCCACCCGCTGTCCGCCTAGCCTGCACTTGTTTCTCCATATTTTGTCTTGTGTATTTTTATTTTTTTCGAGTGTATAAGGTACAACTATGTCGAAAGATTGGACTAATGAATTAACTTTGATGGGATACGTTATTTTCAGATGAATATGTGAATTATTTTGGTAGTTAAATTTCTCTCCCTGCAATTATTCTAACCTATTCTAATATGTTGGTTTTTACTGTGTTCTGTTACGTTGAATTTGTAGCATCCAACATCTCATTTTCCGTCGTAGACGTCCATTTTCAACTTTAGAAGAATAGTTCATTTGGCTAAGAATAGTTATATTAATAATTATAATAGGCTAGAATAGTTTATTAGGCTTAGGAGGAACAGAGCCGATGCTGCCTCTACTTCCTCCATTGCCCGAGGTCGAGACCGAAATGGGAATGTAAACACTTCCTGCCCACAATATCTGTAAATACGGCAGCCTGGGTCGCAGTGGCTGAATGTAAACGGGGTATTAGAATGTCTATACATCTCTATATAATATTATGTATGACTATGGGTGATATTCTCGAGACTTGGACACTAGCGCATCCTTACATCGAGGCAAGGCAAAATCGAATTATTTCACCTTGTTGTCATGGTGACGGGTAAACATATGCGAAAATGCGCCATATGCTGGTCAACAGCATAACATAGTCTCACCTAGTTCCGAGTCAATATTTTCATTATTTGTAATATGCAAGGTGATAAATTGTATGCAAATGACATCAAGTTATTATCAGGTGTTGACCTCAAACGCTACAAACGCAAGATTTAATCTGTGGGGTAGAGATCCATGTGAAATTTGTGTTGGGGAGTTGACATACCTACAAATGTCCTAGATGATCCAGACTTCAGCCGCAAAGATGTTGTGGTTTACCTATCTAGTTTTAGAACTGTTCTTTGAATCAATTGAAACTAAAAATCTTTGGAGTAGGTACTGTAAAAGTGGTCTTGTGAAAGGATGTGTTATGAGAGCTCTGTTATGCGGGAATAGTAAGTTGTATCACATGTGGAAAGGTAAGTACCTAGAGGTAAGGTATACCTACATACTTTCCGTATATTATTACTTGTTCATGTAGGTACTTCATTGATCAAAACGAAAGTAGGTACCTAATTACCGTTTTTGTCCATAAAATTTGCTTACCTAACTGCAAAACTCGGGCAATAACTGCACTGCCAATGCCGTCTTTATGAAATCTTACCATGCAGAGGAATGCAAGGTTTTTTCCTTGCAGCTGGTTTTTAATTCATGTTGCATATTCCCTGATTCGATATTTGACAAACTTGCTAATCGGCAGTTGTATTCGTCGGCAAAGCAACGACCCACCTACTTTGTTTAGGCACTTTAAACCAACAGCAAATCTGGTAGGACGTACGTACCTACCTAAGTAGTTTCGTTTCTTGGTGTAGCAACAACATGAATTGTTTATTTTGACAAACTATCAAATCTCTCCTTTTATTCATTCAATATAACAAGTAAAGCTTCCCAGTTAAGCATAGTACTACGAACTTATAATAAAAAGCTGATGAAGCTACCTTAGCAATGGCTAGGTACCTACACAGCAATACAGACACCTGAGAAATTTTCAATAATCTTTTCTTTACTATTTTTCAGGTTAATTATTCTCAAAGCCTAAACGAAGGAAGTTCTTCAGTTTTCTGACACTGATTAACTTCTATAGTTAGTAGGCTCCTTGTCCAAATAAAAACTCGTTCACGTTAGAATGGGATTGTTGACAGCAATCTACAATCAATTATTGCGCTGGCAGGCATGATTATTATAACATTTAGTCGAATTGAAACTTTGTATTGCTACAATATTATACTTTTTCAAAACAAAACCTTATAACCACGAATTATGTTGACGTGAGACGGCAAACTTCTTGTGAGAAATAGGTTGGTTGAGTAGCGATTCATTGACGTAGGGCGGTCTCATGGCCGACTTTGGCTAAAACGCGAACCTACTCCAGGCGTGACGTCACGAGAATATGGGCCATACCTGGATCAAGTACCTACCTACCTATTGTTCTATTTTTCATTCAATCATTCTCACTCGGACTTTGTTCCAAACTAATTCTTTATGTCCAAGTGAACTAACGTGGGGATGCTACAGTGCCAACTCAACATGGCAGACGATTTGCTTCCGAGTCTACCTAAAGATACCGGAAGCAAAAAAATTTTTGGTCTCCAAAATCAAAATTTCTACTCGCATTTTACGTTTTAGACCATTTTGAACAACTTTAGTTCCGTGTCTGTCTGTTTGTGTGTGTGTCAAGCTTATTTTCCACAGTTTTCATCCGATTTAGGTTGTAGATGGTCCCCTATCAGTTTCATTGTTGCCAAATCAACACTTCATTCTGCGCATGCGCAAACGTAAATTCCATTATGCTCTATTTTTTCACACTAGTCGTTTGATTTCTCTTAAATTTGGATCATACTTGGAAGAAGATGACTTAATTACCTCTTATCAATTTCACAAGATTGTACCATTAATAGCTACTGCTCATGCGCCAATGTGAAATACTTGAAATGACCTTAATTTCCACAGTTTTCATCCAATTCTGATGAAATTGTGAGCGAGTGCGCGGTTTAGGTTGTGTACAAATGTAAATTGCATTGAGTATAATTTTTTCGTTTCTTAATTGACCAATTATGACATTTCACGCTATTTTTATTCTCACAGAGTAATTTTTCTTGCGGTTCTTTTTTGAAAGGTTGACTATGCAATTTTGAGAGGAGACTAAACAATTTGGTTTATCAGGTGCTCCTAAATGCACAATATAAACCAAACGATCACTTTGCTAACAAACGTAACTTCTGACGAAAGATTCGCACAACGATGTTTCTTCCGAATTGTTATCCATCATTTGACTGATAACATAACTAAACTAACTCTATGATATTTCATCAACATCATCATTACATTGGTCTTCCTATGAATTTTTTCTCTCATCAGTCTTATGTCCACCGAAATAAGTTTAATGAAGTATAGCCACTTACCTTGATGAAATTTTCACACATTTCATCTTGCGATATGAACGTCGTTCTTCCAATCGTAGCCATACGTTGCCTACTTATATTATGAATTTGAAACATTAATTTGTCGTTTCGGTTATTATTTGCCAAATTATAAGAAGGATCTCAAAGTAAGTTAGTCTGAAGATTTTTGATCTCTTCAAACATTATAGAAGTACATGATTAATAATTAGGTACTGCCTATACCATCGGCTCCTGTTACACATAGATACCAAAGCGATGAGTATTTGTTGACGTATCTTATCAGATATAAATAACTAGCCGCTCCGGCTCGCTACGCTCGCCTCCACGTCCAGCCGGGGGGCAAGCCCCCGGACCCCCCATTAAGTTGCTCGCTTCGCTCGCAACGTGTGGCGTGTAGGGAATATTGCTCGCTTCGCTCGCAAAGTCTGGCATGTAGGATATGTTGCTCGCTTCGCTCGCAAAGTCTGGCATGTAGAAAATGTTGCTCGCTTCGCTCGCAAAGTATGGCATTTAGGGAATTTTACTCGCTTTGCTCGCAAACGGTAGATCCCTAAGGGTAGGTTTAACTTCTGTAGGGGATGCTGCTCGCTACGCTCGCTTGAGGAAGTTATACTGCCCACCCAACTTGGCAGACGTTTTTTTCTGTTGGGGAATTCTTACTTACAAATTAAATCTTATAAAACTACGTGGAACCACGAAAAGTTTATTAGGGGATGTTGCTCGCTTCGCTCGCAAGTCCGTATTTATTCTGTAGGGGATGCTGCTCGCTTCGCTCGCTTGAAGAAGTTATACTGCCCACCCAACTTGGCAGACGTTTTTTTCTGTTGGAAATTCTTACAAACAAATTAATTTTTATAAAACTACGTGGAACCACGAAAAGTTTATTAGGGAATGTTGTACTGCCCACCCAACTTGGCAGACGTTTTTTTCAGTTGGGAATTCTTACAAACAAATTAAATCTTAGAAACTACGTGGAACCACGAAAAGTTTAGTGTGGTATGTAGGGAATGTTGCTCGCTTCGCTCGCAAAGTGTGGCTGTATACATGCGATGTATTACAATTGAAACATGTAGGGGATGTTGCTCGCTTCGCTCGCAAATGGTAGATCCCTAAGGGTAGGTTTTACTTCTGTAGGGGATGCTGCTCGCTTCGCTCGCTTGAAGAAGTTTTACTGCCCACCCAACTTGGCAGACGTTTTTTTTCTGTTGGAAATTCTTACATTCAAATTAATTCTTATAAAACTACGTGGAACCACGAAAAGTTTATTAGGGAATGTTGTACTGCCCACCCAACTTGGCAGACGTTTTTTTCAGTTGGGAATTCTTACAAACAAATTAAATCTTATAAAACTACCTGGAACCACGAAAAGTTTATTCGGGGATGTTGCTTCGCTCGCAAGGTATACCTGTATATGTGTAGGACAAAGTCCGTATTTATTATTTGAAATGGCTCTCCCTTCGCTCGCCTATGTATACCTGCTCGCCTCGCAACATCGTGACATCGAACCCTTCACGTCAATTCTTGAGCCTTCTCTCGTCCACGGCACAATTTTAATCGCTTTGCTTGCTTCCGCTCCCAATTTGACCAAATTCTCGTCACTTTTTTCGATATCCGATTTCGGATTCAGATTCGGCGGGATCAAACCTTTATTTCGCCCGCGAAAACCGTTCCGAAAAACGTACCTTTATGGGGTATATTTTAATCGGAAAAAACCAAGTTTTTCGGCGGACTTTTCGAGAAAACGGGTCCGTACTCTCGCATTTTTTTAACGCATTTCCCGATACTTTTTTCGCGATCCGATCGCGCCGTCGTCTTCCTCGTAGGAAAACCTACGAAACCCGTATTTTTCCGGAATTGTCAACGGCCGTTTAGAGGGGTAGGGGAAGCGGGGAAGTCCAAAAAGCGCACATTAATTATTACTTCGACCCCCCTCCCGCCCTACGGCCCATGGTTCGGGTGGGATTAGAAAATTTTAAATTCGCTTATACACCCTATCGGAAAATCCCAAAAAGATCCCCCCACTCGTAGACTCCCCCCACTCAGCCGTTTGGCCGTGCATAGGCACGAGCGACAGACAGTCGGAGTTTCATTCTTATTAATAGTAGAGATATATCAGAAATATCAGAAGATTCTGATGTTTTTCTATTACATGACTATCTACTAGTTTTTTGCCTACTTTTGTAGATCTACTAGGTAGATCAATATCATCATCCTAAATGAGCGTAGAAACGTTCAATACCCTCTCAACATCTCAATTATTGATTGAACATCTGATTATTATCTTTAACTTATGAGACAATTTAAGCAATCCATTTTCTACGAAAAATTAGACCGGTATAAAAGATCAATTATCTCTAGACTGATTATAAATTTAGAACAATCACATAAAACTCACAGACAAACTTAAATTTGGATGAACGGGTTTTATTATCATTATCGATTAAATTTATTAAAACTATCTTTGATTTGATTAAGTTCCTAGTTTGTGCAATATCAGATAGGTACTATTTTAACGGTAACTTAATACAACGTAATATGTTAATAATCATTATACCTACCGTTGAGGTTAAATTTCATCAATATTTATCATTCATTTCTCCTTCTTTTATTTCAATGTATGGCATTGTCTATTCAAAATTACCATATTACTTACTGATGAGGTTAAGACAGTTCTTTTCAATGAAATTATACCAAGAAATCGATAATCTTGATGTGTTAGGTTATAAGAATTTAAATTGGTAAAATAGATACCTTGATACTATGATAAAAGATAACTACATATATACGTATTCCCGAGATTAATGTTCTTACCCATTCGCTGTATATTTTCGCTGTATTTAAAATAACTTACCTTGTTAAATATTCATCATCCTATTCTATATACTATCCTGTTTTGTAACGTTCTATGCATATATTTACCTAATTACTCTTATTACTATTTGTAATTGGGCTTTTGCGTACCATTCTAAATAAAATTAATGTCTATTTGTATTGTGATGAAAAAATAATTCTGTAAATAAATCAATTTCGTTTTTAAATGAATACCAATTCCTAATGTATTATAAATAGTTTATTCATTATTTTCCCCTAAACTTTGTGATATTGGGATAAACTCATAAGGTAAAATTTACCGTAGTAGTTGAAGGTAGAATTTACCGTATTACTTATTCAAGAAATACTTAGTTATTAGTATTCAATAGATTGAATATGTGTGGGGTTATTCAAGAAATTGAGTTTATTATAAACATTTTTATTAAATTATAGAAGGACTTGAGAAGCTTATGTAGTTTTGTTTTATTTCAGTGCCTTAGCTCATTTGTTAGGTAGATGCTTACGGATATACGTACTTACCAAAGTATGCAGTGACTTATGAGGTATTAACTCTAGTTACGTAGTGAAGGTCTACTGAACTTCTGTCTCAACCTGGAGAGTGATTGATCCACTCAATAAAATGAATTCTCAAGAATCTAAATATTTACTTACAAGGAAGTAATGAAACGATTTATCTCCATTACCTCCTACCTATATTTTTAGAAGGTTCATGTTTGGTATGTAATTTTGTGAGAGATAGAAATTAGATTTCTAATTTAACCAGCAGATGATAGTACTTACTAGCCTTTTATGTGTTGATTATGTATAATTCCAATGAAACTTGCACTCGTGTACTAAAAATATAGTACTGAATATACCAGGAGAATAGATTGAACGCAAAAACCAATCAAGTGATGATCACTGCAATAGTTTTCACCGAAAACTGTAATACCTTAAAAATATCATTTTTGTGTGAAGTGTTCGGGTTTTTAATTTAATATTGAGTAACTAAAAATTGCTAAATTATCAATTTATACTGCCACCGTTGAAGAATTTGAACAGGCAGAAATTTACTTTTAAATTTACATTTTTTCGTTTTTTAAATTTGGTTGAGGTGCGGCTTAAACCCTTAAATAGAGTTTTTTTTATTCAATATTATATGAATTTTTCCCTCTCTTGATTTGATTTGTTTGAGAAGTGTCTCAACATGGGTTGATAATAAAGGATTGATGAAGATAATCAACATCCTTAGAATGATGATTGACAAAATACGCAGATCCAGGATATGGGCAGGAATAAACACGAACGCAATGTTAATCCAGGAATAAAAATAACATTTTATTGAAAATACGATTCCATATTCACTTTAGTAATAAATTAAGAGTGTTCCCTTCTGCTTCCTCTCTCGAAAAATACAAAGTACAAAGGTTCAGCAAAGGTTTGAGAATTTTACTTATTTTTCTGGGTCCGAAAACTTGAGCAGCGTGTCAATGTAAAATTAAATTTGAACAAACTCAATAGAAAACGAGTAGAAATAACTACAATAATCACGGTTCTAAAAAACAGCGATGAACAGACAAAAATCGCAATTTTTCTTAAAAACAGGTTTTTTTCTATTAATCACATCAAATTTGGCTCGAATATCGTTTGACACAAAAACACGTTTACAGCCTAACATCGTTTACATAACAGCAATTTCAAGAGAGCAACCTTTCCTTGCATCACATGCACATTTATTTTGTACTAAAGCAATTTGTACCACTTTCAAATTTGGATCCACCGATTACTTTCAATTCATTTTTTATTCATTAAAAAATTAAATACAAAACTTGATAAGTGAGACTAGGCCTTTTTTTTAATTAAATGGAACTGTACAAATTGAGTCTAGCGAAGAAACGCCCCCTTTTTTCTCAGAATATGTACATATTAAAAATAATTTATATGTTACAAAAAGTATGAAGTAGAATCTAGATCTTTTTTCCAATCAATAAAGGGGAAACACTTATTGTACGTTGATCACTCATTCAAAAATAACTTAGTTTTCGTCTAAACTACAAGTCCGGGACGTGGCACAAATTAGACAATATTTACAAAACATTAACACTAAATTAAATAACGTCATGGTAAACAGTTAAAAATAGTTTTTCTGTACATATAAATATAAAAAAAGGTTTTTAATATGATTTTTATACAGCTCATAGAAAAGAAACAACGTAGTCAAATGTAAAAAAGAGACTATAGAAATGCCACCAATATTGAACAAGTTTTTTATTTATTTTTGGAACTAACACGAACAACATGAACACATATATTTTGTGGAGGTTACGATTTAACACCAAGAGAAAATATATAATTCATAAAGGGTAACATTTAAGGTTAACATCAACGAGGGCAGATCTATGAACATTTCACTGCTTTTAAAACAGATTTTGCTACTCCAAAAAATGTATTATTGTAACAAAGAAGACGTGGATGGCCTACGAGTAAACATCACATTAAAGTCTTACAACACACACAGTGAAGGTATTTCGTTCGGTTGGCTTCTCTACATTTTTACTAGAAGTCTGTGAACGAAATGCTAGGCAAGAGATTGAGCAAGCGAGTATTAGAGCTATTCAACACATATTTACCCATTAGCTTGTTGGGTTGAACACACATAGAGGGAATACATTTACGAACTGCACTCAGGTTAGTGTCTTTAAAAAACGAAGATCATTGGTTGACTAAAGTTTGAAGAAACCACCGGCGTCGCGAGGCCTTGTTTGAACAAGACTGAGCGAGGTCGGCATTCCAAAAAGAGGCACGGATTCCAGAGAAGGGAAAATGTGACCCTTTTTGGTGATTTTTGAAGAACTTTTTTTTTTTTTTTTTTTTGTTTTTTTTTTTAGTTTGGTTTTTTTAGAGTAGGACTGTTGATCTATTGCTCGGGTTTGTATGTTGGGGTCTGATGTTCGTAAGGATGGCACTTGTCTCTTTGGTTGGCACTCAGAAGCGTGTCGAGGTCGGGGGAAGATTCAGCTGTGGGGGATAGGGATTGAGGAGAAGGGAATTCTTCAGGGTTGGGAGGAGGTCCAGAGCCGGGTTCGTACCGTGAATGCGTGCGCATGTGTCTGGTGATCATGTCCCTGCGACACGCGGCGTACGGACACTGAGGGCATTTGTAGGGCTTTTCGCCTGTATGCGTCCTTTGGTGAGTCGACAGGTGGTCGGACCGAGAAAAGACTTGTCCACACACGCGGCAAGTGTAAGGTTTGACGCCCGTGTGGAGGCGCATGTGGCGGGTGAGCATGTCGGATCTGGCGAACGACCTTTTGCAGACTTCACATAAGTACGCTTTCGTGGACGAGTCCGTGGCTTGGGCTCTGCTTTTATGCCTGGAAGCCATGTGTTTAGCTAGTCGGTCGTGAAGGCTGAACATCTGACCACAGACGGGGCAGACGTAAGCTACATCGGAGCCAGGAGGCATTTCTTCTACTACAGGCGACACATCAAGGTTGTACCATACAGCTACGGACTCTTTCGTGGTAGGAGAAGCAACGTCTCCTTTAACTACAGGAACTGTGACATTTCCTTTCGGATGAAGGAAACCCCCCAGAACGGGTGGAGGGTTCGAAAGGTTCGACAAGAAGGAGTCGCCAGAACTAGGAGATGTTTCGGAACTCTTCGAGCTCTTCATGGACAAGTCCAGCGGGGAGTCTTGAGGCGAACTCTGAACAGACATGCGGTCTGGTCGTTCCGTACGAGCCTCCAACCACATCGGGACGTCGCTGTCCGAATGAGATCGCCTCCGGAAGATGTCGGGAAGATATTTCGAATGCAGGTACTGTTCAAAACTATAAACCGGCGCCGCCATAGGAGGTGTGACAGGAGTGACTGGATGGAACCTATCCAAAGGGAAAGGGTGAATAGGGGTGCCAGTTGTACAACCTGTACAGGAACAAGTGGGGTAAATTGGATGAGGACTAAACTGTCTTTCTGACTTGATATGTTTCGCTTCATGATGCGGTGACATACGATCGTCATCTTCTATGGAGTCTTTGAGCCGAAGAGGACTAAAACTTATTTTTGGGGAGTCAGTATTTGACGAGTGGGGTGACTTTGAAGATGATGCTTGACTAAAAACTTCATCTTCCTCGTCTGAGGGATATCCGTAATTTTCTTCCTTGACTTTGGACGACTTGAGCAGTGGCTGAGCGAGATCTAGTAGTTCCTCCTTTCCTTTGATTTCATTATTATTGTTATGATGTATATTGTTATTAAGGGGCAGCGCTTGCTGGATTGCCAACTGGTCGACAACCTGATTCAAACGCTTTCTCTTCCTCTCCTTCTTGACACCATGGTGGAAGTGATGGTGGTGGTTGTTGTTCGCGGCCAGAGGGTGGTTGTTGTTGGCACTTTTGTATTCGGCATACCGTCTCAGGAGTCCCCCCGGGTGACTGGCGGTAGTTTCAACTTGTGCGTCCGCCATGGTCATCAGATCTTGCGAAATGCGGCTGACGGCCGCGCTTGAAAAAAACAATCTGTAAACGTCCGCCCAACCAGCATCGCCGCTCACGAACTCGTATTAAATCCGCTCATCGCTTTTCGGAAAATACTTTCGACAGCGACTGGGTATTAAAGGAGGATGGATTTCACCTGCAACAAAAAAGAAAAAATTTATATTAGAAGCGAATCCAGACTTGATAAAGTGCGCCGGTAGGGACCTCTGGAAAAGAAATAAATCCAACCAGGGCAACTGCTCCTGTTTTTTTCTTTCTTTTTACTTCTTGTCCAAGCGGTCCCCCGTCGGCTTGTGTTACCAACATTAGAAGAAGGACAGAACGCATCTTGTCTCTCCCACTCTGTCCATTAACAGACTAGCCATAGCTTTGTGGTAATGTCTAGGAGCTGTCTTCCAGCCCGTACCCCCCATTTACGGCGCGGGGTGAGCCGAGGAAAATCATCAATAATTGATTTTTACCAAGAACTCTACCGATACCCCCTCATTCTTGCTTTGGAGACCGCGAAGACGTTTTTTCGAGGGTGGAAAACAAGATCAGACTTCCCAATGGTAAGATCGGTCTTTTAATGCGGGGAAAAAAAGTAAATCAAGCCTTTAAAGCGTAGAAAAACCGTGATTGCAAAAACAGAAATGATAAAAACTGGAACATTATATTAGTTCTTCGAGGCTCGTGTTCCACCGGGAATAGAAAATAGAATCTTTTCTGAACCGACATGTTCTCTAAAAGAGTGACGTTTTTCTGTTCAACTCTTCAAGTTGTCAAGATCAAGAGAATGAAAATCACCTACTTGGAATCAACTAAACCGATATTGTGAACTACGTATTTTTATGATAATTTAGAGGTGTGCATACCTTTAAAATTCATACTCGCGAGTCCTAATTCTATCTGAAATTTTGAAAATTGTAGAATCAAGGGGGTTTTCTGTTGATTTTGTTTGCAAAAGATACCGTCAGAATAACGACGAATTTAATCTATCTGTAATGTTATATAATCATGTTATATGATTATGTTTTATAATCTGCAATTCTCGAGTAGCTTCAGCGTTTCGTATAAAATCGTTTGGCAAGACCGGTCGTAGAATTGAATTTCCTATAAAAAACAAAGCTTCCCCATTCAACTATCAAACGGATGGCAGTCATTAAGTGATTCAATGTTGAAATTGTTTACCAGAATTTAGTGCAAAACCCAAAACTGTATAAACATCATTAGGTATGTAATTAACTTAAAAGTACATGTTAGGTATACACATACACATACAGTGACTAGATATAGCTAGACCATGAACAGAGTTTATAAGATACATTTCTAAAATAAAATGTCCAGTCATGAAGCATGATTTTCGTAAATTACCACCTATCGTATTACAATGTGTTAAATTGTATTGAAATTTGAGTGCAAAGCTATAGTTGAAACCAATATTATGACAATAAAATAATACTTAACAAAATTCAGCGATTCAAAAAAGATTTAGGATTTTAGATTTTGTTCAGTTATTAATGACTTTTTAGCAATATTAATGAAATTTAAGTACGTTTTTCAGCATAATTTTGAGCAAAAAGTTGTTAATGTCCCAGTTAATCGTTGACAATTTTTCGTTGACTGAAATACTGCTAAAAATTATAAATTTAACAATTTTTGGCCTTTTTAAACAATTTGAGTCATTATTTTAGTCATATTTTTTAATAAATTTGACCAATTTAATGTGTTCAAAAAGCGCTGGCCAACAAACTCATCCTTTTATTTGGCAAGCTTGACTTGATGCTTTGGCGCAAGAACGGGATTCTTATCTTAATCCTAAGGAGAGTTATCGTTTGGAATGGCACACACACACACACACACACATACACACACACACACACACACACACACACACACACACACACACATATATATATATATATATATGCATAATATAGATTCGAATCAGAATGCCTCAAAACGGTTTTAAAGAAGAAAGTTTTCAAAAATGTTGATTTTGAAACTATCCGAGCCATTGCTACAGCTTCATTTTTTACGAAAATTAGCTAAAATGGACCAACGATTGGGTGATTTGCGTAGTAATGATAGAGTATCTATACCTAATTTTATAGGGATACCTAAATGTATGCCATCTATGTTGTAGAGTAGGATTGTCTGACCCACTTGTGTCACAATGTTGAAAGTGTATAACTTATCCTGTACATTGACATTTGCAGTAAACAACTAGTGCGTTTAGTGTGTATTTTCGAGGAAAATTGTTGTTGTTTCGGGAAAACAACCGTGACTGATTCGAATGAGATTGTACCATTTCCTTTCCAGTATTTCCACATTTTCTCAAATTTTCATTGTGCTTCCCGTTATTTCTACGAAAACTCGCCTATTTAGCTAACAAAAGGCTTGCATACCTGCATTCGACATTAAAACCCGCTTCGAAAAGTATTAATTTCTATTTTTCGGTAAGTAGATCGAACTTATATATGATATAGATTGAAATTATATATCCCCTTATAATAAAGACGAGGCCGGAGCGCTAACCCAATATCATTTGCCTGGAGAAAATCTTTGTTCCAGGGGCACGTGCTCTCATCTGACGACCCTCCAGTCGCCTTTCGACAAGGGGATTTTGGTGACGGCTTTTTTTTAATACCTTTTTCGTTGTTTAATTTTTTTTTTTTTTTTTTCAAAAATGAAACTACGGGAAAAGCCTCCTTTTGTCGTCAGGTTCATCGGGGAGTTACTTCCACACAATGGGGGGCCCCCTGTCGTCTGATTATCTACAGTTCACAGGACAATGCGTTTGTCTTGGAGCCACCTCCTCCACACATCGTCACCTTCAATAAGGAAATTTGATTTTCGAGGAAAAAGAAGAGAAAAAATCAAGAGTTTACGAGACAGGAGAAACAAGCAGGCCGCCGAGCTTGGCTCCGGGGAAACCGTTAGAGTTAGTTTAAAGAAAAATGTAATGTTAAATTTCTACAAAGGATAATCAGCTATGCGCAACAACGCAACGCTTTAATTTACGTAGCGAATTTCTATCTGCTTTTAAATGATTCTTCATCACTCGTTATCCAGGAATTTGAGTACTATTTCGCACAGAGGAAAAAAAGTCTAGGTCATTGGAAGTAACAAGACTTTACAAAAAAAAAGGCCTTCTGTCCTTAAATTGGTTTCTTTGATTTTCGAGGAAAAAGAAGAAAAAAAACTCAAGAGTTTACGAGACAGGAGAAACAAGCAGGCCGCCGAGCTTGGCTCCGGGGAAACCGTTAGAGTTAGTTTAAAGAAAAATTGTTATGTTAAATTTCTACAGTGGATACTCAGCTATGCGCAACAACGCAACACTTTAATTTACGAAGCGATTCATCTGCTTTTAAATCATTCTTCATCGGAATTTGAGTACTATTGTGCACAGAGGAAAAAAAATCCAGGTCATTGGAGGAAACAAGACTTTACAAAAAAAAGGCCTTCTGTCCTTAAATTGGTTTCTTATTATCCCCAACGTTTCTCGCAATATAATTTTTTTGAATATTACCTGTATTATGAATATTGCTTCCGGGTCTAACTAAAGGTTGTGAAACATTGTTTTCACTTTTGGAAGAAAAAAGGCACTTTACCGTTATACCCCCCCCCCCCCCCCCCCCACAGTCAATTTATCTTCGACACACCCGCCCGATGTTTCTAGGCATTCCTTCTTACTTAGATTACATATTTACGAAGAATTGGTGACAATTTCAAGCTGAGGGAAAAAATTATATTATTTAAAAAAAAGGAGAAAAAAAAGTCCAGTCATGCAGAATGACTATGAGCGAATTTTTGAAGAAATCTTTGATTATTTCGATTTTTGACTGATTTTTCAACTTTAAAATTTTTGAAAACTTGATACATATTCTTATAGGAAATTTTATGCTGATTCCGAATATACCACATGTTAGTATGCTGAAAAAATTATTTCGCACAAGAAATCTCAAAAAACAGGCTATTTTGAAATTTTTGACAACATTTTTGAATCAAGCTGGCCAACGAACTTGAACTTTCGTTTTGTGTCCTTAACATTTTAAAATTTGTTTGAAGTTTCTAGCACATTCCTACGGACAGTTATCGTCTGGAATGACACATACATACATACATATATATATATATATATATATATATATATATATATATATATATATATATATATATATATATATATATATACATACATAAAAAAATGCGTTAAACTTCAGGATATGATTCAGAATAGCCTGAAACGGATTTCTGCATAAAATGTTTTCATAAAATCACATTCTACAAATTTTGAGGCGAGAGCAATAGCTTAATTTTCTTCAAAAATTCGCTAAAAGAATTATCAGAAGTTGTTTTCAGAAGTTGCCGATGTCGGTGAGGATTTGTTGAAACAAATTGGCGTGGTTGTGGTTTGATTGCCTCCACATGAATTCGCACAAATAGATCAGAATGCTGTGTGTAGGTTGGTGGTCTGGATGCTCGCAAGCTCGCATCTCAAAATTACATAACATCAAGTAGTCAATCCCTTAGTAAAAATACAGATTAGTTGGACATGTAGGTCAGAATGATGTGTATACTTTGGCGGTCTGGATGCTCGCAAGCTCGCATCTCAAAAATACATAACATAACATAATCTAAGTAAGTAGTAATGCCTAGAAACATCGGGCGGGCGTGTTGAAGACAAATTGACTTGGGGGGATAACGGAAAAGTACCGAAAAAAAATTTTTGGTCTCCAAAATCAAAGTTTCCACTCGCATTTTACGGTTTGAACCATTCTGAACAATTCAAAAGAAGAAATTATATAATGAGGTTCCCGGTAACGGATCCGTGACGTTGACAAGCTCATCAACAAAGCTGGACATATTTATAGAGTCCGCATCGAGGGACCAACTCCAGTAGGTTATCTCAATCAATACAAATTAAAACCGGGAGATCCGGCGAAGGTTGCGCGGCAGCTGTAATTACTTATCTCATCCCACCGCTTCCGCTGAGCCGGAAGTTCCAGCGATAGACATCAATATCCGAAAGCCGGGCATTCGTCAATTTAACGTTCTTCTTCCGTCTCCTTTTTTATCGAAAAACGGGAGCAGTTCGAGTTTCAAAAGCTGGTAATGAGAAAACTTTTGACGCCCTGTCGTTGACGATGAAAACGTCGCTGTCTGATATCGCATTTGAACGTCAAATATTTTCAATGCCTCGTCTTCTCCTGACCCTTTTCAAAGTTTAATTTATGCGGAATTTTTTTTTCTTTTATCCCTATTCAGTATCAAACTTGATTATTTTCGCAAGGAAATCAATTAAATCTCAGCTGATGATTTTAGTGCGTTTATGAAAAAGATTAAGCCTTATAAATCGGAAGAATTGTATATTTTATCGATTTTTCATTGAAAGTGATGCTGTTGCAATGGCTCGAAAAATTTTGAAATCAAAATTGTTTGAAAAATGTCTTCAATGAAATCCGTTTTTAGGCATTCCGAAAGGATTCCCGAACTTTGCGCTTTTTTCCATATATGTATATATTGTGGTGGGACTAGTTTGTAATTGTACAGTTGAGGTAGATAATGACCAGGCTAATCGCTGTTTTTGAATGGTTTTTCTTATTGTCCTGCTAATTTTCGGTCCTGGAGCAGGACCCTATTCATGCTGACTGAACAACAATAGTTCTTCATTAGTAGATACTAATGTAGTAGATTTTACAGTTTGTTGCTGGTGAACTACTTTCAACTATGATAATGACTATCATTATTTTAATTAACGATCATAGTTGAAAGTAGTTTACCAGCAACAAACTGTAAAATCTACTACATTAGTATCTACTGATGAAGAACTATTGTTGTTCAATCAGCATGAATAGGGTCCTGCTCCAGGACCGAAACGTCGCAGGACAATAAGAAAAACCGTTCAAAAACATCGACTAGCCTGGTCATTATCTACCTCAACTGTATACATATATATATATATACATATATATATATATATATATATATATATATATATATATATATATATATATATATTCATATTTATGTTATTCCAGACGACCAAAAATCAAGTTTTCCAAATGAAAGGATGAGTTCATTGGCCAGCACTTTCTGAGTGGCCAGCAGTTTTTTGGTCTTACGTTTTAGACCTTTCTGAACAACTTTTGTCTCGTGTCTTTCTGTCTGTCGTGTCCGCAAATACTTGTAACGAGCCTAGTTTCCACAGGCTGACTTTGATGAAATTCACAGCGACTGAGCGGATTATGCTGCAGATGTTCCCACTACCAGGTTCATTGTTCCCAAATCCGTACTGCGAAAATGTAAATTCCATTAACCATCATTTTTTCGTTTCGTAACTGACCAATTTTGGATGTTTTACGCTACATCTTGATTCGCTATTTACCCCAACCATAGACGACTCACTATGGAATCTTTAAAGATTATTTAACACATTCCAGCAGTGATATACACATTCATGTTACGGATACGAGGAAGTATTGTGCCACACCCAACTTGGCATTCGTTTTTGCGGTGTTCATAAAATTTATTGTAAAATGGGTTCTTAAAGGAATTCAACGAGACTGGCGAATGAGATTGTGCAGGCGTTTTACTGCTGGGGAAACAGTGTTTATGTACGCGAACCAAATTCACAGAACTCAACGACTGTACAAGAATGAATCCTTGTTATCTGAAATTCGCAACTCTCCGATGACAGCAACATTCCAAACCCCGTTTCTTAGCCTTCCTATTTCCATGCAATCCGTTCAACTTCCACTTTTTCTCACTTTCCGTTCTAATTTGCAATAGTTCAACCATATTCCATCGCTCAAACAATAAATCAATACTCCCGTCGATAAATAATACTGAAGACCAGTGTCTTCCATATCTCCTTGCTGATTCCCTATCAATAATATCATGGATGCCAACATGTTGGCTACATGTCGTTGAATGTTCTAGGCCTTAATTTCACATCCTTTAAATCTTTCTGGTATTCCAGTGGTCCTTTGAAGAGTATCTTAGCTACCTTATCAAGCAGTGTGTTGGGTGATTGTCTGAGTTTTCATGCTGGAAACATAAAGGGCCCACCTTCATACGCACAATGGCTATCGACCCAAAAACAAGACAGTTGGTCGACAAATCTGAACGAAAGAGCGCGTCACGTTCGAGGTGATTCACTTCCAAAAGGAAGAAGCGTTGCCAGAGGTACAGGTAACTGATAGGTAGCTTTCTATTAGAAGCTGACGATTATCTTCTGGATGGTCTCCCCTGGTCCTTGACCATTTAATCTCCCAATGCCCCGAAGCTATTCCCTACTTAATGGTAGGTTGCATTGAAGACGCAGAGGATAGACGGAGGGCGCATGAGCTGGACGGATCCTATACTCCTACGAAAAACCATTCTTTCGCCTACCTCTTCAAATTACGGCTCGAAAATCTCTCGAGAGACGATCCTCCTTTTTTCACGGAGAGGGATTCAATTCAGGCATGACATTGAGGATGAGGTGAAAACCGTACGGTGAAGTAATGTGTGTGTGGAGTAAGGTGAGAAATGCTCCGGATGACGCAATGAGAATTGAACGCAAAAAAAGAAAAAGGTTTGAACGATCATATTCCGATAATAAAACATGATCTGGCTGGCTAACTTTACGATTCCTTCATATTCCAATAATTCGATATTCTTACTTTTCAATATCGCAAAGTGGAATATATACGTGATCAGCTTAAAGTCTTTTCTTTTTTTTAAACTCATCTTCGAGTATTTACAACGCAGTAGTTCTTGAAGTTGACAAGTGAAATACTTCTTTGGATGGCGTTGAAAAATCACTGTTCCCGGGCTGGATAACCTTGCAATTCCTTTATATTTTGATAATTAGATACTCTTACTTCTCAAAACAAATAAATCAGCATCAGTTATCAGGTAGGCGCGTAAACTTTTCTTTTCTGAAATTAATGTTCAGAACGAGCCTTTGCAACGCAGTAACTGGTGAAGTTGACAAGCGATATACTTCTGGGAACGGTATTGAAAAATCACTGTTCCTGGGCTGGCTAACTTGGCGATTTCCATATTTCCTGATCATTTAATACTCTTTCAGTTCAAAATCACGAAGTGCAAAGAGGAATATTATGCGTAATCAGCCTAAAATTTTTTTTCTGAAACTCATATTCACTTTACAACGCAGTAACTGGTGAAGTTGCAAGCGTTATACTTCATGGAACGCCATTGAAAAATCCCAGTTCCAGCAAACAATAAACTCTGATATTTTGAGTCTCTTACTTTTCAAAATCGCGAAGCGCGAAAAGGAGTATATATACGTAATCAGCCTAAAAGTTTTTATTCCATGAAACTCATATTCACTTTACAACGCAGTAAATGTTGAAGTTGGCAAGAGTTATATTTCTTGGAACGCTATTGAAAAATCATTGTTCCTGGGCTGGCAAACTTTACGCAAAGCAATATGTGAACTGATTTGGAATTGTAGGAATTCACCATCATCTTCGACTATGAACATTTCTTGCCTTTAAGATACCAACACTGCAAAGTTAGTAGCAGCAGCAGCAGACACACACACAAGACACAAAAGTTTTGCTATGATATCACCAAAACATTTATTACTTGAATATTATATTTTGTGTGTACCAACCAGCGACACCATCTTTCCGCACTCTCATACAGGAGAATATGGCAGTTTATACGAATTTTCATACAGTTCAAGAATGACAAAATTTTCAAAAGAACATTACCTCTCCTAGCAGTGAGCTCATTATAAAATGTTAAGAAGGGTTGAATAAGAATAAATTAAGCCTAACGGCGCGGTCAGCTGATCAGGGACACTCCCAGAAAACGGTAAACACGGAGGATGCTCCTTTGCTTCTAAGGAAACTACCTAATGTAGCGGAATTCATTACAGAAGCTCTTTTCAAGTATTTAATTACTCATCACTGATTAATAACTCCTGATTTGATTAACCTAAAAATGTATTTTTGGTGTTGTGGTAAGAGTTCTTATTAGCAAACCAAACTTGGCACTCATTTCACATAGAAAGCTTCTTCATCAAATTTGGGGTGTAGACTTAAATGAAAACAATTAATAATTGCATACTAATTGTTAAGGAGCGGCTGGTAAATGTTTGCAGGATTTTAACTTTATAGCTCTCTCTCAATGAATGATGTGGAATACACGGAAATTTTTTCCAAAAAGGAGTGATATATTACCTACATTGGTGATTCCTAAATCATATATTCATTAGTGAAGGGAGAGAAATCGGTATTACGACTTGAAGATGGTTTGACCAAATTTTCTTTATGAACTGCGCCACTTATAACACTGCAGTGAGGCTACTGCTTCCTCACTACCGAAGCTAGGAGACTTCTTGTTCGTATTAAGAAGTAGAAAAAATATTTGTACCTACTCCATGACATTGTCACTCGCTATCAGCATTTCAGAGCTAGTGATCAATTTGTGTGCCGTGTTTGTCTGTCTGTGCCAATTCCTAGTCACCCTCAAAACAATAGTTTTAGACCGAGTTTGATTATTTTTCTCTGATTGTGCGGGTGGGTTAGCTCCTAGTTGGTCCCCTATAAATCATTGCCATTGTTAGTGGCGTGTTCCGATTTGGTAACTTGAATTTCATGTAACATCGATTTCTAACGATCTATCAGTCCGAGTTAGTTCAAATTCGGGAGATGGTTGGGTGTAGGTTTCAAAAAGGTGCCCTAGGAATTTTATCGCGATTGCTTGAGCAATAACTATTGCGCATGTTAAAAACTAAAAGTAGTCGGCACACGTAAACTCAGTAAATAATGTATTGATTTCGTTGAAAATTTCAAAAACTGTGTGGATTAGTTTCTGGATGGTCTCCTGTGTATTGCATTGCCATCGGACCAATAGTAAAAGTATTGCCTTATATTCATTCTGTAACGTTCTTCTCATAATGGTAACTATCATTGTTCTTTAGTGTTTAAAATACGATTTATCAATCCAAATTATTGGTAAATATTTGTTGGGTAGAACAAGCTGATATACTTTTCACAAACAGCTATCGGTAACTACTTTGTCTTTCGACATTGTAGAGTGAGTACCTATATGCAAATATGAGCATTGAATTGTGATTTTCCTCCAACACAGTGCATATAAGAAACTCCCGATGGTAACCCAGTACTCAAAGTTTCAATTTCAGAAAGATTAACTGGTTACAAATAATACAACATAAACCACATTATAACTTCCATAGAAACTGGTTTACTACGACAAGAATATAGTTTCTTTCATTTTTCACTGTTTTCAAATTAGTATAAGATGTAATTAATTTTTCATCACACTATAAGTCGAAAAAAAGTTGAAGCTTTTTTGGTAGCTTTCACACTCTCTATACCAACTAAACAGTTTTTTTAGGTTAAGTTGGTCTGAATTTTCTATAAGGTTCATTTTTCTTCCATGACTGGGGAAGTATATAGAGAGGAAGTACTTGATGCCATATCTCACAAATTTTTAGGAAGGCAAATTGAATTTGTAGGTGCATATTAGGTAACATAGGATCTGATAGACCCTGAGTTCACGTTTTCCAACACACTAGACGAAAGATTATGGTTAACTCATTTCCCAGAAGGTTTGAAGTTTTTTTCCATGACTGAAGAAATACATAAAGAGAAAGTACGTCCAACCAACTCCTCTAAACAGTATAAACAAAATAGCGGGTATTTTAAGTAGGTCAGAACCAGATGTTACCATAGGAGGGTTACTTAGAAGAATCATGCAGAAAAATGCGATTGGATCAGCATCATGTATACGGAAAGAATTTATGGGATAGAGGTCTCTGGGGATTCTTAGTACTTTTCACGTTAAATATTAATGAAACGTGACATCGGAGGAAGCGAGAATATGAGGGAGGGAAGTTGTCGAAGGAGCGAAGCCAAGCGATGACGGGCCCATCAGTTTGGTAGGACGACCCCAAGGCCTCCTGGTTCCAGAGATCTCCTCCCACTACCGGGCACCGGCGTCGGACCTCCGTCTCTTGGAAGGCTGAATTAATATTTTCACCTGTTCGCATTCCTGAGGACCAAACCTCCTACTCCGCCGATCCACTGGAGAAGACCGAAAAAAAAACGAGGAGGGAACGTAAATGGTCAGACTGGTTCATGACTGCGGAGTACGTTTGGAGAGGTCGTGACCTCCGTCAGGATTAAATGACCTACATAGGTGTAGCAGCACGTGATATCGAGATTCCATTGCAACACAAGGAGACCGAATGTTGGAGACGAGTGAGCAAAAGTGCAATCACTAGCGACAAGTCATTGCTGACAATATTGTAACAGCTATCGAAAACTGACTGACGGAAGATTGTCACAATATCCAGCAGCATCTAGAAGTGTTGGAGCTTGTGTAGTCTATGCTGAGGTAAGCTTTCTACGGACGGGTACTATAAAATTGGATAGGGCTTATTCTACTGAAGAAGCTGGAGTGGGTGGATACACAACTGGGGTTTCTATGTTTTGTAATATCTATGCAGCATCTCACGAAGGGTTCGACTAGAGAATCAACTATTGCACTAATCAATTTTCCAGAAGATACCAAAAAACGGTCTACGACTCTGCACAGAACGTTTAAAGAAGCCATGAAATCCCTCAAAATTAAATGACCTAACCGGTATAGCATCACGTGATAACGACAATATACTGCAACTAAGCAGACCGAATGTTGAAGCGACGAGAGAGCTACAGTGTAATCAATAGCGACAAGTCATTGCTGTCAATATCCAGCAGCATCTGCAAGTGTTGGAGCTTGTGTAGTCTATGCTGAGGTAAGCTTTCTATGGACGGGTAGTATAAAATTGAATAGGGCTTATTCTACTGAAGAAGGTGGAGTGGGTGGATACATAATTCTGGGGTGTCTATGTTTTATGATACCTACGAAGCATCTCACGAAGGATTCGACTAGAGAATACACTATAGCACTAATACATTTTCCAGAAGACCAAATAATGGTCTACGACCCTGCACAGATCGTTTGAAGAAGCCATGAAATCCGACAAAATCATATGACCTAGATAGGTGTAGCAGCACGTGATATCGAGATTCCATTGCAACACGAGTAGACCGAATGTTGGAGACGAGTGAGCAACAGTGCAATCACTAGCGACATGTCATTGCTGTCAATATCCAGCAGCATCTAGAAGTGTTGGAGGTTGTGTAGTCTATGCTGAGGTAAGCTTTCTACGGACGGGTACTATAAAATTGGATATGACTTACTCTACTGAAGAAGCTGGAGTGGGTGGATACACAATTCTGGGGTGTCTATGTTTTATGATATCTACGAAGCATCTCACAAAGAATTCGACCAGAGAATCAACTATTGCACTAATCAATTTTCCAGAAGATACCAAAAAATGGTCTACGACTCTGCACAGAACATTTAAAGAAGCCATGAAATCCCTCAAAATTAAACGACCTTATCGGTATAGCATCACGTAATAACGAGAATCCACTGCAACTAAGCTGACCGAATGTTGAAGCGACGTGAGAGCTACAGTAAAATCACTTGCTACGAGTCATGAAATTCGCTTACATTTTCGTTCTGCTGGACTGGAACATTTTTTATGTATGGTGGCAATAAAGAGTTTTATTGATTGATTGAGCCGCATTGCTGACCACGTATGGCAAGAATATATTTATTGAAGCAAGGGTGTTTAGTATTTACTAAAGATCATTCCATTTGTCAAAAGTCCACAGCCCAGCTGGGAAGTATCGTAGCGTCCGTAACTCCAATTGAAAAGCCCGGATGAGGAAAACTTCGAAAACAAGCAGGAATACATAAACGTCTTCAGGGAGCGATTTAAAAAAAAAAATTCTAATCATCTTTTTCCAACTATCATTTAAATTTAAGCGATCTCGAACGATTAGAGAATGAAATGATTGAACATGGTGGAACTCACGTTTGCGCATGCGCAGAAAGAAGAGTTAATTTGGCAACAATGAAACTGATAGGGGACCATCTACAAACTAACCCGCGCATTCTCTGACAATTTCATCGAAATCGGATGAAAACAGTGGAAATTAAGGTCGTTAGAAGGATTTCATATTGGCGCATGCGCAATAGCTATTAATGATACAATCATGTTGAAATTATATGGAATGATCAAATCGTCATACGCTATCATCCAAATTTGAGCGAGATCGGACGACTGGGGCATGAAAAAATGGAGCATAATGGAATTTACGTTTGCGCATGCGCAGAGTGGAGGATTGGTTTGGCAACAATGAAACTGACTGGGATCCATCTACACCCTAGCCCGCACATTCACTAAAAATGTCATCCAGATCAAATGAAAATTGTGAAAAATAAGCTTGTTACAAAGATTTGACGCATGCGCAGTAGTTATTAATGATGCAATCATGTTGAAATTGATAAGATAGGGTCTAATTGTCATCCACTAACTATCATCCAAATTTTATCGAGATTGAACAGCTAGAGCTTGGGAAAATCATGCTTGAAAAAATTTACGTTTTCGCATGGTATTGAGTTAAGAACGATGAAACAAGAAGCTTGTTACAAGGATTTGAGAATAGGACAGACCCACATAGACAGACAGACGCGGAACAAAAGTTGTTCAAAAAAGGTCTAAAACGTAAAATGCGAGTAGAAATTTAGATGTTGGAGACCGAAATTTTTTTTTCTCCCGAAAGTGAAAACAATGCGTCCTTTTGGTAGACTCGTAAGCAATACTTCTTTTGAGAAAAATGTTCAGATTTCATTCTGATTCGGCTCAAGTCGGAGCTTGACATCGCTGAATTTTCTCAGTTTTTGAGAAAAAAGAACAGGGTGCAACCCATCTCCATTTGGTACCTAATCATGAGATATAATGTGAACTTTGTCCGATTGATCTGGGGTCTTTGACTAAACTAGACTTGACTAAACTAGATGTTTTTTTAAACATTACCCACAACGTTTCCACCCAGGGGCTAGATCAATAATGTGGAGTTACGATTTTTGTTAGCTATTAGGTTAAAAGTGGTAGTAGGTTTTCAACAAGTTTTCAATCAGTTTCACAGTAGCAGAACTCATAAAAACCATCGCACGCTTAAAATTGCAGAACCACAACATACAAAGCTTGGCTAGGGCCACGAATTGGCAGTTAATTGAAGTTAATTATTTAATTAGAGTTATTAAGTTAATTAATTCCCTGAAAATTTCATCCAAATCGGATGAAAACAGTGGAAAATAAGCTTGTTAGAAGGATTTGAGGACACGACAGACAAACACGGAACCAAAGTTGTTCAGAATGGTCTAAAACGTAAAATGCGAGAGGAAATTTTGATTTTGGAGTCCACAATTTTTTTTCTTCCGAAAGTGAAAACTTTGCATCCACTACCTTTAGGTAGACTCGGAAGCAAAACAAGTGAACTTTCGAACGAATAACAAAGCCGGTGAACTTGGCAGTGACCGCTCCAAGAGTTCACGACCTCAGCCCAAAACAAATCGATGACCCACATCTGTGGAACACAGGAAACCTCTCGGCCGGAGGTGAATTCTTTACCGCGACAGACAGTTGGTGACGTGGAATCGACAATGAAACCCATTTTCATTGTCCTCCAATCACGTTACTATTTCATTGGACGAACGATCGAAATCGAAATGTGTTTTGGGCGATGGAGGAAAAGCAGATTTAATACAGAAGGCCAAGGATTTCTGTTCTAGGCTGACCAAAAGGGAGATGCTGTTCATGTATCGAAATATGGAATTTTACATTAAACTAACGCTATCTAAACTATCAGGTTGTATAAACCCATTTCAATAAAAACCAATAAACAAATTAATTAATAATTAATTTAAGAACAAATGGAAAACGGAATTCTATTTCAAAAACTTCTCGTCGTGCAGCATTTTCGATATGAGCGTATTTCCTTAAATTATCGTTCCATATTACGATTCATTGTTTTGGAAATTCAGGACTTTGAGTGAAAAACAATTATTAGCTACCAATTTTTTGGCAAAAACCTCGTTCTGAATGATATTTCACGATTACAAAAAAACGTTGGATATTTCTTTCTTTATAATATTTGTATCGATTTTTTGGAAAATCTGATTGAAATTTGTGTACATTTTCTGCATTATTTTGTGAATAAATTGTTTAATGGTATAGTTAATAGATGTAAAACCTCTTTTGACTAAAATTCTGCTAAAAATATAAATTAAACAATTTTTATCGGTTTTTACACATTTTTAGTGTTTTTTGGGGCACATTTTTTGAAATTTAACCAATTTAATGTGCTCAAAAATTCTGGCCAACGAACTCATCCTTTTAAGTATTTGGCTGTTGTTTTCTTACTATTGTCTTAAATTATTCAAGACATGAAATTTAGCATTTAGGTACCAATACTTCACTGGTAGGTGCATCGCACGGACAATAGTTAAACTGGATTTCGCAACGTTTTAATAAATTCCATTGGAACCTGATAATTCTAATATTGGCATTATATCAGTTGGTATTTACAAGGCAATTCTTATGTATTCTAGTGTCACCATCCAGCGATTTTTGATAGAATTTCGAGATTAATCGTCGATATACATATATATGTATATAAAGAAATCTGAAAATGACTGACTGTTGTAAACGTGTTCTACACCCTCTGAAACGCAAAGAAAATGTATCCCCACCCTTTTCTACGAACAATTGAGTAAAATATTTATCAACAAAAAAGGGCTCAAACCTATGTTGATGAAATCAGTACTCGTGAAAAAAGTCTAGAAGTTCGTTTTTGTATCATGTATCATTTAACTATTTCAAAAATCTGGTTCATTAACTTTAATGTGAAGAAATAGTTGTGAGAAACGGGTGCAATCACGAAAAACTCGCCACTAAAGTTACTGAATAACAAAAATTTGGATTTTTCCGATAATCAAAAAGTCATCCTATATTATGTAGTACATATGTTATAGGTATATAGGAAATTACCTTGGTAACATATATATATTTATGCATATATATATATATATATATTCTAATTCATCTACCAATCTGAAATGAAAGTTTTTGAGGAGAGGAAAGCGGGAGGTTAGGCGGCCGGCCGGCAAAGGGTTAACATCCCCCGTGTTGACATGTTGACGTCACCGGGCCCGGGGTCTGTTCCCCGTGGCAACGCCGTAACCATGGAAACATCCTTGACCCTTGAAGGGCTGTTGGTGGGGGGAAAGGGGAGGCTCTTCCGATCCGAGTGAGGAATAATTCGCCGTTCCCGCTACTCGCCGGCGAATTTCCAGAACGAGATCGTTTTCAAATCGTTATTAACTCGATTCCCCTTTCGAGAAAATCGGATCCCGGACGATTCAGGGTATTTTCGCGTACCTCCGAAAAAACGTCCGGGAACGCAATATACCAGCGATTACTCGGAAAAATCAATTTGAAAAAAATTTCAATTAAAAAAAAAAAAAAAAAAAATCAATTCAATTCATTGATTCTCTAATCAATTTTATTTCGCTAATCGGGATTGAAACTGACGGTACGAGGCTTCAGACCACTTTCCCAACATGATGTTCACACCTACTAACTCTTTAAGACCATCACTAGACACAGAGAGTGATCCATCAATCTTCGTTGTATATCCAGTAGGTATTTCAAGATAGAGTTGGTGGTCTTTTTACGAAGAAAAACGGTATATTTAAACAAAATAAAGTTTATTTGTAAAAGCAATTATTTTACTTGAAAAAAACTTTTATGAACTAAATTACCTTATATTTGAAAAACGTTCAATCTTTTAGTCAGGATCCCAGCTGATCCCGGACCTATGCATCTTCAAGTATAAGTCCTAAGGATGGTACATTCCCAATTGCAGCTTCGTACGATAAATAGCATAGAAATTAGATTTCGGAGCCACTCAGTTGATCACGACCTCATTATGCGTCAAGTGTAACTTTTAAGGAGGCTGTCTACCAAACTACAGCTTCGTACGATAAATTGCATAGTTTTCAGTTGATCTGCACCCTGTCCACCTTCAAATTACGTCCCAAGGAGGCTACATGCCAAATTGCAGCCTTATATGGTAGAAATTCGCTTTTGGAGCCACTCAACTGATCCCGGCCCAATGCATCTTCAAGTATAAGTTTCAAGGAGGGAAAATTCCTAATTGCAGCTTCGTACAATAAATAGCATAGAAATTAGTTTTAGGAGCAATTCAGCGGATCACCCTGTGCACCTTTAAATTACGTCTTAAAGAGGCTACATGCCAAACTACAGCTTCGCACAATAAATAGCATAGTTTTCAGCTGACTTGCACCCTGTCTGTGCACCTTCAAATTACGTCTTAAAGAGGCTACATGCCAAATTTCAGCTTAATATGGTAGAAATTCGATTTCGGAGTCACTCAGCTGAACCCGGACCTATGCATCTTCAAGCATAAGTCCTAAGGAGGGTACAAAAAGTTGCACCTTCGTACGATAAATAGCATAGAAATTAGCATGGAAACTTATAGGGGATCGTCTAGACGCAATCCCGTACGACACCTGAAAATTACATCAAATAATTCCACTAGACTCGGAGTTACGGCGGTGTCAATCGATATTAGTTTCCCGCATGCGCAATGGTTATTAGTTTACAAATTGCCATATAATTTATAGGACATTTTTCTAGAACATAATATATAGTACACAATTATCTACCCGGATTGAACGAAATCGGACCAACAGATGAAAGTTATCGACGTTATGAGAAATGCAAGTTTGCGCATGCGCACTGGCTACTGTTGATTCGACGGCATTGGAAATTATAGGGGACCGTCCAGGAGCTAACCTGCACAATCCATGAAAATTTCATCGAAATCAAACTGAAACTTGATATAGAAATGGAATTTACCACAGACTGACAGACAGACACGGAACCAAAATCGATAAACAAGCTCTGAAACGCAAAAAGCGAGTGGAAATTTTGATTTTGGACGACTTCAATCACGAACACAAAGCTTCCCTACCTTCGGTGGTGAGGAAGCAAAATCGATTTAATTAAAACAATTTAGTACCTATAGATAACCGTCCCTGGCTTTCCAAGCCTTCCATCGGTGCAAGCACACTTTTCCTGTCGTAAGCGGACTTAAGAAAAAGATTTGAATGGACGAGCAAATATAAACTGGTAAAAGATGGATGTGTATCGAAATTGATGGAAATTGGATGCTAAAATCCCAGTGGGAGGTGCCCGTACCACTGATTTAGGAAAAACGGAACGCCTTTTGAAAAGTTTCTGAAGTGCAAACGATGCCGAAGCCTTTAGCGAAAAATCTGCATTAAATTTGCATGTCTACTCCAAATACGAAAACGGACGGTTTCCAGAAAAAAACTTAAGTATATATATAAAAACATTGAGAATTCGTTTTATAAATGGGTCTGGGGCTTCCGTTGCGGTTTGAAAACTATCAACTCAACTATAAAGACGGAAATGAGAGGGGGAGGCGGGTGATATAAATATCCGTAATAGCAGGTAAAAATCGATTTAAAGTGAAAAATCTCGTATAGGAATCGGGAGGATGGGAAGATGGGACAGTAATAAATCTCGTTAATGGTTTGAGAGGGTGGTTCCGTGCGAGGGATTTTAGGTCTGTTTTTTCCTTAAGGAACGGAGGGGCAGATAAGTGTACCGATCAATTATTCATGCGCCGGCGGCGGGTCGGCTTTTGACCGGTTCATCTCGGAGGGATCGCGATTTTTAAGGAGTTCGGAAGTGGGTCGGAGCGAGAAATTTCGCGTTGATAGCAATTTAAGAGATGAAATTAGGCATTTAGGCACCAATACTTTACGAGAAGGTACATCCGCACGGACAATCTTAATATATGAAACTCAAAGCGTACCCATGCTTCACTCGGAACAACCGTATATATAGCAACCCATCAAGACTTCTCCACTTGTCAAGAATTTCCGCCGCTAACAAACTGCCTGATAGCAACCATAATAACAACAGTTCTGCAACTAAACAAATTCGTTGCGAAAGGTATTGACGTTTATGAAGTAGAAGGATGTTTTGGAGGCTCAGACCTAAGCCTTTGTCGGCTTTTGACCGGTTCATCTTGGAGGAATCGCGATTTTTAAGGAGTTCGGAAGTGGGTCGGAGCGAGAAATTTCGCGTTGATGGCAATTTAAGAGATGAAATTAGGCATACAGGTGCCAATACTTCACTAGAAGGTACATCCACACGGACAATCTTTATATATAATAGTAATCAATTGTGATGTTCTAACTATTCTCGTGAGAATTTCTTGATCATTTTTTTTTAAATTCAGTATTAATTTGTTCTAGTTTTGGGAATGATGTCAGGAGTTTCAAATTTACTACTTATGACAGGAATTCGCTGTCGGTGGAGGGAATTCATGGGGGGGGGGGGGGGGGGGGAATAAGTCTGAGAAGTCATGATATTGTGGTTTTAGCGAATTTTTGAAGAAAATTAAGCTATTGCTCTCGCCTCAAAATTTGTAGAATGTTAATTTTTGAAAAAATTTTATGCAGAAATCCGTTTCAGGCTATTCTGAATCATATTCTGAAGTTTAACGCATTTTTTTATGTATGTATGTATGTATGTATGTATGTATATATATGTATGTATGTATGTATGTATGTATGTGTCATTGCAGACGATAACTGTCCGTAGAATTGTGCTAGAAACTTCAAACAAATTTTAAAATGTTAAGGACACAAAACGAAAGTTCAAGATCGTTAGCCAGCATAATCGGATTACATCTTCGGGTTGAAATTTTCAAAAATGTAGTCAACAATTTCAAAATAGCCTGTTTTTTGCGATTTGTTGTGCGAAATTATTTTTTCAGCATACTAACATGTGGTATATTCGGAATCAGCGTACAATTTCCTATAAGAATATGTATCAAGTTTTCAAAAATTTCAAAGTTGAAAAATCAGTCAAAAATCGAAATAATGCCGTTCGCTAGTTGTAAAAATCGGTAATATTTGCATGAAACATTGTCCAAATTCAGATTGAACTACTCTTATGGAAGTATCCCTGTATAACCAATTTTAGAACCAAGCTGTTTAAAACGTAGGTAGTAGGTGCTTTAAAAAAAAAAAAAAAAAAAAAAAAAAAATGTAATCACAACTGATGAGTTTACTCTGTGCATGTGTTAATAATTTGATTCCATGTTTGTCTATCAAAATCATAAACTAAAATTTCTCAACACGATCAATTGCGACTGAAATGGCGAAGATTTCTTCAAAAATTCGCTCATGTTGTCATGCTGCATGACTGGACTTTTTTCTATTATTTTAACTCTCACCAAAATTATATAAAATCCTTTTCTAGGGACGTCTAGTGATGCCTGCATTACTTACCGATTTGTTTCAAGATCGTATTTATACATTGGTCCGAATTCGGCCGTTCAAATTCGGATGGTAGTTGTTAATAAGTGTCGTAATAGTATCCTATTAATTTCGTTGCAATTTGTAGCAACCGTTACATATGCGCAAACATGTGTCTACTCTTCGATATAATAGAAGAGTATGTAAATAAATCCAGTTTGCAAACGAACTAACAAACTACACCGAATTTTGAAATGAATCAGGGATAATTTTAATTCCTCCCATGATAGGAAAAAACAAAATATCATGGATATGTCTAGAACCTACTGCTTACCAGTAGGTACCTACTACTCAATTGTATACCAACCATGTAGTGCTTTCTTTTCACAAGATTATTCCATTATAGTTACAAAACAATATTAGTTTATAACAGAGTAATAAATCATCATTCCTTGACACAACAATCTTAGAGGCCATGAGATGTTCTGATAAAATGAGAGCATTCCAAAAAGTAGCGAACGATTTTCCTACTATGAAAACTCATCGGTTGTACGTGAAAAATCAATAGAAATTCTAACTAGCCTTCACTTTTCGAGTTAATAATAATCTAAAGTGCCTGAGCGTTGCATTTTTCGTGGAGAAGAAAAGTGTCGCGAAAAATTCCTTGACCCCCAACCTAAAGACATATCCATGTCCAAACTAAGAGTGTGCCCATGGTTCACTCAGAACACCCGTATAGCAACCCATCAAGGCTTCTCCACTTGTCACGGATTTCCACCAATAACAAACTGCTTGTTAGCAACCATAATAACAACAGTTCGGCCCTTAAACAAATTGGTTGCAAATGGTATCGACGTTTATGAAGTAGAAGGATGTTTTGAAGGTTCAGACATACTTAGCCTATGTTGAGCGCCGAAACTTGCTGATGTCCCAAAGAGTCACTGTATCAAATTTCAACTTCCTAGAGTGAGCATGAGAGAATTTAGCTCACTCAGCTGATCGAAATCGTCAAAACCAAACACGCGCGAAAAATCACTAGTAGGAACATCCGCACGGACTATAGTTAATGAACTCGATTTCGCAAAGTTAGAATAAATTATATTTGAACTATATTACCTGATAATTCCATTATTTGAATTATATCAGCCTGATATTTCCGACGCAATTTCTATGTTTTTCGGTCACGCTACCTAAAGATCGTTCACGGAATTTAGAACTTGATCGGCTACTCAATAGATTCCTTTAGGGTTGATAAAAATGGATACCGAGCTTCTAGAACCATCTGGACCCCAAATCGCTGACAGTACAGCATTTATAATATACAACTCACTCCAAATTTCTTATAAGTTTGTGCTACTTGTGAACAAAAACTGAACTGTATACTACTCCATGCCTTGAGAATAGTAATAAACTTTACCGAAAATTTGGCAAATCAAAATCTTATGACTGATCCTCAAGAAAACCACCTCTATTATATATATAGATTTCAACCCCTGGTTCAGAACTCAGTTCTCCGAGTTTCGCTCGAGATCTATGAAAACATTTGCTTTGCTTCCTTCTCGTGAAGATCGATAATTCCATGAAACCGTCTACTTAGAACCGTGTGGACTTCAAAAAAAGGTGAAACTTGAAGGTGGAAGAAAAAAAAACCCTTTTTAACTCCAAATCCGCCCCAAAACTCCGCGGCTTGAATGCTAATTCGTCCGAAGCGATTTCGGGATCCTCTTTTACAAACGAGATGGAAGCTGAAAATCACGCTTTTTCGCTTCGTAATCCGCTTCGCATCCCAACACCTATATATCCCTCCTGAAAGGAGAACTCGCAGGAAGAAAAAAAAGTGAGAAAAAAAAATCCCCAATAATTCAGAGACGATTTTTAAAAATTTTTTCTCCCAACGGAGGAATTCGGACGTGAATAGTTGGATATGCGTCGGGTTTTGAAAGCCCCGCGATGACCTCTCAAACTTGACCTCTCGAAAGGCGAGGGTGGCTGTGACCTCCAGCCTTTTTAAAAAACCGATAAATTAGACAGTATTTTGCCGACAAAAGTCGGCTTTTTTCCGTATTTTTTCGAGAGAAAAAAAAAAAAAAACATTCGAAGAAAGATGAATTAGGAATTGTAAAACAGTCGAAAAAGTAGAATAAAAATTGAAAATAAATAAATATTTCGAGACGTAACGCCGAGTGAAAGGGATGTTTTGAAGTTACCGCCCGGGAGTGTGGGAAGTTTGGACTCGGTGAAATTTTTTTTATCCTTTCGGTTATAACGAAGTTCGAAAAGGGCGAAAGAAATTGAGGAAGGCGGAATTACAACGGGATCTCGTCTCTTCAAACAAAAGAAGGCCGATGAAAAGTTTTCGAAGCCCTTAAGCCTTTTTTTTCAAGAGTTCCACAAGTTAAAAAGCCGAATGCCCAGTCGGTCACGTCTACATAATTTCTTTCTTGTGGATACGTGGGAGGACTTGGTGATGTCCAGTTCCGCGTTTAGACGTGTGTTTGGATTCGTAGTCATAGTTACAGAAATAATTACAGCACGTGCAAATTATTAGAGTCACTCGAATGGAAAACTCCATTTACACATTCATGTACCATGTACTTGCACCAACAGGTGATATATCTTCCCCAAATATACACTAGGATGGGATGGAGTAGTTTTACCTCTCATTCACATGCCAGAAATATGATCTGAGATAAGCATGTAAGACGTCACACATAAAGGTGTGAGGGTGGGGTATACACAAACATAACTGACTTGACCCCATGGATTCGCAACCGACATCGAGATCAATGGCAAGAGGAATAACGGCAAGACACAAGAGGAACCTTTTAAAAGAATGGATTCCCATGTCAGACAACGACCATGGTTCCACCATAGAGAGGTCTACCCACGGAACATATTTCTGACGATGACCCGTCTTCGAAGCGGCCATGGGCTTTGCAAGAAGTACCTATTACGAAAAAAGAATGATCCAAGTATCTTCCCTTTGCGAAGTCTGAGATTCGGACGAAGATCTGGAACAATTAGTGATGCTGTGCAGCAAGTTTGTGACTCAAAGGAACTCTATGCTCAATGATTTAATTAAATTGATAGAAATGCCAACAAACCTCACATGTATTGTGTACTCCAACAGCCCTGAATTGTATAAAATATTGTATACATTTATGAAAAATTGTAATATCAAAATACGATAAATGAATAAATAAATAAACTCACAGTAAACATTAAAATAACTAACTATATTGCTTTATCCATCAAAGCGAAAACCCAACCCGTTAATATCCGTCTTAGATTACACCAACCTACATGTATCATAGAACGATGTGACAAATGTGATTGCATACAAAAACAAACAATGGCATACAAAAATTTAGGATTAATTTTTGACCAACATATGAAGTGGGAATCGCAAATTCATGAAACAAATAATAAAATTAGAAAATTGATTTACGTGTTTGCAAAGATCGCTAATGTGGTAAATCATAAGATTAAATGCTGTATTTATGATGCTTTGGCTAAATCTATTTTGGTTATACTGGGGACTGGCGGATATTAAACAGCCTATAACCCTTTAGTTAGTTCTCAAAAAAATGATTGTGAGGACAATAAATAGGGAGGGCTATTCAGCTCCTTCTGAACCCATTTTTAAAAAACTAAAAATACTCCCGTTTAGAAAACTTGTTAAAGTAAGCCAAATAACTGAAATTATTAAAAAAAGGCAATTTATGCTCCGTAAACACGAACTACCAACCAGGAGCAAAGATGTTGCTATGCTTGCACTTCCTTTTCAACGGACCGCTCTGGCTCAAATGAATTATTTATATAGAATTTCAACGTGCTACCTAAAAAGATAAGGAAAAAAATCTTGGAGGGGAAGGTAAAACGAATTTACTCGTTCCTACACAAAATTTATTCATAAGAAAATATGCGAATGGTTAATTATTGCAGAAAAATAAAGAATACAAATCGGCAATAAGAATGTAATATTTAATAAATAAAACTAAGAAGATAAATGATAATAAGTAAATATAATAACAAATAGTATTTTATATCAAGTTTTGTTAAGTTTAGATAGGTACTTAGAAAAGTCCAGTCATGCAGCATGACCCCATGAGCGAATTTTTTAAGATGTTTCATGCAAATATTACCGATTTTTACAACTAGCGAACGGCATTATTTCGATTTTTGACTGATTTTTCAACTTAAAAATTTTTGAAAACTTGATACATATTCTTATAGGAAATTTTACGCTGATTCCGAATATACCACATGTTAGTATGCTGAAAAAATTATTTCGCACAACAAATCGCAAAAAACAGGCTATTTTGAAATGTTTGACTACATTTTTGAAAATTTCAACCCGAAGATGTAATCTGATCATGCTGGCCAACGAACTTGAACTTTCGTTTTGTGTTCTTAACATTTTAAAATTTGTTTGAAGTTTCTAGCACAATTCTACGGACAGTTATCGTCTGGAATGACACACACACATATATACATACATACATTAAAAAATGCGTTAAACTTCAGAATATGATTCAGAATAGCCTGAAACGAATTTCTGCATGAAATGTTTTCAAAAATCCACATTCTACAAATTTTGAGGCGAGAGCAAGAGCTTAATTTTCTTCAAAAATTCGCTAAAAAGACTTCTGGACTCTAGACCCCCGCCGCGAGCTTTATGCTTATATGGGGCTATAATTTCCATTAAAAGTTGTGTGAATTAACTTATTTTTACATGCAATTTTATAATTTCATTTTTCAATTTATTGTACGGAATAATATGGAAATAAATTTATTTAAAAAAAAAAATAGAATAATAATAAAAAAATAAATGGCTATGGCGAAAGCTAAGGCCAATTAAAAAGAAAAAAAATACTTGTTTTGAAAAATCACCGTTTATTCTGCCCCACCCTGTATAATTATCATTCTAAAGTCTCATTTAGACGATAGGAAATTTCTCCATTGTCGGCGTCTTCCTACACCAGAACGCTGACGACATCGAGCGTGGGAGCGTATCTTCCGAAGGCTAATAGAATAACCGGCGGTTCGATAGGTCAACGCCTCATCCCGATAAAAATACTTCTTATCTGTAAAGGGATTTTTCAGGGGGCTTCCCTCACCCAGCAGCCTTGACCGACGATCGATGACAGGCTCTTGTTGACAAATCCGACGCGGGACAAATTATCTCCGTGAGGGCCGCCCACGTATCTCTTTTCCTTTCATTAGTCTTTTATATTTATTTTTAGTTTTTTTTTTTCTTTCCATTCCTTTTCTCTCTTTATCGCTAGACGCCTACGCAACGAAATGTTTACATAATGGGCTGTCCGGAGTTGCGGGTGGTTGTGGTCTGAGCTGTTTCGCCTCGTACGATGTTTAGATTAATACTTCTGATGAAACGGAGTTGACGAAATAACTTGTCATGTCAACTGAATTCCTTTCTAACTATAACAGGTGTAGTCGAGTTGGTGAACAACCTTAACACGTTGACTGCCAGAGAAAAAATTGCAAATCCACCACGCATTTTAGCATGCAATATGCTTTAGCCTTGGACTAACTAGCCGAAAAAGGCGACGCGGAAATGGAACGCGGAAGTGACGCGGATGTGTCACGAAATTTTGCTGATGATTTTCACGTACAACCAAGCCGTTTCTAGGGAAATGAAAGTTGTTCAGTTTTCGACGGACAAAAATCGTTCACCATTCGTTGGAAAGCTCTACATTTATCACGCAGGCCTTGCGTACTTGTTGTTGGTACTTATGTCGTAATTTAATTGTATTTGTTATTAATAGATGTAGTAAACAATGCCGCTTGTTTTGTTGTCACTTGGTTGTAATGTTGGTCACAGTAGACGCTTAATAAACCGTTCAATAACGATTTGATTCTTGATCACATTGATTTGAGGTGAAAATGTGAAATAGGTAAACCATGGCCACTTCAATTTGTTTTAATTTGAGGTAAAAACACGACTTACATTATCAGGAGACGTAACGCAGCCAAACCCGTACATCCCCTGACAATTTCATCAAAGTCATATGAAAAGTGTAGAAATTGAGCTTTTTACGAGGATTCCACATTCGCACATGCGCAGCAGCTACCAGCTACCAGACACAATTATGTTGAAATTGATATGGAACGATTAAATCGCTTTCTCTCAACCATCTTCCGAATTCGAGCGAGATCGAATGATGAACAAATGATAGGTAATGGAATTTACAGTAGGAGAACAATGGAAAAAATAGGGGACCATCTACAGGCTAACACAGATTCCCTTAGAATTTCAACAAAATTGGAAGAAAACTGTGGAAATTAAGCTTGATAAGGGTTTCCAGACACACTAGAGTTACTCAGACAGACGGAGAAACAAGGAACGGAAGTTGTTCTTAAATGGTTTAGAACGTAAAATGCGAATTGAAATTTTGATTTTAGTGACATAAAATTGTCCGTCACCCGAAAGTGAAAATAATGCTTGCGCTACCTATCGGTAAACTCGAATGACATAAAAATGAAAATTGAAAAATCCGCCCACTAAAGAAGTACAAGTTTTATCATGTTAGGCATTCATACAAAGTGCATTTTTCGTGTAACCGAACCCGATTTAGGTACGTGAAACAGACGACATGCTTTCGATTCAACGCGATGATTGAATTCGACGATAAAGTAGGTGCGAGTCATCGACTGATACTATTACGAAACAAATAACCGGACGTCAGCCAGATTGGATTCTTGAAGATCGGTGGCGTCACAGAAGATAAGCGAATGCACACTCCGGTCCACAGCCGAGGGAAAAGAGAGCTATGTGGGTCAATCTCTAGTTGGTACTTGAACGAACTGATATATCATTACTAGGTATATCAATATCATCATCAATATTATAACCTGCCAGCTCTGCGAAGTTGTCCCAAATAAAGTTGTATGACACCTAATCATTTTATGAGCTTTTCTAACGGATATTTCTCGCATAATAACGAAAACACACTTGCGGCTTTTCCCACATATGGCCTAATACGGCAGAAAATCTAGTATTAGTCAAGTGAGATAGAATCACCAGTAACGAATATGTTACGCGAAATCGCGAACATTATAATATAGTTCATCTATTAATATGCATTTTAAGTTTCGAACACTTAGATTTTTGAATTACCTCGTACTAATGACGTTCCTCAACTTCTATAAACCTTGAAAATGTCTTCCAAGTTAGGTGTCTTCCTCACGTACTGTAACATGGACGTATAGAATTAGTTGAAGAACAAATTACGAAACTCCATGGTTGAATGCTAATTACAACGGTACCAGATGTATGTGAATAGAGGCTAGTTTACCTACGAAATAGGGCTAATATTTTCATGTTAGCGCATGCTCGTACCGTACTATCAGTTCAACGGCAAATGTGAATATATATATAGGGCATTGGATTGGGTAGGATAAATCGATTGAAATTTTCAATCCTTGACAATTTCAACCCAACCATTAGTCTCGAAATGTAACCAATATTATTTATGCGCATGCGCAATAGATATTACTCATTAAATCGCAATATAATAAATTAGGATATCATCCTGGACATACCCAACCGCTTAACTCTAAAACCGCATTTTTAGAGATATCCCTCTCCTTCAGAAGTAGCTCCTCGTCCTCGAAGCTACGTTCAAAATCCCTCACTTCCCTCTCTCGTAGAATCGCCAGCAATTCGTCAATTAAAAAATCGAGATCCATCACTTTACTTTGGTAAAAGTCAGAATACCAGATTTCTAAATATAAAGGCCAAATTATAAATAGAACTAGTGAAATTACGGAAAATAGTGATTAGACTGAGTAGAAGTGTTTTAAAAAGTAGCGAAGAAGCACTTGTTGACGGAGGAGAAGTCAGCAAGGAAATGAAAGGAGGGAAGGTTACACGTCTCAGCAAGGTTATCTTTTTGGTTACAAGGTTATCAGTTCACAATTCTGGCTTCGTTTCGGAGCAAGAAGTTCATGACCCAGCACTGGAACACTACAAAGTCTTCACTAGAGATGATAGAAAAAATCGATTCTTTAAAGAATCGATTATTATTTTAAAAAAAAAAGATCTACTTTTGGTATATTTTTACTTTTTTTAAGTACCTATCGGAGAATCGATTCAAACTTTTGAGAATCGAAGGCCGATTCTTTTCAACAGCTGGATGAACAGACATTATGGAAAACCACCTCCACAAACGAAGCTAATTTAAGTTGATGAAGAATTAGGTAAATTATGTTTACTGTAGAAATAAAAGCACTTAAAGAAGCGTTTGTTTTATGTTATTGGTGATGGTCGATTTTTGAAATATAGTTAGGTAGGTAGTAGGTAATATTGTTTCATAAGCTTTGATTCTTGATATACATATCATTACATTTTCGTATCTATGAACAAATGATATTGCTGGATGAAGTCGGTAAAAAGAGCTCAAGGCGATAGATCATGAAATATTGCATATTTACTAGTAGGTAATGTACCTTCTACGCTATTGGAATTTAAGTACCTAATACGTATACGTACTGCCCCTGCCTCATGAACAATATAGTTAGGTACCTAACTATTTCAAGTTCGAAAGATTTATCATTGAAAATTGTGAAAAATTTGTGTCAATTTTTCCATAGAAATTTACTTAGTTGGTTGCAAGTTAAAATCATTTTAGTTTTAAATCCACTAAAAAGTATCGATTCTTGAAAAAATCGGTAATTCTATAGTATTGTGGCCTCAGCACCAATCTTTTCCATATTCATACACAATAAAGTAGAATGCATGAAACACGATATTTGATCCCGCAAAGCAGTTTTAGACATGTACGGAGCCTAATAAGATAAGAGCGGGCAAAGTACAACTGATTAGACCGGCCGGCCACTGAGAGCAACCGTTCAGTGAGTGATGGCGTCTTCTTCGGGCATTAGCTTTCACTATTCGTGTATGTGACGGTTGTGAAAACAGTTTAATTACTTTCATTGAATTATCACAGAGTCAAGAAAAACTACTCAAGTTTTTGTACGATCATTCGGTGTTACCGAAAAGTAAAAAATGTCCAGTTTGTGGGTTCGATATGTGGCTCGACGAGGCAAATAACAACTTTCGCTGCAAGAAACGTGTTCAGTGTATCAATAGTAGCAAGAAAAAAGTGTCCATACAGTACGACAAACGCGTGTCACAGTTTCAAGGCACGTGGTTTGAAGGTAGTAAATTACCCGATCAAACAATTTGCAGGTTAGTTTTGTTTTGGTGTCTGTTGAATCCGCCTAGACATGATTTATTAATGGAAGAGCTACTCATTAGTAGCAACACAGTGGTGGACTGGTCAAATTTTTTACGTGACGTCTGTTTTCATTTCTTTTGTTTAAACTCTAAGCCTATTGGTGGGATAGGGAAAATAGCAGAAATTGACGAAGCGAAAATTGGACATCGTAAATATAATAGGGGCCGTATTGTTGATGGGAATTGGATTTTTGGAATTCCCTGATACAGGCGCGCACACTCAAGCAATCGAACGAACGTGGCGCGAAGTGCGTTCTAAAGTGCCGCGCTACGGCAATCGTAAACACCATTTACAAGGGCATATTGCCGAGTTCTTGTTTAGGAGGAAATTCAACGACTACCGCACTCGCCTACATTTCCTCTGGTGTGCAATTGGTGAACTGTACAGTTGCCAAACTCCAATCAACGCAACTCCTCCACCAGACGGTCCTACAGATTCAGATTCCGATTAGTAAGGTAAATATGACTTTCCGGCCCTCAAATTTATGTTATTTAATTATAAGTATGCCCAATATAAAATATATCTTCATATGGAAAAGATTGGTGCTGAGGCCACTATACTATAGAATTACCAAAAAATCGATTTTTTATCGATACGATTCTTTTAGATGCATTTCACAAGAATTGATGCGATTTAAATCAATTCATTTTGAAGAATCTGACATCCCTGGTCTACACAATACTAGAACTCAACCACGCCGGATCGTCACTCTAGCTGCGCAGAGCGACTGCGCCGTACTAGTACATGAACTGAACAAGCACTCTGGAACAAACCTATTGTGTTACTGACGGGCGTCATAACGCGCGGCACAGTTTGAATAATGTATTCGAGGATACAGTGCGGCAGAGGGCAAGCGGTGCCGAAGGAGACGGGCGGACGGGAGCCTCCGCTACATCGGCGGGAGCCTCCTAATGTTGATGTTTGCGGAGTGGGGTTCAACGAGGTCGAGCCGACTCGTGCTCGGCACCTGTTGAGCCCCGGCCACCTGCTCGGGAATCATCGGCCGCTCTCGGCTCCCGCCGTCTGCCGGCCGCTCGCCCTACATCCCCCCCTCCACCCTTCCACCCCTTCGCCGCCGCTTCCCCGTCAAGTCTCTTTCTAAGAAATACATTTTTATTGCCTAGAAGAAAAAAAAAAGAACAAATAAAATAGAAAAAGAAAGTTCAATATTATTTATTAATAAACCGAGTTCATGAGCTTTCTCTCCCGACTTTCTTCGTATCTTATTATTTGTTTGTATCTGACCACTAAGATACCAAGTGATTGTGTCCCATCAACATTTGTTTAGGAACTAAATTTTACGATGATCCATATTATTCAGGTAGGCAGAAGTACTTGGGACTCTTTCAAAATGTCCTGACTGAGAGGGTATTGTGCCAGTTGCGTCTGTCTTCAAAGTTTTTCGTAACTGTTTATTAAAGGGGGTACTTCTCATAAGTTTAGTTTAGTAGAGCTTATGCAATATATGCAATATGAAAGAAGCTGACAGCTTGAGTTTCATGGTACCAGGAGAAAGGTCAATATTATCAATTTAGTGATCAACCGAATTTATGAGCTTCCTTTATTGTATACTCGTTTATACATGTTAATATAATTATTATTATCATTCAATCAATCGCAATCTAATTCATAGGATACCATCGTAAGAATTTTACCTATGTAACCCGCCCAAATTTGAACAACAGATGAATATGAATTGACGGATAGAATTGATGAAGGATTGTTAAGATGCCTAAAAATGTCACCAAAATCTATCCAGTAGATGTACAATTAACGGATTTTAGTATTTCGAACGCGCGATATTTATTAGTTAAACGATGGCGATAAAATTCATCAGGCACCATTCTGAAATCAACTACCCCGAGTTATAACGAAATCGGACAAATGGATCATGGAAAATCGATGTTATAAGGCGTTTCTGCATTAGTAAAAGCTAATATTGATCCGACGAGGATGAAATTTGTAAGAGACCCTCTAGGAGTGAACCCGCACATTCCCTAAAAAATTTTATCAAAATCGGACTGTTACACTAGTAAGCGGCCATCAGACAGACATGGAACACAAATTGGTGGGTAATTGATAGGGGACTTTCTAAGGGTTAACCCGCACAATACCTGAGAAATGTTATCAACATCGTACAGAAACAGTATAATTTTGGGTGTGACATCGAACTAGCAGACACTCCAGCCAGTAAGCGGACATCAGACAGACATGGAACACAAATTGATAGTTAATTGATAGGGGACTTTCTAGGGGTTAACCCGCACATTCAGTAAAAAATCGGACTGAAACTTAGTATAGTTTTGGGCTAAATCAGGGGCTATCAAGAGTGCTAAAACGAAGTATATAACGCGCTGTACAACACACCCCACAACCGTTGTAAATAGAAAGCAGGAACAAGGTTTTGTTTGCTCGAGTTTGAGATTACCGCCTCCACCGGGAAATTGCGAGACCTGCCAAACTGATAGGGGGAAAAGGCCGATCAGAAAATAAACTGATAGGCCCGAGCCAAAGTGAGTCAACGCAATTCGGCCCAGTGAATCACCAACGAACTCTCGCAGCTATAGAGTTTACTTCCGATATATCAACGGGATGAAGGACAGTCCGAAATAATTTTAATCATTGGAAAACTGAAACATTTTCTACAAATCGAACAGCCTGTTTCCTTTTCCATTCATTCTTCCGTGTTCTTTCGTTCTTTACTTTTAGAACGAGTTTTTTGCCATGAAATTGGTAGTTAAAATTCCTCTTTACCTTAAATGCTGGATTTTCAATACAATTCAACATAATATAGTACGATAATTTACAAAAATTCGCTCATACGATCATGCTGCATGACTGGAATTTTTTTCATGTTTTCAAAGTAGGTACTCCATCTAACCTAAAATTTGCTGGAATATTCTCGAATGTTTGATTTTTGTTCACAGGTCTGATTTTGTTTCGACATCAAATCGGTATCCTACTCGGAATATGTAGGACCTTCATATTTCCTTCAGCAGGTTAAATGCAACACGAAACGGTTCTAGGTGCCTATTCCCACGAAAAATAAAGAGTTACAATGTTAAATCGATTTCGACGGTTAGGCCATAATCAGTAACAAACAATAACTGAACACACATTAGGTAGGACACAGCTTATATAGTCACAGGTGAAGGGAGATTGAATCCCATTGGTCGTGAGAAAGAAAAAGGGGGCTAGAGGTACCACCAATTAAGTGCATGCTGAGTGAAGCAAATTATTGATTATAGCAAATAAAGTGAATTGAGAGGAACTGGTTACTGGTTTCAACAGTTTGAAGGGACAATTCCAAGCTTTACAGAAATGGACTTATCAGAGGTAAAATATATTGAGGTATTTCCTCATTTAAACAATTACCAGATCTGTCACTTTTGATCATTATGAAGCTAGGACAAAAATGAAGAAGTTCTACAAACTGTCTATGTGTCAAATCAAAATTGTACGATTGGATTCCTCAAGATGTTTCGCAAATATAGACTTACCCTTATTTCCCCTGAAACCTCCTGATTCTCTTCTATTCTCTCGCTGAATTTCCTACCAGTTCGACCGCAATATTTGTAGCCGCAAGAAAATTTTGGTTTATAAAACCTTTTTATCCTGATTATTGATTTTGTCTTTAACGGAACCTAGTAATGCTCTAAGACTATTTCTAGTGTCCTTTCTAATGTGTGTTCAGTTATTGTTTGTTACTGATGATGGTCTAACCGTCGAAATCGATTTAACATTGTAACTCTTTATTTTTCGTGGAAATAGTCAACGTTTTTTCACTAACTTCTGTTTTGACGTTTTGACGGCAAAGCTTACCCTCAACATCTGTCAAAATTGGTCCCGTACGCATCTTTCGTGGATTCAATGTTCCAGCCTGACGTTGACCAGAACATGAAATATTTTACTGCGGATCTACTTTGCTATCTGCGGATACTTTCTAGCACGGCCAAGTACTTTATTAACTTGAAGAACTAACACTGTCTGTACTTTAGCAATATTGTACATATAGGAATTACTACATTAGTTTGTTAGTTCACTACTAATGCCACTTATGTAATCAATTTGACAATAAACGATTCATTCATTCTTACAATTAAATATTATCGATAAATATATATCGATAAATATCTGCGCTTCAAAGTTAACGGGGTTCACATACGGGAGGTCCCGCACGCTTAACCCTTTAGGGCCAGGGGGGTGGGATTGTCGTCAGGCCAATGTGGTGGTGGTTGTGTTGTCACCTCGGGTGCAGACTCGTGGAGGCGGCACGTGTGTCCTTGAACTTGAAGGACATCGGGGGCGGAGCCTTCCAATCGATACAGCCGCCCGATTTCAGCTGGTGAAACTTCCAGCCGGTGGAAGCGAGACTTCCGTTAGCTTCAGAGGGTGAAAAATGTAGACAGGTGGGGGGTAGGGCAGCAATCCAGGGTGTACATCCAGGTCAGTACCGCAAGTACACATCTCATGATATCTCAGTTAATCATGGTACCTCCTGATTAACTCAGCTAATTATGAATTCTTTACTAGCGACCCGGTAGACCCCTAAATTTCCTTTAAAATTCTGCAAACTACAGATTTTTTTTTTTTTTAACCCTCTAGTGGGAACTTTTTTTATGCTTAATGGAGTATCTGCTTGAGGCATAATCTTTAAAAAAATATTAAGAAATGACTCAATATATTGTCCAGTATCTACCTAACAGCGTCATAATAAGAAAAAGTAAGCATGAAGAAAAAATCACCTATTTTGAAACCTAGTGAACAAAAAATTACTTGCAGGAACATCTGCCAGATAGGCAGCTAGTATTTTCTGTTGAAAACCTTCGTTACTGGGAATGTCTGCCTCTCAAGCAGGTAAGTTCTAGGTAAACGTTAGTTGCAAAGGGAAAGGATCAGAGATTAAATGACGAAATTCGATCCATCTCTACAGACCCTGCGGGGGGGGGGGGGGGGGGGGGGTTTGCAGCATTCCTGGGTGTGCATCGATCCTGTTCGGTATCACAGGTGAACATATTATATCCCAGTTAATCATAGTACCTGATTAAAGCAGCTCTTTCCAGCGACAATAATTTCAAATGCCCAATAGCCCCAAACTTCTCCAAGAATCCGAATTTTAACAGGCCTGAGCATAGAAGAAGTGTTAATGTTGATGGGAAGAAAGCGGAGGGGGTGCATCAACCCAGCGGTAATACAGAATTTTGATGATTATCACACAATGATATCACAGTCAATCATGAAAACATTCCAAATGCTAAATATACTGCATTTTTCGTTATCTGCACCATTCATGAACATAAACTATCACGTATTTGGGACATGGACCATTAATTCTGGCAAATGGCTGAGACAATAACTGAGCATTAATTTGTAAAAATCATTTCCTTCCCTAGGGCAGACCACCAAAAGTTTCAGAGGACGAAATGTAACCCTGGATGTGCACCAATCCAGCTCGGTACATTTGGGGTGAACATCGCAGAGATATCTCAGTTAATCAAGATAGCACCTGATTACCATTGATAATTATAAATTTATTTTAACTGGTCACTACCCCCAAAACTTCCTTTCGGTCTGCAATATGGCTCCGAACACGAGAAGCTCGAGATAGAGCGCAGCACGTTATCTGTGACCTTACCGATTTGCGATTCTTTTGTTGCATATAAGGGCAGTCGTGACGGACGCAAGTTGTTTTTGTTGATTTGTCGGTTTGGTTTGTTTGTTTTTTATTATAGTAATCTATTTATTAATAATGCGATTCTCGTTTTAGACCAGTATTGATTATTTTGGCGGCGAGGGGAACGACTTGTATAGCGAAAAGGGGTGACGTAAAGTATTAAAGGTATTAACAAGGGAAAGTCTTGTCAACAACCATGTTATTTAGGGCCTTCGCCCCCTACCGCTCCTAGCGGCAAATCTTGGTAATTCGGAGCCCCATTTGTGTTCCCTAATCATCACTTCCCTCGATGGAGCAGATTTCCAAAACCTCCAGGGGGTTGAAACGTTAGTTGGAGAGGATTCGCAGTAGCGCTGGGTTGGCATCGATCGACCTCGCTACCAGGTAAACATCACATAATGATATCAAAGTTAATCATGATACCAATTTATTACAACGGCTAATCATGGAAACGTTTCAAATGCTTATTAACCCAATTCAGCTTCCTACGTTACACAACACGCTAAACTGTATTTACCCATGACAGTCCCGCTTGTGTCTCATATATGCTGCTTATTATATGTGTTGGCAGGGGTAATTCTTAACCCTCCAAACAATATAAATCCTTGGGTGCTTTGATGTTCTTTGAACCGAAAGTTATTACCACTAAACAATCTATAAGTAAATGCCAAGAGTAATTTAACTTAAGGTAACTTACACCCTAAAATGAGAGGTCCTTCAACTAAAGGTTTTGCCTCACTGAATTTCAGATCCATTACTGACAAAGCTTAATGATCGTACATTGTTCACTCATTTAGTTTAACTTCCTGGAACGTGAAATATGATTCCATAACACTCAATCCATACTGATGTTCCAGGGAACTCGACCCCAACTTTGGTGGTCACAAAGCATAATTTTCTCACGACCTAATCGACCGATCTCGCTAAAATTCGGAGTATTTAAGCATTCCATACGCATGCGCGAACTCACTAATATTACTAGGTAATGTTTATTGTGATAAATAATACAGTGAATGAAGAGTTTTGATTAGAAAACGTTTTGAATCACACAGACTTTAGATGCCCTTATAAGAAATTTATGAAAAGTAGAATTCGGAGGTGATTTTCCCAGTAGCTCAGTCCGTCAGTAAGGTGTTTCCATCTCAAGTCCGTAGGAAAAACCCCGTTGAAATCCTACGTGATTAGGGGATGTTTAGAGCCGGAATGAATTCTTTCGTAATTTTCTGCACATTTTTGGTTAATTCTCGAGGGGGAAAATTCATTTACGAATACCTATCTGCCTACAGGTTATGACGGACTCAGATATAATTTATGTGTTACAATCGTGATATCAAACAAACAAAAACCCCATCTATCACGAATTTCGTAGTAAATGAAGACCATTCGACCGATTTGGTTATCACCACACCATCGAGACCCTCCGCGATGTTTTTCAAGTTCAGAGTACATATATTATGTTTCGAAGGAATAGGAAGAGCGGTAGTTCGAAAACGAACGCTTTCGTCTACATTTTCGTTCACTAGAATCGGAAAAAGCACAACTTCATGTCTCGAAACTCGCATGGGACCAAATTAGAACTCCAATGAACATTTTAAGACCAACCCAAGCAAAAACCATGAACATTTACTCGGTCTGAGGCAGGCCTAAATGTGGGTCCCACCACACTCCCGCCTTCCAGCCCATGGTTCGGGTGGGAGTAGAAAACTTGAAAATTGCTTACTATCTCTTTCTATAGACAATCCCAAGGGAATGACAAAAAAATAGATGAATAAATAAATCTTATAAATGGGTCAGAACGAAAATAATAAATTGCTGTGTGATAATTTGCTGCATTTTCTATATGAGGAAGTTATACTACCCACCCAACTTGGCAGACTTTTTATCGAACGCGGCACCTTATGTGGAACCACGAAAAGTTTAGTTTTAAGAACATTTCAGTACCTACTAACAGAACAGTCTATTTTTCTGAAGGTAGGCCATTATTTTATCCGCGTAGAAGGGCTATCCTTCTCCCTTTCTATTCGTCCATGTAACAATATGTGAGGTAGTTATACTGCCCACTCAAGTTGTTTTCAGTTGGCAATTACTTTCAAACCAATTAAATCTTATAAAACTATGTGGAACCGCGAAAAGTTCTTTAGTTTAATAAACATAGGCCATTATCTTATCTGCGTAGAAGGGCTATCGTTTTCACCGTCTATTCTTCTGTTGGATTGTCTTTCAAATCAAGAGGTTGGAATACAAAGTTCAGAGTATACCTACCTACGTATCGACAGAATAGGAAGAGCGCTGGCTCGGAAACATTCGTTTTCGTCTGCATTTTCGTTCACGACAACCGGAAAACACAATTTCATGCCTCGAAACTCCAATGGTACCAAATTGGAACTCCAACGACCATTTTAAGACCAACCCGAGCAAAAACCATCGAAATTTACTGGGTCTAAGGCGGAAAAAACCATAGCGGGGAATGCATTTTTTTCGTCATTTCCTGCATATTCTCGGTGATTTTTCAGGGAAGACAGCATCTTTCGGCAATTTTGACGGCACCATCGTGTTCTACGGGTCCAGAAACGTAATTATGTCGCCGACATACGAAGTGCTCTCTATCAAATTTTAATTTGGCAGTGGATAGAAGATCGAGCGCTCCGCCAAAAAATGGGCATTAAAAGAGGATCCCACCCCCTTCCCGCCCTACGCCACATGTTTTTGTTGGGAGTAGAACATTTAAAAATTGCTTATTCCCCCTTTCGGAGAAATCCAAGAAGATTCCCCAACTCGTAGACGTGCATAAACCTGCCGTTTGGCCGTGCATAACTTGAACAAACAGACGGAGTTTCAATTCTTATAATATAGTGGAGATAAAGTAGAGATTATTGCATAATAGATAAACCTGGAGTGTAAAAACGGAAATGCAGTTTTTTAAATGAGGGGGAGCCGTGAAAGATGTTGGGGTGCGTCATACGCTTCGCCTCTCTCCCGCCCCAACCCGCCGATGAACTGAACAGTCTTCTTTTCCTCGAGACGCTGGGGAAGAGAAAATGAAAATAAGGAAATAAATTTGAAGGCAAAAAAACAAGAACAAGTTGACCACTTTTGAGATGGACTGGGTGGGGAAGTGAGTCGATTTATAAAAGAAAGGAGAACCCGAGGAACAACAAGACTCAGGCGGAAGAAGATCTCGGGTCCCATTGTTGGTGTCGTCTTCTTCGAAACAGGTTACTCCGGGGTCCGGTCGGGAACCTCGCGGGTACATAACGTATCAAAAGATCCGTCAACTCGGTTGGGGCGGACACGGAGGGGGCGCTGAATTGGAGATAAAACGTGAGAAAGAACCGGGATTTTAACATGAGAATGAAATAGAAGTTGGAGGGCCATTTTTCTGCAAGCGACGACGGGGGTAATCAAATCGGAGCGAAGGATGTTGTTTATTGGAAGGTCTTCTCTGTCGAAACTGGTGTTGCCCATGAAGATTAACTATTTTCGATAATGAATGATCGTTTAAGAAAATAAGTAACCCCTCGTCCCCTCCCCCTCTAAATTTGTTGGTTTGCGTTTCAAAATGCGTAAAATCCAAAGATAGATTAAAAACTAAAACAAAAATAAAAACCGAGTTCCATTATCTGCTTTACAAGCAGATACCACGTTACATGGATATGTCTTTGATTGGGGATTTCATAACGGTTGTCCTCGAGAGTTGTAAACAAATCCTTTAACTTTAAACAAATCCCTGGGCCACATAGCTGCATCCCGACTAATTCCAAAAAAACAACGGTTTACTTATAGAAATGTTGAAAATAACTGTGGAGAGAAGCCACTACAATGAGTTGTTGTTGACAGTCAATTATTAAAATACTTATTAAAATTGTTTATAGTCCAATAAACTTAGTTTAGGAATGTAGCCAGGTACGTAAGGAGGGGGAAATTGGTAGCTTGAGATGTGAACATTTATCACATAAATCAAGCGCTTTCCAACGAGTGGCGAACGATTTCTGTGCGATGAAAACTGCGGAAGTTCCATTCCCCTAGCAACGGCTGGGTTGTACGTGAAAAACACTGAAATTGTGACACAAGTTTTGCGTGGCGGAAATTTTTGGTTGACCCCCCCCAGAGCAAAGACATATCCATGTCAAAAATTTCGTGACATATCCACGTAACGTTTTTCGCTAGTTAGTTGGTCTCCAAGGCTAAAGCAAGCTTTGTGACACATCCGCGAAACGTTTTTCGCTAGTTAGTCTAATGCTAAAGCATGTTCCATGCTAAAATAAAATCAACCCGTCCTCTATCTAGAGTTTTTTCAGAGAACTACTGGACCATATTTTAATGAAACTTCGGTACAAAATCAGTTATATGAAGTCTAGTTGGTCTTGGAACCTCCTCATAAATTTATTGAGTAGAAACATCCCGTATATACTATGAAATCCTCAATGCTATTGATATGGACCAGTGGAGTCCATAATAGCATTCCATTTGGTGACGGAGTACCACTTAGCTCCCTGGGAATCGTACAACTTAACAGTCCCCCTTTAGACACTTTGCTCAATGTCGCGGCTTAATGTATTAAATAAGTTAATAAAAATATATTTAGTTTGGTCTGAGTCGTGCGTTATTACATTATGCTATAAGATTGGATTAAAAAAGATAGAAGCATCGAATGAAGATTTCAGGTTGCTAACAGCTGTTCCCTCACTATTATCTCGTTATCGCCTTCATTTTGCGGTCAAATGCCTCCTTGATATCGTCTAAATCAACGTTTAAACTTTAAATCGACGTTTCACGGAAACGGTGTAGGTAAATCGTTGTTTACTGATAACATTGATTACGTTGGTGAAACCCGTTTGTTTTAAATCAATGTTCAAAACTCTGGTTCCGAAAAACAATGATCTACGTTAACCATAGTTAGGGATCGATCGTTGGTCGTTCAAGGAATGTCTTCAACGGCTCAAAGAAATGCATAAATGCTTCATAAATAATAACAGTTTCCCCGATTCGACTGCATTTCAGACGGGTTTTCCCCAACTCGAATACTTCCGTATAAGGATATAGAAATTAGGAATTGAATCACGACAATCACTCACGATTGTCATAGAACATGATCGGCACCTACTAATTACCCAATAATTGATGAATGTTCAGCTGTAATAGTGAGATTCAGTAGACTAAAGTTAGTCCTAGTATTCAAAAAAATTACAAAATTAAACTACGAGAGAAATTACCTACATAGCGAAACTATTCTTATTTACCTGATGATTGTGAGTGGAGAACGATTTTGATCGACGAAATTCCGGAGAAATGCTTATCAAAACAATTGCTCCATATATATTTCATGAACATTGTCAGTCCGCATGATTATTTGAGATGTGGTAAGTTTTATTTAAAGTTTCTGTTGAATAAATTAATAAGAACTATAGTAATTAGTGGGGTAGGTACCATATTTAGTGATATCGCAGGTATTTCTCGATCAACGTGAACATTAAATCGCGTAATTGATTGAAAGGCTTCAATTTGGCGGTCTGTGATTCTGATAACTCTGGCGGAAATAATAGCCCCAAACATTATCGCTGTGTCAGATTGCTCTTATCGGACACCTGATAACAACTTTTTCGAAAGGCTGAGAAGAAAAGTTGGTTCGCACGGTTTTTTGTTGCACGTCCTACGGCCAGCAAATGTCCTCCAAGATACCCACAAAGTTGTGATAACGTGATAAAGTTATCTGAAGGCGCTTGTCAATTCTCGCGCATACATTTTAATAGGGAAGCGTTGTACGACGAAAGGATCACGTTCAGCGCCAGTTACTTTCTGAACACACCAGGAATAAAAGGAAAGTAACGTAATTTGTCTGAAGATAGGTTTCTGGAACATGGACTTACTTCTGGAATCATAGTCTTGATCGAATCAGAGAAGTTACATAGAACGGTTGGGTTAAGGAGGCCTTGGAAGGATGAAAAGTAGGAATATGAAAACAAAACCTACTGCATGCGGTATCCCAGCAAGCATAAGAGTAGTAACCGAGGTCTATCGTGGAGTTTGGTGTGGGAGAAGTGCTATTAAGGTTTAAAAACATAATAATTTAATGATTGAGCAGCACCTTAACCGGAAGGGTTATCACCGGCGTCGTGCCACGGAGGTATTTCAGCAGATGTACAGTGTGGTGCCGCTACTAGTATTTCTTCGGAACGTTCCCAAATTGATAGATTTTTCCAATGGACCACCAGTTTTCATACCCGAAAATATTGAATCATCTCGACCTTCGCTCGACATAACAAATTATTAGTGAAATATCAATCAAAGAACGTAAAATCAACAATTTCGCATAATTTCTTTCTAGTTAGGCTTTCTGATAAAACAAGAAGGGAATTAATAACAATTAGGTAAGTCCTTTCCCTTTTAAAAATATCCTCGAAAATGCAAAAGTCTTTTTACTTTGACTTTTACAGAAAATTTGAATGATTTGAGTAGGAAAGATACAAATATCAAATTTAAAATATTTGTTTAAATTTAGAAACTAGTCAAAATTTAGAGTCCTTTTATACTAGCTATAACAGCAAATTCACCATGATGGTTTAAACTGGAAATATTCACTTAATATATATAATATGCTGACGAGTTTAAAACGATATTCAATAAAAGGCTGGATTAAAATAAAATTGAAATGTAGCCCTGAAGAAGAAAAATGAATTACTCGAAACGTCACCTAATATACGAGTTTGGGTAATCGGACGTGCGCGATTTACTTCGGATACGGTCACGAGGGCAGGCCGTATACTGTTGAGCAATGTGTGTGACCACGTCAACAATTCTTCTGACGCTAACACTAAACTTTTTTCCGCATTCCATCTCACCATAGCATCTCAATATTCTGGTCTTTATTCCACAACTAGGGATTTCTTTGTACCTGATTATTTTTTAGGGTGAGTATTCGATTGATTGACAAAAACATTATTTTGGTGGTTGATAGATACAAGGCTATGTAAAACATTGCATTATAATTTAACCTGTATTTCCATAAAGGGTACGAACTAGGGATAAAAGATAATAATAATTTAAATAGCACAAATTGCCATTCAAAAGTGGTCCATTGACAAACACACGAGAAGTTTGAGAAATAGTTCAGTTGATTGCTAGATAACGAACAGTTCATGCATGCCTATAAGAAGTCTCAGTATTAACACATCATGATTGCCTCATCAGAACGTTGTATGAATATGAACTCCAAAAAACTATTGAGGACTTAGGTATCGCTACGTACACTTCCTTATAAATTTCAATCAATGCTGTCATAACGAGAATTTGCATACAGCACAACTTAGCTCCAATAATAACACATCATGAGAGCTTAATCAGAAATGTTGTGTGCTACTTTCGGATAGCAATAAATCCAGCACAATGTGTTGAGAACTATACGTACTAAATTTCCTTATAAATTGTACAACTCACAATGCACAAACTGAGGGATATTTCGATTAGCTTTGGGTGACGTGTTGTAAACAACGTGAATTTGCGCTCAGCAGCATGTGATTCAAGAAGTATACTCTGTTATACTCAGGTTCGTTCGCTGGAGCCAGTTTGCAACCCACTTGAGGCGTTCGCTGAGTTCTCTCTCGGTCACGGTCCGCAGAGGTTTCCAAACTGATTTGCAACAGGTTGCTGATCGTCAAATCAATCAGATCTCGATTCCAGTGACCACTTTCTGACTGTTTGCCCCCTCCATTCTAAACTCACGGTAGCCAATGAAATCGTTCGAAATTTAGTCTCTGTTTTCGCCACTGTTTCACGCCTCTGAGTGTTTTGCTCAAACATTCAATCATAAAATGGATAGGCTCCAATCCCCAACCGGTTTAAAATCACTTCAAAAGTTGGCAGAAGTCGCGCATATGCACTTTTAGGCACCGCCTTAGGAGCCACCTTTTAGGCGGGTTAATGACCAACATACACTCTTTTATTTCATTTTATTATTATTGTTTCAATTAATCAATTTTTTTCTCTCTCCTTTATTGGCTACATGAATGTTCATTTTCTTTATACATCAATATTACATAGACAATTGTCCTACATTACATCATGTTTTGACAATATACCTATATAATTCTGAAGTTCACCAATCACCAACTAGTTTAAAACGGTTTGCAAACCACCTGAGCGAACAAACCTTTTATGTACTCGCACCACCACGTAAGGGTTAAATTCAGGGAGTTCAAGGGCGTTATGGCTCGTTATATCGTAAACGAGCCTCGAAACGAGCCCCGAAAAGCCTCCCGCTCCTCCGGTTTGAGTTAGCCGGGGAGTTAAAAGCCGGCCGGGGTCCCGGGGGCGGGACAAGGCGGCAGCGCGTGCGGGCGGTCGCGGTCGATAGTCGAGCCGGGAGGCGGCAACAGGTAGTAAACCGTGACCCTGCCAAGGTCAGAACAACGACCTCCCCGCCCCAACCCTAACCCTAACCCCCAACCCTCAACCCTAACCCCCAACCCCAGCAATCTATACGAGCTCACTTTCATTTCCCATCCGAGGGTGAGAAAGAGAGGCTGATAGAAAAAAGATAGAGTGAGGGTGTGTGTGAGAGAGAAAAGAGAGAGAGAGAGAGAGAGAGAGAGAGAGAGAGAGAGAGAGAGAGAGAGAGAGAGAGAAAGAGAGACAGAGAGAGAGAGAGAGAGAGAGAGAGAGAGAGAGAGAATCTTCGAATTTCCAAAACTAGATGATAATATCGTAATAACAATAGAAAATAAAACACCTACCTACAGTGAACTCGGAAGGGAACCGAGATAAAAGCAAAGACAAGGCAAGTCTGGAAACGCTTGCATACGAGTTGGGACAATGGGACATTTTATGTCTTTAGTTGTAGACTCATATCATCAGAATTTAACAAGCGGTTGCAACTATGTTCACAATATCAATTATTGAGAATGATCACCTGAGTGTACACAATTATTCAAATAACCATGCTCATCACTCAGCTTGTTGGCCACGCACTTCGCAGTAGTTAACATAATATGGTTGGATAAACCGAGTGCTTTCGAACGAATGGTCAACGAATTTTGTGGGATGAAAAACGACGAAGTACCATTTCCCTAGCAACGACTCGGTTGTAAGCGGAAATCATCAGAATATTTTCGTGAGCAATTTCCGTGACGTTTTTCAGTTCATGTGCCATAGCAAAGACATAAAATGTCAATAATCAACAATTCAAAAATCCTCACTTCTCATAATAACATCTCTGACAGGTTTTGCTTAATGGTTTATTAGAGAGGTTCATTTTTGACAAAACTTAATAACAGGGGGGGGGGGGGGGGGGGGAGATTGCAGGACAGGAATATAATATTATATTCGATTACTGCAATTTTTTTTTCTGCTATAAAATGTAGTCAAAAATTAATCTTCTTACGTTTAGGTAACCGTTAAACTCGACACCAGTAATATTCTGTAATAATATGGTGACGCCAATCAAGTAAACATTACGATTCAAGGACTTGTCACCGCCTCGGTCCAGAAGGCGAAATCAGATGTATGAATTCGTCACTGCTAATCAGTTAGCCAACGGAAGTGAAAGCAAATGGAAGTGAAACAAGTGTTGAGTGAACGCGGTCGAAAAATGCTCGTTGTGGAAGGAGCAAAGTTCCGATTCACCAAAACTCAACTTTCGGGAGAAAAATTCTGGCGTTGCTACATAGATCGGTGCCCGGCCAAAGTATGGAGTATAGGTAAGACAGAATTTATACTATGCTAGAAAAAAAAAATGCATCCTGCATTACCAGTACTTCACGCAAATGTTCACGTTCCATATCTTGAAATTGGGGCGTTACGTACCATTGATATTTTGCTTGTTACCCGACAAGAAAGAGGCTACATACACGACGTGTTTCAATCTTTTGAAGTCAAAGTGCCAACACTTCAGTCCGCAATGTACTTATATGTTAAAAGTGTACTATATGACGTGATCGCAATAAATTCTGTCGCTGTCGAAGGCCTTGATGCTGACAAATCCCACTGGTGCCGAGTTCAAAAATCTGAAATCTCTGGACCTCGGTGCCGAGTTAAATAATGTTAATTCCTTTGCTGACGAACGTTGGTGACGAACTCAGTAATCTTTCCTGGGGTAGGAAATTAAAAGTGACGAGTTCAATAACGGCCCTTCGTTTACTATGGTATAGTCAACATAACCCGAACTTAAGCCTACCTAATACTATTCGAACGTAATCTAACCCCAACCCCGACCTCCAATAATCAATACGACTTCACTTGCATTGCTCAGCTGAGAGTGAGACACAGATAGAAAGAGAGAGAAAGAGTGAGTTTGTGCGTGAGAGAGAGAGAGAGAGAGAGAGAGAGAGAGAGAGAGAATCATGAATGTCCAGTGCTTCACAACCTTCCAAAATTCCAGACCGATAGGATATGTCAATAATGTCAAATCATCTCTTCCTATAATTACATCTGACAGGTTTCGTTTAATGGCTGATTGGGGGGGTTAATTTTTGACGACAGTTAATAACAATTTGAAGGAAACGAGAAATCGTAGAACGCGAATATAATATAATTAACACAGCTCGAACTTAATACCTAACTAATACAAGGCGAACGTAATATAACCCAAACCCCGACCTCCAATAGTCAATACGACCTCGCATTGTTCATCAGAGAGACAAGGAGAGAGAGAAAGGCAGACGGCGAGAATGAGAGAGAGCGAATTATCAAATTTACAACGCTTTACAACCTTCCAGAATAACGACAATCATAATTTTCTCAAAAACACCTAAACCGACATATGACGATAATCAAACATCCTTGATTCCTATAATATCAAACAGGTTTTGTTTATCACGGCAAGTTGGTTGATGAGGGGATTGGTTTTGGGCGGCAGTGATAACAGTAAAAAAAAGCCACAGTTCCTTTGAGCCTGACGGCTAAAATTAAAAAACATGAATATGCTTTAGCCGTACACGACTCACTCCTCGTCGATTCTCTGAACCCGACCCCCCATCGGCCTCTGAACTCTGTTTATCATTCTGCCATCAATCCTAAAACATGGAATCATGTTTTAGCTCCTCGCTCTCACTTTATTATAGAAATGATCACAACCATTGAGCTCTTGTGAGATGATGATCTCCTAATAGAAACTCGCGAGTAAACATTCACTTTATTATAGAAATGATCACGACGATTGAGCTCTTGTGAGATGATGATCTCCTAATAGAAACTCGCGAGTAAACATTCACTTTATTATAGAAAGAGGCTAAAGAGGCTACATACGAAATTACAGCTTCCTATAGTGTAAAGTATAGAAATTACCTATTAAAATAATTTAAACACCGCTTCACAAATCTAACCGTTCTCGCAATATTCGGATCACCTGCTATGAATCACATAATCGAAACACCAGCTCAATGAAATCATTAGAAATTAACAAGCGGTTGCAATCATGTTCACAATATCAATAATTGAGAATGATCACCTGTGTGTAAACAATTATTCATATAACCATGCTCATAACTCAGCTTGTTGGCCACGCACTTCGCAGTAGTTAATATAATATGATTGGATAAATCGAGAGTAGTTAGGTCACGGCTAAAGCATATTCATGCTAAAATTGCAGAACTCGAATATAATACAATTAATGCAATAGCTTGAATGAAATTGGTTGATGCCAAACTTCTTAGGATGGAATCTTCTTGCATTTAAAAATAGTTATGATACCTTTTTCGCGTCTATGGGTAACGCTCAGTTGATTGAACAACAATAATAACGGTTATAAAACTGGTTATATAACAGTTTAGAAAAATCGCAGGGCTCAATTACATTGTAATTACCAACTTTAGTGGTTCGCCGTGGTTTGCGGGGTGAGGGAATAAGAGCCTAGACGGAAAGGATTTTCAATTAACTCGGTGAGATCTATTGACACAGAGCTGGGAAACAGAAGCTATTGCCCAGGCCGTCTGTCGGTCTGTCGGGGGGCTTTGAGAACTGACAAACTGCTTAGGTGAGCAGCGGAGCTTGAAAACGACCGGCCGTGAGGGCTACGGTTTGACGCCTCGGTTAATTACGGTCGCCGGATAAAGTCGAGGGGGCTTCTGAGGCTGATGAAACGTATTCATTGCCGCTCGTGTCCTTAGTTGACGTTCCGAACGGTGGTTTCATTATTGTGGTGTGTCGAGGGGTCGGCACACGAACTCCATTCTGAGGCAGAGTCATAACCGTAATCATAATATCAAGATTAAAATCATAGGATCTTATTGTGATTACAATTACGATTAAAATTACAGAACCTGGAGATATGATTACGATTATGATTACATTAATCAAAGTTTGGGTATTTTCTAGAAGAGGCCGCCACTATTAACTTGAGTCTGGATTTTTAAATAGATCAGAATTGCATAGATTGGTGATCTGGATGCTCGCAAGCTCGCATCTCAAAAATGCGCAACATCAAGTAATCAATCCCCTGGTAAAAATTAAGATTAGTTTGAAATATAGATTAGTATCCTGTTGAGACTAATAAAAACTGTTGGTACTGTACCTGCAAGTAGCGTTTTATTTCTGTTTATTTTGTGTATTTACACTAATAACTACTCATTTACATTACCTTTGTTTGTATAAAGGACACAAGGAGAACATCTATTTTGTCCAACTAATCAGTATACTATTCAGTAATTTACATTTCAAAATAATCTGAATTTTTACAAAGGGATTGACTACTTGATGTTATGTATTTTTGAGATGAGAGCTTGCGAGTATCCAGACCACCAAACTTTACAATGTCAAAAACTGGTCAAAAAACCTTCTTCAAACCAAATGAAACCTTTCCCCAGTCAAATGAAACCTTTTCTGAACCAAATGATTTCTATTCCAAACTAAACAGTATATATATATACACGTCTTCACCATCCAGGGTGGTATGTAGATGTCTCGAATCGATGATAATTACTTGGAATGACCCTCTCTGGGTAACACAAAGCAGATACTTGAACTCCCCAAACAGAAATCTACTGTACGAAACCCCTATTGACATTATTCCTCTGAAATCTAATATTTAATTTGTTCCCCTCTTCTGATCATCTTGGCTTGGACTGAAATGTTTCTTCCGAAGGTTTTAACGAATAATATTCTCAAGTTTTGAATATTAATTATTAATTTCTATTTCCTCACATCAGAAATTGGTTATTGAAAACCGGTTCTGTTAAATTGTCAGTTCAAAAAGTATGAGTACCGGTTTGTCAAGTCTCAAAACTAGAAGCATTCGATACAGAATTTTATGCTGATTTTGAATCTTTAACCCGTTCATTCCGCAAACCTTCGCAAATATTTATTTTCTTCAATTTTATACAGAAATTCGCTTCAAACAGTTGAAACAGTGAGTTTTTATTTAAAAATAACCTTGAAACATAACAGCCGAGTCGAATTCGGCCATTTATACCTTCGTAGTTTCTAAATTTAATACAAAATTGAATAATCCGTGGGTTTTAATAACATTTTTGAAAAATTACCATCCATTGGAGCAAAATCACCTTATTATTTTTAGCTATCTTCATCAATGAAATGATTAGGCCTCAAAATTATTATTTTTCTCTCTATTTATCTAATTTCTATTAGTTTCCACTATTAAATAGTGTAATTGAACCGCAACATTTTCGATTTTCGTGGTTTCTGAATTTTTTCCACCAAACACTGTGCGGCGTGGCATTTAGAAATATTCCTCAAATTAACATTTTTCTTACTAAGTCAAAATCTACTCCAAAATAATAAATCAATAATAAACCAATTCATAGAATTTCAAGTTCGTCAATTTTTGTTTGTTAACACCTGCGATTCGCAAAGGTTTCATTCGCTCCATTTGACTGACTTCAGCAAATGATTTCATTTGGTTTGGAAAAGGATTAGTTTGGTTTGAAATAGGTTTTATTTGGTTTGGAAAAGGATTCATTCGATTTGGTAAAGGTTTCATTTGACTTGGAAATGATATATTGAGGAAGCAGTGGCCCACCCTTAATTTTCCTCAAATATGGTGAGGTTAGGGGTAAGTGACCCCGGAAGGGTTTCTGCTACCACTGTACTCTGTGTGCTGATTGTATTAACATGGAAGGCATAAATTATACTATACGTCGAGAAATTATACATCTTTAATGTTGTATAATGGTTATGCTATCCACAACCCCTAGAGGGTCGGTAGTATTATAGGGGATGGCAGGGGGGGTGTAGTAAATTTGACATTGGGAAGCCGGGCGGGAAGCGGCGGATCGATGAGGCTTTTTACGTTGCCGTAGTACGTGAAGCTCCCAGGCCGTACGCCCGTTTCGACTCGTCTGACTTGCGCGGAACTCACGTAACATCTCGCCGTCGGAAACATTGACGTGTACCATCCAGGGTCCCTGACCACTCCCTGGGTTCTTGATGTTGGAAAGGAAACCACCCTAAACCAAACCTTAATTGGAGATGTACTGTAATTAGTCAACATTAGTTACCAATGTCAAAACTTAATGCTTTCAAAGAAAGACACCATTGGATACAGTTCGACATCATTGATTAGATTGAGTTTGATGAGAAAATCATGTCTACATCCTGGGCTGTTGATGTTGGAACCTACCCAAAGCATCGACCTTAATATTGACACCTTACAGTACATCTCCAATCAACTGTTGATCGGAGATGTACTGTAAGTTGTCAACATTAGTTATCAATATCAACCTTAATGCTTTCAAAGAAAGATAATTGAATACAGTTCGACATCATTGATTAGATTGGGTTTGATGAGAAAATCATGTCTACATCCTGGGCTCTTGATGTTGGAACCTATCCAAAGCATCGACCTTAATGTTGACAACTTACAGTAGACAACATCTCCAATCAACTAAAATCAAACCATGAAACTTTCAAAGAAAGTTACCATTGGATACAGTACGACAAATTAATTTGATTGGTTTTGATGAGAAAGTCATTTCTAACCCCTGGGCTCTTAATGCCTTGCCAAAGCACCGACCTTAATGTTGACAATATACAGTTGAAAACACCCCCGATCCCTATCAATCCTTTGTCCTCAATGGAAGGATATCATTGGACGCCAATCGACAACATTGATTTGATAATTTTGATAAGAAAATCATTGATTTCAACGTAAACCATGTCTACTATCTGGGAAGGGGTTGGAACCCACCCTAACATGGACCTGTAGACAAAATGCATTTGTCAACACCTCCAATCAACCAACATCAATTCCGATATCAATTGAACAATCAACCAATATAGATTCAGATATAGGGTCAACCGGAAGGATTTTTTGAGAAATGAACTTTTGGACTAGTCAAACTTCAGAGTGCACCCCAAAAAGGTGATTGAATGCGATGCCAACTATTTCGGATCATCGTGATGTAATAAACATTGGTTTGATTTCAAGAGAAAAAGCTATGGTTTTGGCAATCGGACATTGCTAAAACACCGAAAAATCGACCTGAATTGAACCTAAATAATTTATTACATCTTCAAAACTCAATATTTCACTATTTATACACATTTAGAGCGGGATTGCGCACTTTTGGAACGGGATTACGCCTGATTACGAGCACGTAAAAATCGAGTGTTACGTTATTTCTTCATGAAATTTCACGTAGAATTGGAATCTGCAATAAAAAATCGGGGTTCCCATTCGAAAAAACAAAGTTTATGTAATTTGCGCCACTTCTGGCTCGAGTGGCGCGTGCGAATGTATTTTTCCTGAGATTTACGTAAAAAATTATGAAGATTGGCGTTGGTTCTAATTTTGTAAGCAGGATGCAGGGGAATTTAAGGTGGGTGTTACGTTTCCGTGAGACACCCTGTATAGTTACGGCAAATAAACGCTCAATTACAAAATTTATGGAATTGATTATTCATTCGCGTATTCATTTACAATCATTATTTGTAGGGTGCAGTTCTACATGTAATGTATTACATATGGCAATGGAATATCTTCAAAAACTCAGTATTTCACTATTTATACACTTTTAGAGCGGAATTGCGCACTTCTGGAACGGAATTGCGCCCGTTTACGCGCACTTGAAATTCAAGTTATACGTCATTTCTTCATGAAATTTCACGTAGAATTCGAATCTGCTATAAAAAGCAGGGTTCCCATTCGAAAAAACAATGTTTATGTCATTTGCGCCATATCTGACGCAAATGGCGGGCGAAGTATTTTTCCTGAGATCCAGTAGAAAAATTATGAAGAATGGCGTTGGTCCCAGTTTTACGCTGAATTCAATGGCAATGAAGGGTGTAACGTTTCCGTTGGGACACCACTTATGTACCTCCCACATATTGACAATATCTCATTTTGATGAGAGGAAAAATATGTTTTCGTTAGTCGATTACCAGAGACTTACACAACAGAATGAAAAGAATAGTAGAATCGGAAGATTTTATTGAGAACCGTTTAGTCCTTCGTTAATAGACCGAGTCAACTCCCAGTAGGCGAAAGGTTGTTGACTCATGCGGACCTTTCCTTTGGAAAACTAGGGCGTCTAAATGCGTCACTTAAGCGTGGGAGAAATTAGGGAAATCCTCGGGATCGTTATCTTCGGATAATGCTAATACATCGAGTGACCAGTGATCGTATTTAGGAACGGGATTGAGTGAAGGGTCCAAAATACCAGGGATTCCCCTTTTCCAGATGAAATTACTCAGTAAGTTAACATGAGCCAGAAGGCAAACAGATTTTCGTACTCAGCTGAATGATAGAAGTAAGCTATAGCTGAATCGAACAACTCCCAAAAAAACCCCAAAAACTGACTTGCAGAATTGTGAAAATTTTATACCTAGAATTTGTGCTAAAAAAGCCGGTTACCCGGCCGTTGCATGGACCCACCTGTACGGGTTAGTCAAAATTTCGAATTCCCGTCCATCACCTATCAATGATGCAACCCATGCTTCACTCGGAATACCCGTAGCAACCCGTCAAGGCTTCTCCGCCTCTAACAAACTGCCTGTTAGCAACCATAATAAGAAAAGTTCGGCAACCAAACATGTTGGTTGCAAAGAGTAGCGCCGTTTATGGAGTAGGGGGGGTTCAGACCTAGCAATCACAAATCAATTAACAGGATAATTAATTATTGGATGGTAAATAAGATGATTTCGATACGAGTAAGTCGACCGATTGCAAATTGGAGGATGTCGCATTGAATGTTGAGAGAAGAATACGATAAAATTAAGCAGTATGTTAATGTGAATCATAAAACAAACATGCTTTATTCGACAGCTGAATAGGTAGAAAATCATAGTCGAATCAAAAAACTTTGGTCTTGAAACCCCAAAAACTGCCTTGAAAATTGTGCAAATTATATACCTAGAATTTAAGCTAAACAAGCCGGTTACCCGTGCGTTGCATGGACCCACCTGTACGGGTTAGTCGAAATATCGAATTCCCGTCCATCACTTATCAATAATGCAACCCATGCTTCACTCGGAATACCCGTAGCAACCCGTAAAGCACTTGTCACGAATTTCCGCCTCTATCAAACTGCCTGTTGGCAACCATAATAAGAAAAGTTCGGCAACCAAACATCGGTTGCGAAAGTTAGCGCCGTTTATGGAGTAGGGGGATGTTTTGGAGGTTTGGACCTAGCAATCACAAATCAATTAACAGGCTAATTATCGGATGGTAAATAACATGATTTCAACACGATGCATGATTTAAAGTTTTCCGTACCATCGAAAAATTCAATGAGATGGGGAATTTTCGCTTGAAACTTTCTGATAAGGCTGATCTGCTGTTCCCTGGATAAACCGAAAGTTTTAATAGGTCAGATAGGTACATTCTGCTGACCTCAGTAATGTTGTACATTTTGAGCTACGCTACTCCTCTACTATATTCCATTGCCACAATTTTGCGAATTAAAAATCAACATAATTTTTTCAACTCCTTGAAAATTTTCGATTTTGAAACCGTAATACTGATATTCCTTCTTCCGGCATTTTATTAAAATATAAAGTAAGTAAATTACCTAAAATATAAAATAAGCAAGTAAGTCAAGGTTAAATTAACTTCAACCCACACAAAAAAAAACACGATTAACAAAATTTAACTTAAATTTAATTGAACTGAAATAATTCAGTGAGCTGGGTGGAGAGTTTTCGCTTGAAACTTTCAGAAAAGGCTGATCTGCTTTTTGCGAGATAAACCAAAAGGATCAACCGCCAACGGCCAACCCTTTTGCTGACCTCAGTATCTTTATATATTCCGCTCTACAATACTCCTCCACTATATTCGGGCCTTCTACTGCCAAACTCATGTTGATAACAAAATCAATTTCCATTTTCTTGAAATTTTTCGATTTAGAAACCGTCATACCGATATTTCTCAAATTGCTACTTTTCTGCATTTTAGAAGTATTGACAATACAAACTTCGGAGTACTCGTCACTCAATTAGTACTTAAACTATTAAGAAATCATTTAAGTTAGGATGAAATTAAGTTCTAACCACGAAAAAAACTAAGTTAGAGAAATTTAACAAGCTTCACTTTGAACAATTCGAAAAATAAGATCTACCCTCCGAACGGAAGAGATATGTTATTTAATTATATTGTCGATCGGTTTTTCGTTTAAAATATTACGATGCCTAAGTTAGGAATATCTAAATCTTTGTTTTTTCCCCCCAAAAACAAAAAACTCTTTTGTCAGCCAAAATTATAATTTCAGTACGTCCGGTTTAAACACTATGATTTTTACATCGTGCATTTCCAAAATTAGAAGTACCTATGCATACAAGTACAAATACAAGTACCTAAACATGTAACGAAGATCCTAGGATTTTTTGGGAGGATAGAGGCGACATAATTTCTCGAAATAATGATTATTATCAACTTAATTCTCACCGCTACTGGATTACGATGAAGAAAAAATAGATGCCCTTTAAGGAATTTGCAAATATGAACATAGTATATATTAACGAATATTAAACACCACAAAATTGGGTTTGATGACTAGTTTGTAGCGTTGTTCGAAATCAGTTACTCTAATCCGATTTTGCTCATATTTTTGAACCCAAGGAAATTATTATTAACTATAAGTAACTATAAAAAAACTACTTATACTATTTCTGAAAGACGTCAATAAAGAAAACTCATTACGGAACCAAGAAATTATAAAATGAAATAAAAATAAGGTTAAATATCAATAAAATAACAAATAGGAAATATTTCCTAATATACCTAGATTTTTAAATTGACACGAACCAAAATGCGGTCTCCTGCTTAGGTCACTATAGATTCTGATATAATTCGTTGATTTTTGGGCAGTTATAATTGCAACTTGTATTCATTATCGCTTATTCGTTTGGAATTCATCGTGACGTATGTCATATATTTTGAAATTATGTTATTCGTATGTAGCTACCAAACTAAATTGGGTTAGTCTCTGAATTCATTGTCTCTGAATGGTTTGCTATCATAGAACTTCTTTCTACCCTAAGTAAACCCAGTCTTCCACGCTTCTCCTTTCGGAATATCATTCAGTATTTACCGAGGAATTTGCTGATTCTCAAGTAATGGAATTTTGTTTACCTAACAAAGTCAATTATAAAACTCTTTCTTTTTAAATATACGTTAAATCCCTTCTTGCTTGTTGGAATTAACTGGAATTGAAAAGAACATACCTACCTACGAGTGTTAATGTATGTTTATAATTTATCGGCTTAGGTTTTAAAATACGCTAAGTAGATATTCAATTATGTTTCTCCGACTGAAGATGACAGCAGTCACGCAATAGAGAAAACGAAATATCGTAATCTCGAGTTTTATTCTATAGTTTATGGCCAAAACTTAGTTGAAATTACGTGAATTATTGTTGTTTTATGGCACGTACGTATTATTACGTGAATAATTGTTGTTTTATGACACAAGCAAATTATTTGAATTATTTAGATATTCAGTCATGTAAAATTTGACAGGTCGCTGAAGATGAAAGCTGTTTGCTCCCGAAACATAAAGCAATAGAGAAAATGTCGTACTCTCAAGTTGTATTAACTGTCGTATCTGGCCAAAAGCCAGGAGGAATTACGAGGATATCATGTTTTGTGTTATGATTCTATGAGTGGAATTTAAATTTATTGGTATTCACTTATACAAAACATGACAATGGTAGGTACTAGGTAGGTACCTATTGAATTCATCATGAATGTACATGTGATGTGGGTACATATATTTATGTTTACATGGTACAATGAGAATCTACTGCGTGCCTAATTGGCACGTATTTCTATATTTCATTTTTACATATATGGTAGATAACATTTAGAGGTGTTTTGGGGCATTTATGTTTACATGGTACATTGTGAATGTACTGCGTACCTAATTGGCAAGTATTTCTATATTTCAATTTTAAATTTGGTAGATAACATTTAGAGGTGTTTTGGGGCATTTTAATACAAGTAGGTATAGTATGCATGTTTATGTAATATGTCATTTTATCGATAGGTATGTAAGTAATATGTCAGTGTAGTATGTTCGCCACTACAGGTATGCTCATGATTCTTTTCATGAGGTTTTTGAGAGATGACAGTTGTATGAAAGTGTGAGTTGTTCAAGGTGGATTTATATGTTAGGTTGATTAAAAAATTTTGCGACTTACCACATGACAGATTTAAGTTCGAAGTCCCACAACACACACACAGCACAATGTTTATCTCGAAAACAAACTTATATAATAAGGAAAAGTTCAGACTGGTAGTTGATGTCGGAGAATTCAATACTGATTTGATCACACGTGATGGAAATTAAATTAAAAAAATTAAAGTGTGGAAATAAAAGTTTTTTCAAAGTAAAATAATCGTCAATGTGCAGGAGTCGAACGAGATCCTCACACGACTTGAACCCGTGACGGACTGAAACTGAGAGCTGAGGGGGGATCGCCCGCTGCCACCTCCTCCGGCTCGGGGGTTCGCCGCCCCCTCCCACCGCCGCCGCGGGGTCCGCCGGGAAGGGGGTCGCCGGGGCGGGGGTTTCGCCGGCGGACCCGCCTCCCCCCACCGGGACCCCCCACTCCACGTGTCCTCACCCCCTCCACCCCACGTGGCCGCTCACCCTCCTACCCTACATTCCGGAGCCAACGGGACTTTACTTACATTTCAGTTGAAAAAGGTTGGGGATTGCGGTAAGGCGGTTCGGGTGGTAAAAACCCCTACGCCTCATTTCGAGCTGATTCGGGCCCTATGCATCATCAAGTTCAAGTCCAGTATATATGTATGTATATATGTATGTATGTGTCATTCCAGACGATAACTGTCCGTAGAATTGTGCTAGAAACTTCAAACAAATTTTAAAATGTTAAGGACACAAAACAAAAGTTCAAGTTCGTTGGTCAGCATGATCGGATTACATCTTCGGGTTGAAATTTTCAAACATGTAGTCAAAAATTTCAAAATAGCCTGTTTTTTGCGATTTGTTGTGCGAAATAATTTTTTCAGCATACTAACATGTGGTATATTCGGAATCAGCGTAAAATTTCCTATAAGAATATGTATCAAGTTTTCAAAAATTTCAAAGTTGAAAAATCAGTCAAAAATCGAAATAATGCCGTTCGCTAGTTGTAAAAATCGGTAATATTTGCATGAAACATTGTCCAAATTCAGATTGAACTACTCTATGAATATTTACCTACATTTGTCTTTAAATCTACAAGATTAGTTTAATAATAATACCTAAAGTATGAGTACCTCCTAATTATTTTTAATAATTTGATTCCATGTTTGTCGATCAAAATCATAAACTAAAATTTCTCTACACGATCAATAGCGACTGAAATGTCGATTTCTTAAAAAATTCGCTCATGGGGTCATGCTGCATGACTGGACTTTTTTTTAATAATAGAAACTTGATAATTATGATGAAAATTATTAACCCTTCAGAACTCGCGTGGTGTCCACTCACGTTAGTACTCGCGTCGGGTCACTGGTGACCCATAATGAAAATTATCGAAAAATAAATTAATAAAGGAGTAAAATAATAAAGCAAGCACATTTCAAGCCACAGGAATCTATAATCTTTAATACAAAAATACAAAACTTCACATAAATTTTTCATTGATCAGAAAAAGTCCCTCGATTTTGCCAGCTCTCCAAGCTTACCTATTTTCAATTTAATGCCGAGAACCACCAGAAGATTATTCGAAGACGAGTCAATTAAAATATTGAACCCCTACATCTAGTTTACAAATGAATTCCTCCAACATAAAGAATAAAATGATTCATAATAGCAAAACAAGTCCCTAAAGTAAGCCATCGTTATTACGTTATTAAGAATACAAAATAAATCGAACAGCCAGTTAGGAACTGCAAAGCACTTAGCTTTTGTGCAAATAATATTGTGGGTTATATCTATTTCCAAACGTAATTTTTCCGTAAAGTATTAGTATAGGTATAGAGGCTCTATAGCTTACAAGCTCAATTTCAGTAGATTATGGTGGTTCTGCCCGAAATTATATTCTACCTGTCTTATATACATAGGCCTTGTTTCAAATTTCAGCTTCAGAGATTAAATGCCATAGATATCAGCTTTATAGCCATGCATTGTCTAGTACTTACTGCTTACAAGTACCTACAACTCAATAGTGCCTACCATGTACTAGTGCCTTCTTTTCGCATCATGGTTATTTAGCAATACCTATCAGTTTATATAGTAGAATAATAAATCAGCTTTCCTTCAAACTACAGCGGCTTAGGGATAATGCGATGTTGTGATAAAATGAGAGCATTCCAAAAAGTGGCAAACGATTCTCCTGCTATGACAACTAAGGGAGTTACACTTCCCTAGCAACGCATTGGTTGTAGGTGGAAATGAATAGAAAACATGTCTGCCCGCGCTGAATTTCGCTCAATTTCAAACATGATACTTGATAATATCTTCATTCGTAGCAAATACCGGGATAGACTTTATAAACGTGAGGAAATTGAATGAAAAATGAATTACCTAGATCATAGGAGGTGAGGTACGGTTGTACTCGCCTCGGGTCAACACCTGGTAAAAACTACGGACGTTACCACTCGCGTCGGGTCAGATTAGTGATTGTGAGTAACGTGTGCCCTGTTCAAAGTTCGAAAGGTGACTAAACTTATCATTTCCAGGAGCTAGGAGAATACAAGGAGGGTCGGGGGCAAAAACCGATAGGAAGACGCGAGTACTGAAGGGTTAAAGAGGATACATACTACATAGAAAAATAAATAAATATAGTTCAAGTACAATGTGTCCAGCAAGGATTGTATAACGTGCAATGAGGACCTAAAATGTTTTCCTGCTCCACTACTAAGCCCTGAATATGGTATACAAATATAGTGAAACGTCGGCGTAGTAGAGTTCTTGAATTATTGACCAACCCTCGCTAGCCCTCAACTTCATTCCTAAAGCTAATTTCTAAGCTATTCAGTCAAGGTATGAAGCTATCTGTGTGTGTGTGTCTGTATGTGCGCGCGCGCGTGCTTGTGCATGTCCTGCCAGACGATAACTCTCGTTAGGATTGAGATAAAAATTCCGTGCTTGCGCCAACAAAGCAAGCTTCCCAAACCAAAGGACGAGTTCGTTGGCCAGCAATTTTTAAGCACATTAAATTGGCCACATTTCAAAAAAGTGCTGAAAAAATCACTTAAAATAGAAAAACACAGGTAAAAATCGTTAAATTTATATTTTTTTCTAGCAGAATATTGATCATATAAAGTTTAATAAATATAAAATGGAACATTCAAAAATGTATGGACAAAATTATGATTAAAAATGTACTTAAAATTCATTACAATTTGCTTTAAAAAATCGATAAAAACTCCAAAAAATTAAAAATTCAAAATCTATTTTTGAATTGCAGAAAATTATTTGGGAAGAGGTTTTTACCATAAAATTGGTAGTTAACAATTTCTTTTCACTTAAAGTCCTCATTTTTGAACACAATATAACATAATATAGTACGATAATTTACGGAAATTTGCTCAAACGAACATGCTGCGAGACAGGAACTGTTTTCCTATTATCCTAAGTAATCCAACTATCAAATAAGTTAGACACACTAGTTTAGAAGGGTGCATTATCATATAGGACCAATTTCAAACACCCTGGAAAGCCGAAGCAAAATGAAGGACTGAATTTGATGATACCCTAATTTAGAAGGGTTCATTACCTAATGGGACCAACTTCAACCACCCTGGGGTGCTGAAGGCAAAAGAAGGACAGGATTCCATGAGTCTGTTTACAAAGGTACCTACCATACCAACAGCATAAACGTCATTAAAAAAGTAATTCCTAAGTAATCCAACTATCAAATGTGTTAGTTCCCTAATTTAGAAGGGTTCATAATCAAATAGGACCGATTTCAACCACCCTGGGAAGCTGAAGGCAAAAGAAGGACTGAATTCCATGAGTCTATAATAACGATCACCAACAGCCACCGTATCAACCAGAGACCAGAGGTCAAATCAACAGGATTGGATTCTTCGGCTTGGTTGTACATGAAACTCATAAGAAAGTTTCTGTGTTTTTCGTGGCATAAAAACGTGACACTTTTGGCCAGTTAGGTGATGGCTAAAGCATGTTCCATGCTAAAACTATGTTCTCTATTGGAATCAGCGAGTCTTGATAATTATCAAGAAAGGACCCATAGTTATCTAGATACTGATTTAATGCAAAATACTGGTATACCTGTAGAAACAACGATTTTAATAAAAAGTATGTCGACTTACTATTTCCAATACAATGTAACACTTATACATACCTACCAGGTTCGTTCTTGTATGTAATCAGTTGGAAATTGTCCTTTCAGTTGAGGTAATTATCTGTAAAACAATGAAAATAAATAAATAACAGTATCTAATTTAAAAAAAAGTAAATGAAAGAATGCCATAAACACCCGTACGAAATAGCGCAAATGTCATACCTCAGAATCTACACAAAATCGATGTTGGACTTTGTGTGAATTTACAAGAGTGCAATAATTTGATACCCCTATTATCTAAGGCCATGTTTCAGTGCATTAGCGTTTTTAATAAAAAATATAATTATATAATTTATAATTATAACTAGCCTAGTTTTCTCGCTCGCTTCGCTCGCTCGGTATGGCTGTATAGATCCAATGGTCTTCACTGTTGAGTGGGACATGCAGAATTATTGGAAACGGCAGATCATGAATAATAATAATAATATTAATAAAAACGATAATAATAAGAATTAAAACCCCCTATTTGTGGACTTTCGTTTGAACCCACACACGGATTTTCCAGGTTTTCTACCCCCACCCCTCACAACCACCCCTTACTGAGCAGGGGTTGCGCAATTTTGATGTGGCCTATATTTTGCGCCGGAAGGGGCTGGTGATATTAAAAAAAGAATTGCGCAAATTGGTCAATCCGTTCAAAAGTTATGGAGGTACATGCATTTTTACTTTATTTTTTTACATTTACTTTATTATTACATATATTTTTCCATAAATTTTTACATTCATGGAGGTACGTACAGACACTTTACTTTATTAATATAAAGAAGAAGAAATATCAATTACCTATATAATTATATAAATTATATAAAAATCAATTGACAGGTTAATTTATTATTGGGTGGTAAATGGGACGATTTTGATAAAAGTCGAATGAGTGTCACATATTCGTGGGCTGCATGTCGACTACATCACGATTAAAATCAGGACATTAAAAAAATTATGCAAGAAATCGTACTTGAAATTCTTAATATTTGCTGAAAAATCTATAAAACTGCAAAACAAAAATCTGAAAATCCAAAATCCGTTTGATACCCCGATTTTGAAAATCTGATTCGAAGTCCACGCAGGAACCTCGGATCAGTGTGACTCCAGGGCAAGGGGCTCCTCAAAGATCACCAGGCAATTAATTATACGAATTTTCTATCGGAACATTAACTGTTTTCAAATATCCATGCTGAGATCTAAGTTGAAAGATACAACTTTTTCACGCTAAATTCACGCCCTGTAGCTCTGTGAGGCGGTCAGTCATCTAAACTTGGGAATGCCGTAATTAACTTTTGAAACGGGATTTACAACCCAATAAAATCAATAAAACGGAAGGCAGATAGGACATCAAGCACATTCCAAAAACACTATTCACTGATACGACAAATTCCAGATGTTTTAATTTTATTACCCCGAACGGTTTTTTTATCTTACGTTTTTTGTTTTGTTTTTTCCTTCTTAAATGTTCCACGCGGTTAAAAACATCCCCGCGGCAACATTATTATCCACTAAAACTTCGGATTCAGGCGAAGGGGACACGTCGGATTTTCGTCAATATCCAAAAACCCGTTGGTGGGGTTTGTTTTGATCACTTTAGGAGGGAAAAAACCGACAAAATCAGGAATTTTTACGGTGTTTTTACGAGTTCGCATGAGCCATTACACGGGAATATGGAGCAGTCCTCGGCTGGTCGAAGCCGGGATCGAGGCTCCTGTTTTGATTTATCAGTATCGACATTTATATTGAAGGTTCTTTTCATTTAGGACCGGTTTATCAATCAGATTTATCCAATGAATAAGGGATCTGAGAGATAGCTTTATCCTCCAGGTAACGCAATATGAGGTGTTTATCTATCCTTGGCCTATCTGGCGTTTTAATTTATCTGATCCCATGACGACTGGATAAAAATTATACCTGGAGGTTAATGGGAAATTAAGACCTTTCTAACCTCAAACAAGTTAATTTATAAAAACGGAAGTTAGTGAAAAACGTTGTCTATTTCCACGAAAAATAAAAAGTTACACTGTTGAATAGATTTCGACGGTTAGGCCATCATCAGTAACAAACAATAACTGAAGATACATTAGAAAGGACACAGCTTTTATAGTAACAGGTGAAGGGAGATTGAATCCCATTGGTCAAGAGAAAGGAAAGGGGCATGAAGGACAACCATTTAAGTGCAAACAAGGTGACGGGGGATTATAGCAATTAGATGAAGTGAAAGGGGGAAATTACTAAATATAGTTTCAACATTGTGAAGGGATAATTCCAAGCTTTATAAAAATATACCTATTAGTGTTGAAATATATTGAGGTATATCCTCATTTAAAAATTTACCAGATCTGTCACTTTTGATAATTTCGAATTTTTCAAGTACATTCAACATACCTCCCTTCGGACAAAAATGAAGAAATTCTACAAACTGTCTATCTGTCAAATCAAAATTGTAACTATGATTGGATTCCTTATGATGTTTCGCAAATGAAGACATACCCTTATTTTCCCTGAAATCCTCCTGATGCTCGTCTATTCTTTCCCTGAATTTCCCACCAGTTTGACCGCAATATTCGTAACCACAATAACATTTTAGTTTATAAACCCCACTTTTATCATGAACATGGATTTTGTTCTTAACGGATCCTAGCTTTAAGACTTAAGACTATTTTTAGTTCTAAAACCTATTTTGTAACCTCTCGATGATAGAATTTTGCCGATTTTATCCGAAATTTTCCCATAATAAGGTATACTTATCCATTGCTTTTCTTCTCAATTTACATCTTCCCTGGCCAGATTGGAAACTTTTTCCCTACTCTTTTTCCTTAGAACATTATCCCAAATGGTATCAACGAGATCTCCTCCATTTTTCGTGGAAATAGACAACGTTTTTGACTAACTTCCGTTTTGAAATGGGTTTCCACAACTTCGTCACGAGTGATTTAGTTCGTATAAGTTAATTTATTTACAAAACTCTTATTTGAATCTCGAGTTAGATTGCCTTCATTCTTGTACCTTCAAACAAAATATTTGGGGGATTTGTCTTCAAATAGCAGCAACGGCGAAGATTCTATCGTAGCCTAATTTGTTGAATAGAAAAAATACCGTATGTAGTAAGACCCCGTGTAGATCACCTACTAAAATGGGACGAGGGCGTATTTTTATTGAGGTTTTGGTTGGACAAAGATACCGTTCTTTACGTTCTAACACAGATCGAAGATGAAATTAAGCCCACAACTTACTGATCACAATAATTCATTCATGATAATTCGGGTTGCAATATCGCAGTCGTATATGGATTTCTCTATAGAAATGAAAAAGTCCAGTCATGCAGCATGACCCCATGAGCGATTTTTTGAAGAATATTACCGATTTTTACAACCAGCGAACGGCATTATTTCGATATCTTGACTGATTTTTCAACTTTGAAATTTTTGATAACTTGATGCATATTCTTATAGGAAATTTTACGCTGATTCCGAATATACCACATATTGGTATGCTGAAAAAATTATTTCGCACGACAAATCGCAAAAAACAGGCTATTTTGAAATTGTTGACTACATTTTTGAAAATTTCAACCCGAAGATGTAATCCGATCAAGCTGGCCAACGAACTTGAACTTTCGTTTTGTGCCCTTAACATTTTAAAATTTGTTTGAAGTTTCTAGCACAATTCTACGAACAGTTATCGTCTGGAATGACACATACATACATACATACATATATACATACATACATACATAAAAAAATGCGTTAAACTTCAGAATATGATTAAGAATAGCCTGAAACGGATATCTGAATAATTTTTTTTTTCAAAAATTCACATTCTACAAATTTTGAGGCGAGAGCAATAGCTTAATTTTCTTCAAAAATTCGCTAACAAATAGGCAAATAGCAAACGGCAAAATTGTGGTGGTTTCTTATTTGCCGAGCTTGATAACATGGTGGAAACTGATGTGGGAATAACTTCAGACCCGGTTTTTCTTATAGTCGATCCATGAAGAAAATGTAGCTCCTACTCTAACTCTGTTTTAGCTCTGTGTAAAACGCTATTATTTTGTCACCTACGGACACCAATGAGGGTGCTATCGGCGCTATCTGCCAGACAGAATTTATCTGTGGGATAATTTTATCCGCCAGGTAATTCGGAATTGATGAACGATTCTCATTCTTTATCTGGAGTATAGCGCTATACTCAGTCTAGCAATCCGGCAGTTAATAGGATAATTGATAAACCGGCCCTCAATGTTGAAAATATGAAGTGAGCTTATAAAGAATCATGTATCATGACCGTATGAGCGAATTGGCGTAAATTATCCTATTGTATACCTCAAGTTAAATTCTCTTGAAATTTGAGCAAATTGAGTGCAAAGAAATTTTTAACTAACACTTAATAACAAAAAACGTATTCTAAATGATAATCTGCTTTTCAAAAAGAGATTTTGGATTTTTAGCTTTTTTGCTGCTTTATTTGATTATCAGCAAATTTTAATGATATTCAAGTACATTTTCAGCATAATTTCCATAAACTCCATTTGAGCGGTGTTCTACTAAATAAAATATAAATTTTACGATATTTACTTAGCAGTGTTAGCCATTTTCAATGATTTTTTTTTAGCAGGTTTTTTGAAATTTGATCAATTTAGTTGGCCCAAAAACTGGTCAACGAACTCATCCTCTCTTTTGGAAATCTTGATTTTTGGCGCAATAAGAATTTTTATCTCAATCCTATGGAGAGTTATTCGTCTGAAATGACACACACTCACACAAACACATACACACTATGCGAGAAAAACTTAATGATTGTTGATAATCATTAAGATTATAATCCGCAAATAGTATGTTGAGCAACACGGATATCTCGCACCCTGGGAGTGATACTGGTATAAGTCCAAAAATGGCAGTTTTGAGTTATATATACTACTTTGTACATTTTGACGAGCTCTACATGCGGCTAGTATCGGTTTAATCATAGGACAAAAAGTGACCGGTAGAGAGCAGGATAAACCAGTATGATTCTGGTCAAAGTCTTCATCTAGCGTCGGAGAAAGGTCGGTCTATGTCGGTTCATCCCGACATAAATCACTATCGATGTGACAAACCAGGTATTTATCCTTTATTTTTATAGCAATACTGGTATATTTCAAGAAGTACCGCTATTGAACCAAGGAATATAAAGTTTCTTTGTGTTTTTCACTGTTGTACCGGTACATATTTTGCAATGCACCACTATTCGCCCAAAAGATTAGTAGTCGTACTGAGGGAACCTGGTGATTAACTCGCGATATTGAACGAAGGAAAAAAATCAAGGTTTGTTGTGTTTTATCGTGTTAGTCGTACATCTTAAGATTTTTATAATTTTAATTATGTTAATCAAAAACAGAAAGGTGGAGAAGCTAATTAGAAGTAGGGCAGTATAGGTAGATGGTATATGCATGACACAGACCAAAAAGAACCGAGAAAATATGAATGGTGGGTCTGTAGTACGCCAACGAAGTCATAAAAAATCTTTAAATGCGATTTCCCAGAATTCATGTTTTTGAACTTATACCAGTATCACTCCCAAGGTGCGATCTGTGGATCATTTTCTGTAATCAACAGGTTTGGTTGGACGTGATGGTGATGGGAGGGGTGGATTAGGGGGTGGCTTTGAAGGGTTGCAAACGGGTTTGATCATGTCACGCTTGGACGGCAACGCTCGAGCTATTGGGTGGAAGAAATGACGTCATCGCTCGTTGGAATTTGAACTCAGAACCTGGGAAGACGTTTTTACATTCTCAATAACAGGAAGGACCAAAGATAATGAGGTATTTTCATGATAATTTTTTTTTCCTCAATTAAAAGATCTTAATGAGAGCTTTCCGAATAGGTGCTATATGATGGGTTTCTGACCAGTAATACAGCACTTAAAATGCATTTGCATGACGATGTCACGACCACCGCCTGTCTGGGCGAAACCCTCAGTTCACTTGCAGTACTACTACGTCACGCGTGATCTTCCTATCCGTTTATAGGCCAAACTAAACGGTGTTTTGAGCTGAAAATTGGTTCGTAGAGGTTTTCAAGTACGCTGAATCCGAACGAACTATGTACTTTTATCCATCGGGAAGAAATTAGCCAATCGGTAGCTCTCAGAGCTGACGCTAATCGACGGACTTCCTCAACATTATACAATCGGACCTGTGCTGTTGAGCGTGGGTACAAAATATGGGTACAACTTAAACTAACGACGATTCTTCTTATATAATATTTATTGGTATTAATGTATATTTGAAATATTAATTTGATGTTGAGGTCAATGAACCCTTTTCCTTCATCCTTTGCAGCCGCCTTATGTTCCTGGGGTCACACGAACGACGATTATTCCGAAAAATAGATGTCCGGGTATTTTACATATTTGATTCCAATGACAGATGTTTAGTGGTAATTCCGGTCTACAACACGTCAACTTTTGCTCCAGAAAACGTCTTCGTCCGATCTTCCTCGACCCTGTCGGAAACGGGTCATTTGAGTCCGGATGCGCTTCGGAAAAAAACTAAATACAAATTAGATTAATTTTTTTCAAAAAAGTTGTTTCGCCGGACGACGGGCCATGTCCCCGCCTTTCGTCGGATTAATTGGGAAAAAATACCCCTAAAATATAAAATTGGACGGCCTGCAATCCATCGTCCCGAATTTGACGGCAAAGAGCGGAAAAAAAAGTACGCCTACCGCTTCCAAAAAAATGAACGGAGGTTTGCGGAAACCTCTCATTATCTGTTCGGGTGAAAGGACGCCGTTAAAATCGAAAAAAAGGGGGAAGCTGAGGCCTCGTGTCCCGGCATCTTTCCTTCGATTCGACCCAAAAAACCGCGTTGGCGGTGATCAGACGGAAATCGGAGCGACCTGCCAAAGAGGGAGGACCAAGCACGAAAGGGATACGAGAACAATTATGTAAAACACACTTTTTTTTCGAGAATGTTTCCATAAAAATGCGGATTCGGAAGTTTTTTTTTTTTTTTTGGTGGGATGCGAAGTCGTTTCGCAAGTTCTCAATAACAGCTTTTATTCTGGGTGAAGGCCTTCTTAAATTGTAAAATTCCCGTCTATAATAATGGGCGCCTTGGGGACAGAAATTGATGAACTCGGGATAATAAACGTAGCGTGAAGTTTCACACTTATATCTCTGGCACAGGTTCAGTTGTGGGTGGTATTGGCGTCTGCAAGTTTTTAACCTGTGGTGCAGCATGACCATATGTCCGAATTTTGGTAATTTTGCTCGCGTGAATACTTAGGTATATAATTTGGCAGCAGAATCATTTTGCATCCTCACTACCGAAGGTGTTCGTGATGGAAGTCGAAAATGTTTGTCCTCCAAAATCAAAATTTCCACTCGCATTTTGAGTTTCAGAGCTTGCTGATCAATTTGGTCCAGTGTCTGTTTTCAAACCCCCGTTTTTCATTGAGATTTAGAATCTACATGAAATTTCATGAAAAAATTATCCATCATTTGGATTTTGATTGCGCAAAACGGAAGCAATTATGCACAGAATGTGCACAAATTATGGAATAGGTTTTGCGAATTGTTCAAAGTTCCCCGATTCCCACATTTGATATTTGATTTTGGGTGGTTTTTTCACCCAGAATGATTTAATCATGTTCATGTAATGATATTCTTGATACAAACTTGAAAAACACCAACACACTCATGCATAAAATAAATTATAATGATAATTAAAAATACAAAATAAATTTAACGAAATTTCAGTAGGTAGCATTGTAGGTGATTTCGGTACCAACGCTTTGCGCTGCGTAGAGATAAGTGGAAAAATGTGCAATTCCGGTTTTTTTTGTATGTTTTCCCAGTTGGTATTGCAAAGATCAATAAATAAACATCATTACGAGGCTCAGCGTGTAAATATCCCAATATCGTGTAACATGTGGCAATTAATTAAATTCAAAAACTATCTCAGTATTTGCGCACTATTAAACTTGTATTCCGCCCTCTCACATTGGACCACTATTGTTCCTGCTTCTAATTAATGGGGTTGCCTCCTCAGTATCATCCCAGAATATAAAAATTCTCATTTTCGCTGATGATCTCAAGGTGTTTTCCCCTGTAGCATCCTCTTCTGATTGCCACTTGCTCCAGCATTGCCTTGACTGTATCTTGGATTGGTGTTCGTTCAGTCATCTCGAGTTAAATCCTGCCAAATGCACCGTGGCAACTTACTCACGTACACAACATCCTATAATTTCCTCATACTTTATAAATGGAATAGATTTGAAGCGTTTGGAGTGCACTCGTGAACTTGGCGTGCTTCTAGACTCTAAGCTTTCCTTCAATGACCATGTGAATGGTATAGCATCAAGAGCTCTGAAGTCTTTAGGATTCCTCAAAAAGTGTGCGCGTGACTTTAAATCACCTGAGGCAATCGTTACGCTTTATGAATCCCTAGTTTGCCCTATCATGGAGTATGTGAGTTAGAAAGATCGTGATCCGTTTTATGAGGAATGCAAAGATCGTTTCGAGCATGTACAGTGCAAGTTTTCCAGGTTCCTCTGCTACAAGCTGAGAGTTCCGGCTGGCCAAGATCAGTTTGCCACTCTAGCTGCAAGGTACAATCTACCTGAGTTGAGGGACTGGCTTGTCATGGCGGATGTCCTTTTTTTCCATAAACTTCTTGATGATGGGATTCAGTGCCCATCCCTCCTCTTAAGAGTGAATATCCACGTTCCTAGCTAAACCACCCGTTCCAACTCTTTGTTTTATGTACCATTTGCTGCCCACAATTACCAACTGCAAAGGCCTGTGTATCGGATACCTCGTGAAACTAATGCCCTCCACCAGACTGTGGATTTTAACTTTTTCTTCGATGGTCTTCCGCATCTCAAAAGGAGCCTTGACTCTTACCTCCATTCGTAGTGACGTGTTTTGTGTCAGTGTCAGTAGTTTGGTGACTTACTCATGAATTGCATTTGATGCATACAAACGATGCATTTAGGTATTTCTATTTTTTCCATTCTGTAGCTTTTCATTTCATTCCAAGTAATATATATATATATATATTTTTTTTTTTTTCTTTTTTTTTCCCCTTACATAATTTGTACTCTACTTCCTATATGATTGGCAAAAGCCGTGCTAATTAATAAATAAATTAATGCAGTAGCCGCTAATCAGCTGCTTTCACGAGTCCTGTCTAATATGCATCACTCTATGGAACATCAGAGTACCTGCTGGCGCATTAATATTTTCTAGGTTTCCCTATCGCTATGAGCCTTCGGAACTGCTGGCATGACTTGAAAGCCCCATACTCCCCCGTCGAGGTTTTCGAAGGCATTCCTGAAAGGTCACAGCTACCTGATAAAATTGTACATATAAGTTTAGTTAGCCTTCTTTTCAGTGAATTTTTGTTTTTCATGGACATTTATTTCGAATTTAGTGTTTTACTGCTTTTCTGTTTTTCTTTCAATAATTAGGCTTCCGAGAGTTTTGTTATTTGGTCTTAATAATGACGACTATGCTTGAATTTTTGACTCCTTCAGTTAGCACAAGTTCTTAGGAACTTATTTTCCGGTGAGCGTCAGTTGTTTCATTCTTATTTACTAGTCATACTGTCGACGATTTTCAGTATAAATTTGGTGTTGACTAACGACGTTTTGACGGTTTGTATATTTTTGACATTTAATGTCTTCGCTATGGCAAATAAACTTTAAAAAGTCACGAAAATTAAGTGACGAAAATTTCTCACGAAAATATTCTGATGATATCCGTTTACAACAGAGTCGTTGCTAGGTAAATGGTACTTCTTCGTTTTTCATCCCACAAAATTGGTTGACCATTTGTTCGAAAGCTCTCGATTTATCCAACCACATTATGTTAACCACTGCGAAGTGCGTGTCCAGCAAGCTGAGTTATGAGCATGGTTATTTGAATAATTGTGTACATTGTGTACACTCAGGTGATCATTCTCAATAATAGATATTGTGAACATGATTGCAACCGCTTGTTAATTTCTGATGATTTCATTGAGCTGGAGTTTCGATGATTTGATTCATAGCAGGTGATCCGAATATTGCAAGAACGGTTTGATTTGTGAAGCTATGGTTTAATCATTTCAATAGGTAGCTAATTTCTATACTTTACACTCTAGGAAGCTGCAATTTCGTATGATGTAGACTCTTTAGGACATTTACTCGACGATGCCCAGGGTCCGGATCAGATGAGTGGCTCTTAAAGCAAATTTCTATGCTTTACACTCTAGGAAGCTGTAATTTCGTATGTAGCCTCTTTAGGACATTTACTAGACGATGCCCAGGGTCCAGATCAGCTGAGTGGCTCTTAGAGCTTGCATACGAGTCTGCAACACATACGAGTCTGCAACGAAAGACATGAAATGTCCCAATGTGTTGCAGACTCGTATGCAAGCGTTTCGTTTTTACGTTTCTTTAAACTAAAATTACGATCCTTTAACTTGAAACTAAAAAACAAAAAGTTTAGGTTTTTTAATTTGTATAAAATGTAGTTTATATATATATATATATTATTTTGGTAAATAAATAAATAAATAATCAGCTGCTTTCACGAATCCTGTGTAATATGCATCATTCTATGCAACATCAAAGTTCACCTGCTGGCGCATTAATATTTTCTGGGTTCCCCTGTCACTATGAGCCACTAATTTTGGAATTGAATAACTGAAGAGTTTTGTACATATCTATTTGTATAAAATGTAGTTTATACATATTATTTGGATAAATAAGTAAATAATCAGCTGCTTTCACGAATCCTGTGTAATATGCATCATTCTATGGAACATCAAAGTTCACCTGCTGGCGCATTAATATTTTCTAGGTTCCCCTATCGCTATGAGCCTTCGGAACTTCTGGCATGACTTGGAAGCCCCATACTCCCCCGTCGAGGTTTTCGAAGGCATTCCTGAAAGGTCACAGCTACCTGATGACCTTTTGGTTCGGTATCGGGACGCCGGGAGTGCTTAAAGCCCCCTGATACCCTCCTGTTGAGGGGAAGCACTTCTTTTCAATTACCCCCCAGCCTTGGGAAGCTGAGCGGAAACCGTCTAGTCATCCTCATTCGGTATTGAGGAGGAATTTTACGTTGATGCTCCCAAGGCGTAAAGCAACTCGAAGGGTTCGAGCATGTTTCATAGGCCATCGCGGTGTCATCGAAATCAGTTTTTGATGTTTTTTTCCCTCAGATGCGAAAAGTTTAACGACGATCATTCCGACTATCAAGGTTAACATTCAAGTTGGTGGTGCTACGTCATGCAAAACAAGGATCTTGGTATTATGCAACTTAAGAATCGTGATCGGACGAATAGAACACGAGAAAATTACAATTAACAGATTCTATATTTGCGAATGGTGAAAACCATTTATTTTTTGTTGATAAATTTTATAAGGGTCCATCCTCAGCCCAACCGGCACAATTTCAGAAAATGTCTTCAAAATCGAACGGAAACTTTATTACCTTGTGCTTCTTGCAATGATTTCACAATTGCACTTGCGCATCAGCTACTAATGGTATGATCGAGTTGAAATTAATAAGTGTTAACGAAATCGTATTCCGACTATCGAGGTTACATTCAAGTTGGTGGTGCTACGTCATGCAAAACAAGGATCTTGGTATTATGCAACTTGGGAAGCGTGATCGGACGAATAGAACAGTAGAAAATTACAATTGATGGATTCTACATTTGCGTATGAACGGTGAAAACCATTTATTTTTTCCCAACCGGCACAATTTCAGAAAATTTCATCAAAATCGAACGGAAAATTTAGTAACTTGTGCTTCTTGCAATGATTTGACAATTGCGCTTGCGCAGCAGCTACTAATGGTATAATCGAGTTGAAATTAATACGCGTTAACAAAATCTCATTCCGACTATCAAGGTTACATTCAAGTTGGTGGTGCTACGTCATGCTAAACAAGGATCTTTGTATTATGCAACTTGAGAAGCGTGATCGAATAGAACACGAGAAAATTACAATTGATGGATTCTACATTTGCGCATGTGCGGTGAAAACCATTTATTTTTTGTTGATGAATTTCATAGGGGTCTATCCTCAGCCCAACCGGCACAATTTCAGAAAATTTCTTCAAAATCGAACGGAAACTTCAGTAACTTGTGCTTCTTGCAATAGTATGGTAAACCTGTACATTACATTTGAACGCTCATTAAAATTGTCATCATCCTGATTTACTAACTAAAAAGCAGCCACCGTGTAATTTTACTGTGTGTGTGTGTGTGTGTGTGTGTGTGTGTGTGTGTGTGTGTGTGTGTGTGTGTGTGTGTGTGTGTGTGTGTGTGTGTGTGTGTGTGTGTGTGCGTTTCCAAGCAAAAAAGCTTCAGAATGATGACGTCAATTTTAATTTTAATGACGTCGGTATTTTTCCTGTCCAGCACCGATATCTCATAATATTGTTGGTAGTAGCCTCTAGCATAGTGATGCGAGTTGCTAGGAGCGGGACACTGACTGGCTGGATGATTTACTTGAATTTATGGTTTTCTATGTTTTTGATTCTGTGAATAAAACTCATTCCGTTCTCTGTTCCATAAAATCGCATCAGTGGTGTCAGAAGTGGGATTCCGGTATCTACGATGGATCCTGAGGACGGTTTCTGTTTGCGTAGTGGTCGGTTGCTCATAGCCGCAGAACCAATCGATGAGGATGGTGTGACCAGGAGTGTCGGGCCGCACGGGAACGTGCAGAATGCAGACGGCGATGAGCCTGCATCAATCGGCGGGGGCGTTGAAGGGGGAGCCGATCCAGTCGTTTTGTCACCTCCAGTCATTGAACAAGGAGACACTCTCCGTGCGGATATGATGGCGGAAGTAAGGGCTTTGTTTCGCGAGTTCCAAGTGGTGATCCGCCAAGAATTAGAAGATGGTTTGCGTGAGCACGCTGCGCAGGCCCCCCTGGAGATTCGTCCGGACCCTCGGGCCACTAATGATGAAGTATGACGGTGCGATTCCATGGGAGGAGTACCGCGAACATTTTGAGACAGTCGCGATTGCAAATGGCTGGAGCTATGGGACTAGGGGCTTGGCCCTGGGAGCTTCGCTTGTAGGACCTGCACTATCTGTGCTTTTAGACGTGACTGCCCGGGACTACAATCAGATCTCAGCTCAACTGGCGGCACGGTATGGCGTGGAGAACCGCGGCCAACTGTATGTAATGCTATTGCGGAATAGAAGTCAACGACCCGGGGAAGAAATCCAGCAGTACCAGGCAGAGGTTCGCACCCTCGCAAGAAGGGCGTTTTCAGGGACACCGCCCCAAATGGTGGAAATTCTTGCCATACAGCAGTTTGTCGAAGGTCTGTCAAGCCCTCGGGCGAAGGAATTGGTTATGATGGCAGCCCCGAAGTCTTTAGAACAGGCCTTGGCGGTGGCGCTACAATCTGAAGCGGCTGTGCGTTGTGCTCGGGGCCCTGGAGGCCTCCTGGCTGTGCGAGAAGTGTCTACCCCTGCTAATGACGCCCTTCAAATAGATCAGGTTGTGCAAGCTGGAAGAAGAGGCAACATGATCTGTTTCCGGTGTGAAGGACGGGGCCATATGGCCAGGGAGTGCCCGCTGACAAAATGCTTCAAATGTCAGCAGCTCGGGCATCGAGCCATAAATTGCCCCACATCGGGAAACGGCCCACGGACCTAGACTGGGGCCAGTCTAGGTCCAGGCAACATCAACCCCGTCAAGCCACAGACCGTTCAAGCCAGACTGACCAGGGAGTGTACCCCGTGAGTGTGTCGTCAGTCATCGTCAGGGGCAGTATAAACGGTAGACCCTGTGCAATGCTGGTAGACACAGGCGCTGTTGTGACGGTTCTCAGAGCGGAACTTGTACAACCGATTGAGGTGGACAAAGGTGGGGCCATGTGGCTACGATCGGCGACAGGACAAGAATTTCCGGCAATTGGAACGGCTGAAGTGGAAGTGGAGCTGCAACCTGGGAAACGGGTGACTCACCGTGCAGTAATTGCAGATATCCAAGAGGACTGCATCCTCGGGATGGATTTCCTCGCAAAGGTGGGCTGTGTGGTGGATACAGCTGCTGGAGCCATTACAATAGCCCAGATCAAATCGGGGGGAGATGGAGTTGAACTGGAAGAGGAAGGCCAGGGACTTGGTGAACTACAACCCACACTGCAAGAGGAAGACCACCTACAGCCATTGCTCCGGAGTTGTGCTGAGAAATTAGAGTCCCATCTGTTCCTGAAGCCATGAAGCTGCTGCCATGCTGGCCGAATTCAGGGACGTGTTTGCTGCGGACAAAAAGGTAGTGGGTCACTTCGCTGATGTGGTCCACGAGATAGATGTGGGACAACATGGAGCCATCAGGCAAGCCCCGCGAAGATTGGCGCCCGATAAACTCCGTGAAGTGGACAGTTTGGTGCGTCAAATGGAAGAGATGGGTGTCGTTGTACCCTCCTCCAGCGATTGGGCTAGCCCTGTCGTGATGGTGAAGAAAAAGGACGGGTCTACACGCTTCTGTGTCGATTATCGACAGCTAAACGATGTGACAGTGAAGGATTCATATCCCCTCCCCCGAATTGACGACATTTTGCGAGCTGTGGGAGGTCACACATGGTTCTCGTCCCTCGACCTTCAGAATGGATATTGGCAAGTGCCCTTGTCGCCAGATGCCCGCAGGAAAACAGCCTTCTGCACGCCCCACGGCCTTTGGGAATTTCGCGTCATGCCCTTCGGGCTTTGTAATGCTCCCGCGACCTTCCAGCGTGCCATGTCAGGGCTGTTTCGGGAACAGATTCGTATGGGAAAAGTGCGGGTTTACCTCGACGATGTTTTGATCATGGCCACCTCATTCCAAGACCATGTAGAGGTAGTGAGGGAGGTGTTGACGAGAGCCCGAGCCGCTGGCATTAAGCTGAACCCTCGAAAATGTGAGTTTTTCAAGCAAGAACTGCGTTATCTGGGACACGTCATCACTGAGGCAGGGGTGCAGACAGACCCAGAGAAAACGAATGCTGTGCAAAATTGGCCCAGACCCACCACAGCTAAAGAGGTGCGTGCATTTGTTGGCTTCTGTTCTTATTACCGGCCTTTTGTTGATCACTTTGCCGACATCACAGCTCCTCTATATAACCTACAGAACGAGAAGAAGATGTTTAAGTGGACTGAAGAGTGTGAAGTGGCATTTATCCGGCTGAAACATGCGTTGACTCATCCCCCTATGCTCGCGTTTCCAGAGGAAGGACGACAGTACATTGTAGATGTGGATGCCAGTGGCAGGGCCATTGGAGCGGCGCTTTCACAAGACCAACAGGCAGGAGAGCGAGTGATTGCCTATTTCTCTAGGTGCCTGCAACGTTCGGAAAGGAACTATTGTGTGATCCGCCGAGAGCTCCTAGGAGTGGTTCAAGCATTGGAACACTTTGCCACATATGGGCTTGATAGTGGGGAGCCAGTGATAATAAGGACAGACCACGCATCATTGGAGTGGTTAAAGGGGTTTAAAGAACCAGATGGGCAGCTAGCCAGATGGTTAGAACGGTTGTCACGCTTCAACTGGACAATCAAATACCGGAAATCGGCTCACCATGGCAACGCTGACGGGCTGTCCCGGCGACCTTGCCTCACAGATAAATGTGCTCACTGTACTCGGCTGGAGAGGAAGAAAGAAGAGATCACTGTGGCTCGCGTGGAAGTGGATGTTCGTCTGAACTGGGAGGAGGAGCAACAGAAAGACCACACATTAAGGGAGCTGCGAAGCTGGATTAAAACCCAACCCACAGAGGCAAACTTGACAGCCGCTTCCCCCATCGTCAAAGCCCTGTGGGCTGAGCGCAAGTTGCTCTTCCTAGAGGGAGGTGTTCTATACAGAAAGTGGCCCGGAGACCCAGGACCTGCACTGTCGCAAGTTTTAGTTCCAAAACACCTGATTGAGATGATAGTAGCTCGCTGCCATGACCTGGGACACTTCGGAAGGAGGAGGACGGAGGCACAGATACGTCAACTGTTTTTTTGGAAGGGAATGGCGCGGGACGTACGCGACTATCTGGGGAAATGTGAGCCTTGTGGCAGGAGAAGAGGAGGGGCTGGAAACAAGCGGAAGGCACCTCTGCAGAAATTTGTTGTGGGAGCCCCTTTTGAGCGACTGGGGATTGACTTGGTTGGGCCACTACCAAGGTCACTTCGAGGAAACAGATACATCGTGGTAGCCATTGACGCCTTTACCAAGTGGCCAGAAGCGTTCGCCATCCCAGATAAGACTGCAGAGACTGTCGCAGAAGGGTTGTTTGAGCACATTGTGGCGAGATTTGGGGTTCCCCTGGAAATCCACACCGACCAGGGGACCAATTTCGAATCTCAGACCTTCCAGGAAGTGATGAAAATACTTGGGGTGCACAAAACCCGGACGACAGCCCTGAGGCCGCAAAGCAATGGCCTCGTAGAGCGCTTCAATCGCACCTTATGGGATCTTTTGTCGAAATTGGTCAGCCACCACCAGAAAGACTGGGATCAACAAATTCCAACGGCCTTATTGGCCTACAGGGCGACCCAGCATTCGTCCACGAAGTTTTCACCAGCCCTCATGGTCTATGGTCGGGAACTCACTCTGCCGTTGACTCTCCTCCGTGGCCGAGTGCCAGAGGAAACTATTCCAATCACCGATTTTGCCAAAATTCTTCAGGAACGGCTGGAGCGCATCCATGAACTTGCACACGGCAGGCTGGGCCTGGCAGTTGAGAAAATGCAGCGAGACTACGATCTGCGGGCCCATCCGACAATTCTGGAAGAGGGAAGTAACGTGTGGCTGCACAGTCCAAAGAGAACGGTGGGGCGTTGCCCGAAGTTAGATTCCCAATGGGTGGGACCGTGCCGGATCCTGAAGGCCATCACAGACGTCCTCTATCGCATACGGTTACCATCAGGGCGCCGAAAAGTGGTCCACGTTGATCGGCTGGGACCTTACAAAGGGGAGGAAGGGAGAAGTGTTGGTAGTAGCCTCTAGCATAGTGATGCGAGTTGCTAGGAGCGGGACACTGACTGGCTGGATGATTTACTTGAATTTATGTTTTTCTATGTTTTTGATTCTGTGAATAAAACTCATTCCGTTCTCTGTTCCATAAAATCGCATCAATATACTAAAACAAAAATCTTGAAAATGTTGATTTTACTAATTTTTTCTTAGGGAAATATTAATTATTCAGCTTTTGTCATCAGGACCAACAATTTTGATCGTAAAATCACCTAACATTTGAAAAAAAAAAAAAAAAAAAAAAGTTTAGAAATCCGACCGGCTGTTTGCAAGGTCCGACGAATTACGAAATAGTAATTCGACAGGCGGCCATTTTTGAAAGCTGCCGATCTGAAAAGGCCAAAATGGTTTGTCATGCTCTACATGGTCACAGAAACATGTGGTATAAGTTTCGTCTGGTCCGCAAAATTATCCGAAAAGTCGTCGGGCACATGGGCTATCTGCGTGATCCAATGATTTTGTGGTCGGTTTCTTCGTAATGTTTCAAGCTAATTGGATTTTGAGATAATAAAAAATTCCCAGATGCATTTTCAGTGTTTGGGTAACACAGGGTGGTCGATTCAAAATATTAACAAAACAATTAAGTGAAACTACACGGAAAAGTTCCAGTCATGCAGAAAACTTCCAGGCATGACAGCACTAGCGAATTTTCGTAAACTATCGTATTATATTATGTTACTTTGTTTTGAAAGATGAGCACTCTGAGGCAAAGAAATTGTTCACAACCGATTTGATAGCAGAAACCTTGTTGTAAATCTCCAATAATTCGATTTTTTTTTTTTTTTTTTTTAGGATATTTAGTTTTTTTTTGAAGTTTTTATCTATTTTTCAGCAAATAATAATGAAATTTAAATACGTTCTTCAGCATAATTTAGTGCACATATATTTTAAAGTTCTAATTCTTCGTTGATAAACTTTTTTGAGTAAAATTCTGCTAAAAATATTAATTTGACTGTTTTTATTCGTTTGTGGGCACTTTTTGGTGATTTTTTTAAACACATTTCTTGAAATTTGACTAATTAATTTTGCGCAAAAAGAAGTGCCGGCCAAGGAACTCACCCTTTCATCGGAAAGCTCAATTTTTCGGAGCAAGAACGGAGTTGCGTTTTCACTCCTAAGTAGAGCTATCTTCTGGAATAATACACTGTGAGTGGCACGATTCCAAGGGGAGCCATGATGCCATCCTTGACTAAGGGAGCGCCATCATGGACTTCACTGACATAGGTATCGGAGGGGGAAAAAATAACCGTATTATGTTAACCATTGCGCAATGCGTGACCAACAATCTTAGATATGAGCGTGGTTGTTTGAATTGTATTGTTTACATTCATGTGATCCTTCTCAGTTAATTTTGTGAACATGATTGCAAAGACTATTAGACTGGAAGGAGAAGATATAAAATGTCTCAATGTCTTGCTGACTTTTAGGTGTTCCACGCTGGAACCAATTTGTTAAATGGCTGTCTGGCCTTGAAAAAGCGTGATGCAAATATTATGCCTTGGGGTGTCATGGGGGGGGGGGGGGGGGGGGTTATGTTAAACAGACGCTTCTAGTGAATTCATTTACCTACTCACAATTGAGTATGTTTGTGCAGAACGACTCCAGTTCACCGTTTGAAGTTAACGAATAATATCGTAAGATCCATAAAATACTGCCGACTGCGGCAACCCCGTTTTGACCCCCACAGCTGAATGATCTGGACGGTCCGAATGCCTCGCGGATTCTCGCACAAAGGGGTCCTCCTGTTCACCAGAAATTCCGACGTCTCTATTTATTACGCAGCGGCCCGAAAATCGGTTTCCAGCTAACGAAATCCGCCGGTGGCTCAGGAATTTTCAGCATTCGCGCTCGCACCGCGGAATCTGTGTCAGACCGCTGTACCGTTCGGAGTCCCTCCAAAATCCCAACTTCTTCATTGTTCTTGTCGGAAAGTTCACGTACCTACAGACGTTGTTCTGAACTGCCGTGGATTCTCTGGTGTCGAACTTCCCACGGTTGCCCTGGGGACATCTCACTAACAACTCAAGAACGTTCCAACAATCGATAAATTGAAATTTAGTATCCCTTACATTGATACGTGATGCTTAGTTGATTGTTGCTAAGCAAATATTAACTTCCCCGTTTCTGTCAAATGAAAATCATTCACCACTCCTTGCAAAACGTTTGATTTGTCTAAATCACACTGATCTTTTCTTTCTGAGAAATGGGGGTTACCTCCGCATCCTGTCCCTTATAGAAAAATGTGATTCGTAGATAGGAAGATGATACGTGTTGATGATACCTACTATTAATAGTCCATTTAAGTAAATACAACAAACACGCAAGATTTTTCGGAAGAATCAGAGAGACTTCATTCAACATATAGATATTATGTGCCATATTATTTGCTTTTCCGAACAAAATGTTCCTAATGTAGGTATATTCAAAGGTTCAAAGCATTAACAATTATAGAATATATTAAGTATCGTGGAACCAAACATGCTTCCTATTCTGATATTGAATCTGAGAAGCATCATCCTACTTATAGATATTATGAGCCAAATTATCTTGTTTCATGAAGATATGTACCTAACATTACATATAGTAGGTGTTCCAAGATTCAGACTATTACCAATGATAGAATACGTTCAGTATCGTGGAACTAAACGTGTTTATCGATCAGATGTTTACCGGGCCCAAAAGCGATTACTGGTCTTTGAAGTTTCACTGTTTTCACTCGGTGTATTAGAGGTCGAACCGGTTGTTGATTCGGCTTCAGAAGATCGACTTGCTATCAATCATCCCTTAGGCAGGGTATAAATTACACGGTGAGGGACGCTAATCAACAGGGACGCCCGAGCTTTACGCAAGGACCCGCAACCCGCCATCGTCTCGTTATGATGCAAAGTACTTCCTACGATTCTCTCCGACCGAGTGCTCACGTTTCACTTGGCGCCGGTGATGTAAATTGATGCGAATTATGCAGATATCTAAATCTCATTAGACCGATGTGCGTCATGTATTTGAAATTTCGGATGGGCCAGCAACACCGTCTCATCCGATTCTCCAAAATCGTGAACGGCAGAAATTATTTGATACCTACTAAAAATGATTTTAGAGACCATAAAATGAAAATGAAACTGTCAAGACGGGAATGACACATGGATACATCATGATACATGATGTAAGGACAACCAGAATGGCATAAAGACATAAATGAAATTGTTCGAAATTGCCCTGGAAGAACAAAAACGTGAACTTCGTATGCAATTTTTTATCTTGGAAGAAATATAAGAATGATAAAACGAACCCAACATACAAAAAACTGCCATCAAATAAATATTGACAGTTTTTCTGGTTATGGCCTGGTAATATTCTTTGCTGACAGTCGAACTTTGCAGCAATCGGTAAACACTGATCTTGTATTAGGTACTGTTAACTAAAAAATCGTTTTAATTGTTAGAGTATAATTAATGAGGAGGAAATTCGGTTCATCTACGCAATGACAATTCAATTCCCAAAATCGCCCAACTGGTAGCTTGGCCTATTAGTTTCTGATGTCATTCACCTGGACATTGCGAAACATGATGGTTATTTTCATTCTGCCCATATAAAACATCCTCACCTGGTCCCTCGTTTTCGCCGCTGTATAGATTCCCATAAAGTAGCCGTACCTGGCCGTAAAAAAGATGTTTCGAAGATCCCTTCAGAACCGATATCATTTCTTTGAATGCTGCATATAGGGGTAGATGCCATCGCGGAATTCGGATTTATTTGCGATCTTCCCGAATTAATAGACGATTAACGCACCACCTGGAGGGGTCCATGTGTGGTCGGGAGATTTCCGAAAAAAACATACAGAAAACGGCTGTGCCTGAAATGTGGGATACCGGTACGAATTTCCAGCTATTCCAAATGGTGTTTTTTGGAGAGGAGGGCGGGAAAGGCAAATGACCTCTTAATTTTCACCTGGAAGTCAGGCCTGAGGTGCCTTCCATCAGAGGACGCCACATCCTGCGGGAAGCGCGGCACGCAGCTCCGATCTTCCCAAAGGAAGACGATAAAACCGCCAGTTAACAGGCAGATGCTGGAAGGAGCCACAGGTGAATCCCTCTTAATTAGCTGAGGAACCCAAAGGTATACGAGTAACCTACGCCACGACAGAAAAAGACGTCAAAATCAAGAGAAACCCTGTTCCTTTGGGTCCTTTATCGCTCGTCCTTTTGTTTTTACGAGCTCCAGTCGGCGGAGAAGGTTTCAAGGTAGGTTCTAAACTACGAAAATAAACTTCTTCTGCTCCGCTTCGCCTATAAATTCTTTCCACCCTCTCTTTTCGGGACCGTTTCTTTCCCTACCTGATGAACTGCTCCGGTGAAAGGTGTTAACTCAGAGACATCCGATAAATAACGTTCTGGCACCCGACAACGTTATCTTTACCTCTCTATCTTTCGGAGAAAGACTTGTTAAGTGAATAGCTCTTGTTTATTGTATTATTTTTTTCATGGCATGAGATCTTGAAGTAATGAATAAAATTCAATCCCAGATATATAGTACATCGTTATTTTATGAGAGAATGATTTAACGAACTTCCAATAAATAAGCTAGTGTGTTGGCTATACTAGCCTAAGCTGGTTGGATATTATATTTTAGTCCGTCAATTAAATTCCAAGTCTTTAGCAATCTTTCAAAATATGAGCCAGAAGTCGAGGAAATCAGATTAATTTCAACATGATCGTATGAGCTAATTCTTGAAAGATTTGTATCGTATTTTTAAATATTATTTTTTATCATATTTCAGGAAACAATTTCTGAATATCATCAGCAATCAGTTTTATGGATCAAAAACACCTTCTTCACAATATTGTGCTATAAATAATTAACATTAATTGATTTGTACAACTATAAAAAACGCTGCAAATTATTTCACAAAGGCTTATTATTTTTTCAATTGAGTATGATCGTAGTTTTAGTTGGCTTGCGTACGTCATACCCGTCCAGACTCCTCGGGTTGTCCTATTCCGAGTTGCCACAAATTATACTTCCATAATTATATACGCATGTTTATATTTCTCGATTTGAGCTCCTATCTATTCAAATAATTATCCCATAATAATAATAATAATCATTCCACTAAGCGTGCCAGGCGTGCGCGCGTACGTCAGTCTAACACTCAAAGTCTCGAAAAAGACACTTTTTCACCTATTTTTGGCTCATAGCACCCATGGGTGTGGAGCGATCGAGCTGGCGAGAAGTTAGGACCAACTAGACCCCAAGTGGAGTCTATGTGCGAAAGAACGGATTTTTTAAGTCAATTCTAAGGCCTTTTATGGCCCGGACGGCGAACGGCGGACGGACATTGCAAATTTGGATTCTACGCACATTGAAACGTAAAATGACAAAGTTTGAGGGGGGGTTATAACAATTTTTTGCTATACGATCACATAGGCTTATTATTGAAAATAATAAACCAATATCGATCGTGAACAGCCAGATTTGCAGCACGAACATCCACATATTAGGTTTCTTTGAGAGATGTACTCCTGATCTCCATAAAAGTTGTTGCAAGTATAACAACCTTTAAAAAAAATCAAATCAGTACATTTTCAGCCGAGATTTAACAAAACATTTGAACCCTGAATGATGGTTCCCCGACAACTCTTGGAATAAAAGGACGAAAACTTGTAGAAGTTGACTTAGGTCATTTTCAATGTATATATGTATCCTTCGGGGTGTTATTATTGATGAATTCGAACTGTCGAACTGCATATATACAGGAAAAGAAAAAAGAATAAAGTAAAAGTAAAGTCCCCCTCCCTCATTGTTGTTGAGACAAAAAGGTGAAGCTTTTTTGGGTGGGGTGTTTTTGAACACCAACTTATGTATTTAAGAAAAAAAAATCAGAATATCAAATCAGGAAACATCAAAAGTTCGACATTCCTACCTATGCTAATGCCCGTATTGACTCGTATCCCCGAAGTTGACTTGGATCATTTTCAATATGTATCCTTCGGGGTGTTATTATTGATGAATTCGAACTGTCGAACTGCATACCTATATACAGGAAAAGTAAACTAAAAGTAAAGTCCCCCCTCCCTCATAATTGTTGACATAAAAAAGTGAAGCTTTTTTGGGTGGGGTGTTTTTGAACACTAACTTATGTATTTAAGAAAAAAAAAAATCAGAATATCAAATCAGGAAACATCAAAAGTTCGACATTCCGACCCATGCAAATGCCCGTATTGACTCGTAACGCCATTATTATTTCCTGTATAAGCTGGAACAATTGCGAGGTTTGTTTTGTTCTCGTTGCCTTCTGAGATCCCCCACCTCGTAAGTTCTCTCCCGGGGAGCGGAAAAACGGTCCAGCTGCCTCCAAATCCACAGGTGGTCCGTCACTCGGCGACTCCACAAGTCCTCAACCCCGCGACTACTTGTTGATATTCGGAACTTCGACACTCTGCTCCCCCTTTTCAAATCAACAGATAGATTCAACAGATCTACAGGGCGTCCCACGGAAAATTTACACCCCCTTCATTTCCACTGAATTCAGTATAAAAAATTGGTACCAACGCAATTCATCATAATTTTTTTGTAGAACTCAGGAAAAATATTTCGCGCGCCATTCACGCCAAATGAAATGGGGCAAATGATATAAACTTCGTTTTTTCAAACGGGAACTCACTTTTTTTTTATTGCAGATTCGAATTGTACATGAAATTACATGAAGAAATTATCCGTCACCCGTAAACGGGCGCGACTCCGCTCCAAAAGTGCCCAATACATGCCACTAAAAGTGCAAAAATTGTGAAATCCTGAGTTTTTGAATATATTCAATTGCCACATTTAATCCATGATATATTTAGTATACATTTTAATATAAATATGAGCTGAACACGCTTATCACTGAAACCTTCCTCGGGTTTATACATTTACGGGCGTAGTGTTGAAGACGTGGTAACGAGGACGTACTAAGGGCCACTTTCACCAACAACTTATGTAGCGGAGATTGGCCAAACTCGATTAAATATAATCTCGAGGATCAAACCTTGGCGTCTTTCACCAACTCAAAACTCGTTTAAACCGAGATTGGAATAATCGAGTTTCCTTTACGGAGATTCCGCAAACTGTCCTATGAAAAATTGGACATTTGAAACTACAGTTAGAAAACCCGCCATGTGTCCGACATATCAAGACAATAAAGCAGTGAATCACAACCACGACCCGTTTTTACCCGCGCCGCTTTTATCTAGTTACCTAGTTACTATCTACTTGCAACTTTTCGTTGACTTCCAACAAAGAAAGTGTGACACATCATTTGACGGAAGCTGGACTTATTGATCACCATTTAAATGTACATGTTATTTTATGTGGTATAGGTAGGTAGGCACATACTGTACAAGGGATAGCAACTCAACATCGTATTATAACGTGCTATCATCATTGATTATACTTTATTTCCCTATCATCCTACATCTATTTCGTATTATAATTCATCGATTTGATGGTAAAAGCCTTTCTCCAACTTAACTGTTCGAAGGGAACTCCAGTTGAGTGTCAATAAGCTGGAGGACTTTCAAAACTGTCGGTTTTGAGAGCCGGAATCTCCGCCGAAATTCGACGTCGTCTAATCCATCAAAATTTGGAATGCGCCGTCGGATCGTCCTTGGGCGTCTTTGCGGGACATCGTCCTCATCCGAGGAATCGAAAATTAATCCGAGCGATAAATCGCGTGAATTCATCATCAAAAACTTGAATAACAATAAACTTCAACTGTGGATCAAACTGTAGAGGTATCAGCTGTTGGTGCGCGGCCATATTGCTCGATATCATTGTTATCACTAATCTGAGATTGGCAAGTGTAACTGGCCGGGGCTTGGGAGATTAACCTCAAGCCACCTCGTTAGGAGTTTAAACTCGTAAAGTGGTCTGGTAAAAGACGATTAGCTGGAATCTCCGTTATTTGTTAATCTTTTCTAACTTAAACTCGTTTATGTTGTTGGTGAAAGTGGCCCTAAGACTCGATCTTGCGTTGTCAATCAAGCGGTCTCCCATCAACCTCGCGTGATTGTAGTAATTCGTCAGCAGTCGGTTGTTACAAGATCAGCTGATCATAGTTCACGTGCACCATGTGATTCGTTACCGCAGTAACCAGGAACTCTCTATTACCTCTGTTTCTACATACCGGGCTATTCTATTATTCACCTATAGAACTATTCACTAGTCCTATAATTACTATATTATACTATACCTAGGACTGTTCACCTATAGATGGACTAGTATGGCGTAGGTACGCAAGTGTTTTATTGAATGACGGAAAAAAAGTCAAGGATGAAAAGCCAAGGAAAAAAAGTAGAGGGAAAAAAGGTCAATACAAAACATTTTTCTAGAAGGGATTGAATACTTGGCGACGATACCAGAAGGGCCTCCTGGAATCCAGGAACTTCTAAAGTACCTACTTCGACTCTAACTACGAGAATGGCAGATAAAGAGTTTAGCGAGGTGACGGGGATGATATCGCTGTTCCACTCAGGAGAATTCCTGCATTGTACCCCCCCCTCGTGGGATATACACAACTCCACTATGAATTACTGCGCTCGCACTGAACAGATCATCAGGTTGATCTGAACAGAAATGCTAACCAGTCCAAATCAAATCAAATCAGTTTTTATTTGTAAGGCCTAGCCAGGCAATACAAAAGTCAATTATAATATATAAGTAATAATAATAACAATATATACACGTAATATGACTAGAAGAGAGAATAAAATTATTAGGACATGAAGGTAGAGGTGTCAAGCTTATAAAAATCTGTTACAGTATATAGTTCTTGTTCTACAAGTACACGTTTTATAATGTTTTTAAAAGACTTAAGTGGCAGATCCCTCGTTGAGGAGTGTAAATGGTTAAATAAACGACATCCAACTTGATAGGGGTTCGTTTTCAGGGATGTTGCCAATCTGGTTAGAGGGGGGCACAACTTCGTCCGGTCTCTTGTAGAATAGTTGTGCCTTATCGAACCGTTGGAGAACTTATTCAGAATGCACTTGACGTATAGCAAGGATGCCAACACGAATAAACTGGGCAGCGTTAGGATTCCGAGATCCCTGAAATGCCCCCTGCATCCTCCAGAATTGATAATACTTTGTGTAAAAATTTGCAACGTTTTACCATGAAATCCGGTATGCGCTCTTTTTATTGAACTGACTGGGGGTAAAAAGTCATCGGTTCTACCGAGAAATTCATCCCACTCATTTCACATTCTGTATCACTTCTGTAATAACTTGATAATTAAAGTGTAAAACGAAACGACGCAGACGACCAATGATAAATGAGCTTATCATGAAGCGTCCAATTAATCTAATTGACAAATTTGACGCTTAGGCTTTGACATTTTTCATCCCCCCCCCCCCCCCCCCCCCCCCCCCAGCGTTTTATTTGATCTCCTAACTTCAGTTGATGGGTGCCTACGTCATTGTAGATATACTTTTATACTTATCGATATGTCGATATAGGTACTTCCATATGTAAGTTATAAGGTCTGATGTAGTATCGTACTGTAATTGATATGCTCTTTCTAAATACAGAAGGACTAGTAAAGCGTAGTTAATTAAATAAAATATAATTCTCCTCGGCCTCATAAATCAGAGATCTGCAAATAAGGGCATTCTAATACAGAAATAATGAACCTTTGTGAAATAATATGCAGCGTTTTTCTTTAGTCCTCTACAAGGATTACGAATCATATATTTAGTTCCCTTTAATTATTAGTTTTCCCTTCGATTTGGTCCTTGTGATTAGTACTGTGCTCTGGAAGACAACTGTGTAATGTTATTGTTTCTGATTTGTATTATACATATTCTGTATAATCTGTAATCGGGCTTGCTCGTGATTTCAATAAATAAATAAAAAATAAATAAATAAACAAATATTTACAACCTTGTGCAGGTAGTAATTTCTCATGCATTCAGTTCAAAAGAAAATTCGGTAGGATGAGTGCGAAGGTCGGAAACACGCTTGGAATGCAAAATGCCCACTCATAGACGCCCATCCGTTTATTTTGTAACACATTTATAAATATAATAACGTATTTTATTTCCTGGGGCCGTAAAGACCGACGGTTATTGCCTCCGGGATCCCATTAATAAACGAAATCAGATGTAAAATATTCAATGGGGCGCATTGGAAGAGGAAGTGGACGCGAAATAGCGGCGGCCAGATGAATAAATTCATCGGAAAATTGTTTGATGGAGGTATGAGGAACTACCTACAGCGTCGACGTGAGTTATAACGTTATAAAAACCCACTTAATGGCGGTCCTGAAAATTAATTCGCGAACAATGATGAAATTTGGGTGTGGGTGTTAATGGTTAATTTTGTTTGTTCGAGGTGTGGGACATATTACTACTTGGGTTAGGCATGTTTGGAACATATGTGGGTTTGTTAGTTGCCACCTATCGCTTAATAAAACAAACTCTGAGGACCGATTCATCAATCCGATTTATCCAATGGACAAGGAGGATTTTATCTGAGGGGGAATAACAACAATAGGTGGTGTTTATCCATCCCTCTTTAAACCCTATCTGTAGTTTTAATTTATCTGGTCCCTGTATGGCAGGATAACAATTATAACTGGAGGCTTTCTAACCTCAATCAAGTCAATTTGTTTACAAATTTTGTTCGAATCTCACGTTTGATTGCTTTTACTTTTGCGCCTTCCAATGGACACATTTTGGGATTTATCTTCAAATAGCAAAGACGAAGATTCTATCGTAGCAAAATTCGTTGAATGGGAAAGAAGACCGTATATAACACCCCGTGTAGATCACCTATTAAAATGGAACCAGTGTGTATTTTTATTGAGGTTTCGGTCGAACAAAGATACCGTTCTTTACATCCTAAAAAAGATCGAAGATGAAATTGAGTCCACAACTAACTGGTGGCAATTATTCATTCATAATAATTCAGGTTGGAATATCGCTATCGTAAATGCAGTATTTCTCTCTCTAGGCATGGACCATACTGCAAAAAAGTTGTGGTTTCTTATTTGCCGAACTTGATTAGACAACTGATGTGGGAATAACATCGGAACCGGTAGATCTATCTCTAAATCGCCCTTATTTTGTCGCCTACGGACACCAATGAGGATGCTAACGGCGCTATCTGCGAGACAGTATTTATCTAAGAGATAATTTTATCCGCTAGGCATAGCGCTGTACTCAGTATAGCTATCGTGCAATTAATGTGGTGTAAAAATCAAGTTCAGAAAGATGTACTATATGACGGGAAGGAACTCCCACCTCTCACTACAGAATAAATTACTCATATATAAACAGATGCTGCGCCCTATCTGGGCCTATGGGATTCAGCTCTGGGGTTGTGCGAAAAAAATCAAATATTAAAACAATCCCAACCCGACAAAATATAATACTGAGAAGTATAGTTCGAGCCCCTGGTTCATGCGGAATTATGATATACATCGTGACTTGACGATAGAAACGGTCACTGAAATTATTGCCAAATATGCAAGGAAGCACGAACCGCCTCTACAAACACGAGAACCTGGAGATGCTCAACGTTTTAAACAACGAAGGAGAACTTCGGCGATTCAAGAGAAATAAACCACTGGACCTACTTGTGCTGTGCAAATAGTGCAAGTGTAATCCAGTGTTTTTTAACTGTTCTTGATACAAGTACGGGCCAGGTTTTGCTGTAAACCTCCCCCTTTAGTGAGCTTATCATGAAATGAAATATTGCTAGATGAAGTGTCTATGTTTCAGTTGCAATAAAAAAATCGCGAAAAAAAAAAAAAAAAAAAAATCTGCGAGACAGTATTTATCTAAGAGATAATTTTATCCATAGCGCTGTACTCAGTATAGCTATCGTGCAATTAACGTGGATAATTTATAAACCATACCTTAGTTAATTATTGCTCCCGAGTCTACCTAAAGGTAACAGAAGCATTGTTTTCACTTTCAGGAGAAAAAAAAATTTTGGTCTCCAAAATCAACATTTCCTCTCGCATTTTACGTTTTAGACCGTTCTGAACAACTTTGGTTCCGTGTCTGTCTGTCTATGTGTGTGTATGTCGTGTGTCCGCAAAGCCTTGTAACAAGCTTCCACGGTTTTCTTCTGATTTGATGAAATTGTCAGAGAAGGCGCGGGTTTGGCCGTAGATGGTCCCCTATCAGTTTCATCGTTCTTGACTCAATACCTCACTCCGCGTATTCACAAACGTAAATTCCATTAAGCTCCATTTTTTCACACCCTAGTCGTCCGATCTCGCTTAAATTTGGATGATAGTTGGTAGATGACGATTTGACCATCACATATCAATTTCAATATGACTGTGTCATTAAAAGCAACAGCGCATGCGCCAATGTTAAATCCTTGTAACGACCCTAGTTTCTACTGTTTTCATCCGATTTAGATGAAATTGTCAGAGAATGCGCGGGTTAGGTTGAAGATGGTCCCCTATAAGTTTCATTGTTGCCAAATAAATACTTCATTCTGCGCATGCGCAAACGTAAATTCCATCATGTTCCATCTTTTCACTCTCTAGTCGTTCGAGTTCACTTAAATTTGGATGATAGTTGGAAGAAGATGAAAGTAAGCGAAAGTAAGCTATGTGCCCAACCCAACTTGGACTTTTTTTTTTTTTTTTGAGGATTGGCCTCAGGGTCCAGCATTCACCCCCTCAGTGGGGGGGGGGGGGGATGTTTTGTTAGGACCAGACAAGATCCAGTCCCTGTGGTGTACCTGAAAGCCACTGAGCTTTACAACGAACTGTGATATTCTGATCTACGATATATTTATTTATTTATGTACATCTTGTCATACCTTTATTTGACTAAGATATATAGAATTTATCATTATATGTTTATCGATAATATTTATGTATTTGTAAGGCTCATCTAGTCGTAGTTTAGTTTTTATTATGGCGTATTTTTAGCGAATTTTTGAAGAAAATTAAGCTATAGCTCTCGCCTCAAAATTTGTTGAATGTGAATTTTTGAAAACATTTTATGCAGAAATCCGTTTCAGGCTATTCTGAATCATATTCTCAAGTTTAACGCATTTTTTATGAATGTATGTACGGATGTATGTGTCATTCCAGACGATAACTGTCCGTAGAATTGTGCTAGAAACTTCAAACAAATTTTAAAATGTTAAGGACACAAAACAAGTTCGTTGGTCAGCATGATCGGATTACATCTTCGGGTTGAAATATTCAAAAATGTAGTCAACAATTTCAAAATATCCTGTTTTTTTGCGATTTGTTGTGCGAAATAATTTTTTCAGCATACTAACATGTGGTATATTCGGAATTAGCGTAAAATTCCCTATAAGAATATGTAGGTATCAAGTTTTCAAAAATTTCAAAGTTGAAAATCAGTCAAAAATCGAAATAATGCCGTTCGCTAGTTGTAAAAATCGGTAATATTTGTGTGAAACATTGTTTTTAATATTTGCTGAAAAATCGATTGAAAATCTAAAAAATTGCTGAAAATCAAATGACTGTTTTGAATGGTAGAATATTATTTAGTACGATTTAATTTGCTATATGGTCGGTGGTTAACAATTGTTTGCCCTAAAAGTGCTCGAATTTCAAAACAATGTAACTGAATATAATACTGTAATCTACAAAAATTCGCTCATACGATCATGCTGCATGACTGGAATTTTTACCCGCTGAAGGGGTTAAAAAGTGGTCATCGCTGTATCCCTTGTGGCAGTGTACAGCGATGCCTCGCTTTGCGGGTAATTATTATTACTTCTCCCCCTCCGATCTGCCAGTGGAGTCCGTGATGGCAATCCATTTAGTGACGGACGGTCAGCAAGGCTCCCCTTAGAATCATGCTCGTTGCAGTGTCCCTTTGACACCCTTTCTGATTGCCGCAAATGACCCTTCCGGCTTAAATTCGGGGAAAAAAGGTGATATTTTCCGTCTGTGTACGTCAATGTTTAGGAAGAGAATGGGTATCTGGCTTTTTAAGATCGGGAATCGCAAGCTCTTCTCGCCGTGTTGTATGGAAGGCACCCCAAGGATATTTCTAATTACCGCGGCAGCCGCATTGTGCAGCGGAGCGCTGCAGGGACATCTGTTGGCGATTGTGAGCGATCAAGCGGACTGACCCATCCTGACCCCCTCAGCCCTGATCTTATACGATCCTTGAGGACGGAGGATCCATTATTTTTTATATCGCCTCCTGCGGGGTTCGGAAAGATCAGCTGTTTGAAAGGGATTCCCCCTTATATCGACGATGCAGCTAAACGCAACTTGGGTTTAAAGGAGGGTTCCTCAAAAGGCCCCCAAGGTGTTTCAATTCATTAGGAACGAAAAAAAAGAAGAACGGAACATCTGCTTTTTCGCCGCGGAAGGAGGGATGGGTCTCGTGCCCTTTTTCATTCAACAATAGGCAATATCTCCTACGCCTCCTTAAGGAGTCAACAAGGAAACACGAGCCCTGAGTTAGTGTTGTCCGGGGTTGTTATAGATTTTCTTGAAGCGTTTGACCGCATCGCACAAGCCGGAACGATTTTTCGGAGGCATTTGTCAGAATCTTGCCCGTGTAAATGGGAGGTTGTGAGGGCGTGATCACGAGCTCGAGATTTACGAGCTATTCTCCGGCAAATAATGTCCGTCCTACACGTACCCAGAAAGCTGAGTCGGCCCGATAATAACCTCCGACAACCTACGGGACACGTGTCAAGATCCCAGAACATCCTGATGTACCTTCGCGAACTCAAACACATGTCCGGTTGTACTTAATGAATGCGTTTTCTGTGACTATTCAATTTTATTGAGCAGGCGAGTTCATTTAAACTTAAAATTCTCCACTATAATTTAGGTAAATTTATAGAAGATAAAATAATTTTATCTTAATAAAATACATTTTTTTAATTATTAAACTTTTGCTAAACTTTCTTCATGGAAATCCGTTCTGAGGCATTCTGAAATGATTCCTGAAGTTTGTGTTATTATATATGTGTACATCATGATATATTTGTTTTAGCTTTTCTTATTTGAATCTTTTTGTTAGATGGACTAGAAATTGGTTCATTTTGATTATGGATTTTTTTTAGAAGTAATTGCGGGGAAAATGAACTGTTTATTTACGCAATTTTCAACCGATTTCGGGGAGAACTCGATGCAGGGCGAGTTGGTTAATATCAATACGTCGTGATATTTTCAACCAATTTTCCATATAAGCTGTTTATACTTTCTAGTGGTAGCCATGGATCCATGGGGGGCTTGTACCATTGCTATAATTGGAGGGGGTTACATCTAGTAAAATCACGATCAATTCCCCATTCTCGCCAAATTTGTATCCGATCCATTTATAACAACGTCCCTGTGATACAATCAATTCTAAAGAGCGATGTAGTCTTAGATAACACACATACACACACACACACACACACACACACACACACATATATATATATATATATATATATATATATATATAAAGTGCTGTAGTCCAAGAGTCGTTTGTGAATGCTTCAAAACGGATTTCAATCGTGAAGAAAATGTATAAACACAGTTTTTTACGTACGTTTTACGGTTCTTATGATGGCTTTATATGATGGTGCTTATATTGCGTAAGCAACCTAGCTTATATACATTATATATATCCTATGTAGGTACACATTTTACGTGTATTTCACAATAATAATGAATGAAAACTAATTAAAGACTTTCCATTTGGAATACAGAACTTCTATACCTATTGTTATTTTCTTTTCATATCTCTATGTGTTTCAATAAATCATGTGTTAGAATTATTGTGAAGTTGAAACTGGTAGTGTCCAGTAATAATGTTAGCAGGTAGGTACTTACTTACATATTTGTTCTACTCTTTTAGTAGGAAAAGATCCTTGAAAACTGTCAATGAACTTTGTGTCTTTATTTGTTATCTTCAATCTCGTACTACGTTTGACTTTCATCAATATTAACCTATCGTGATCAACCGAAAATCAGATTAGAACAAGATCAACATCGTCTCATGCTCCACCAAGGACGGCTCCCCCATTCAGAAACAGCCCGAAAAGGACATTCCCCTGAGAAAGGAAATATAAACCAACGTAAATCAATCACAACACCTTGAGCCGTTCTATTCCCGTTATTTCGAGCGGCAAAACACACAAAACGCTGTAGGTGAAAGTCATCGACGTAAATGATCACCTAATCGGCATAAGTGAGAATGTAGCTCAAAATGTGGATAGGTGAGACTCAACAAGGGTTTAAAAGTTCCAATCATGCAGCATGGTCATATGAGCAAATTTTCGTAAATTACCGATAGCATTTATCGTATTATGTTACACTGTTTTGGAATTTGAGGACTTTACTGTCATTTTTTATGACAAATAACATATATATATATATATATATATATATATATATATATATATATATATATATATATATATATATATATATATATATATATATATATATATATATATATATATATATATATATATATATATATATATATATATATATATATATATATATATATATATATATATATATATATATATATATATATATATATATATATATATATATGTAATGGTTCTAAATTCTTTGATTAAAAACAGAATTTTTATTTTTTTACAATTTATTGATTTTTCAAGCAAATATGAATGAATTTCAAGTTTCATATTTTTCTGAATAATTTCGTGCATACATTTTTTAATGCCCCAGTTCATAGTTGTAAAACTTCTTTTGACTAAAATTCTGCTAAACATTAGAAACTATTTACCAGATATCTGCTCTACATATTACAAACTTCTGAAACTCTCATTGCTTGCATAATTTACCCAAACCGCTTGCGTACAAGTCCGTAACACAGTGGGACATTTTCATGCCTGCATGGCAATGTAGTGCAATAATGCAAATTGTCGCCGCTATCATGGAAAAACAGTACAAATTTCAGCACCGCAGGCCAATATAGAAGAAATCAGCCTCAGGGGTTCTCCAGCTGATCAGTGCGCCTCCATATCTTGCAATCGTGTTCTAGAAGTCCCAAAGACGCTCCATACAAAATTTCAGCATCTCTGGTCGATTAAGAAAGATCCCGGGGCCAGGTCTGGTGCGGAGGGGGGGGAGGGATTAAGGCCTCAGGGGTCTCTCAGCTGATCAGTGCACCTCCATACCTTGAAATCGTATTCTAGAAGTCCCGACGGCGCTCCATACCAAATTTCAGCACCTCTGGTCGATTAAGAAAGATCCAGGGCCATGTTTGGGGGAGGGACCCAGGTCTCAGAGGTCTCTCAGCTGATCAGTGCACCTCCATACCTTGAAATCGTATTCTAGAAGTCCCGACGGCGCTCCATACCAAATTTCAGCACCTCTGGTCGATTAAGAAAGACCCAGGGCCAGGTTTGGGGGAGGGATTCAGGCCTCAGGGGTCTCTCAGCTGATCAGTGCACCTCCATACCTTGAAATCGTATTCTAGAAGTCCCAAAGACGCTCCATACAAAATTTCAGCACCTCTGGTCGATTAAAGCCTAGTACGTACTGGGATTCTTTGATCGGACTCTTTGTTGCGGAGCTGCGTCTCGGACTCATTCTCTTGCATCCGGGATGCTCCGCGACATTGAGTCTTGCATCTCGTGTGCTGCGTTTTAGTATTTTTTTTTTTTTGAGTCCCATGCGGAATGGGATTCTTTACACAATGTCGCGCAACATTGAGTCAGTGCGTACGTGAATATCGAACAAAGTGGGCCTCTCACCGGTGTATCTTCGTTGTTATCGCTTTGTAGTTATCGTTGTTATGCTTGTAGCTAAAGAGTCAAGGGTCTCTCAGCTGATCAGTGCAACTCCGTTCTTTATGATTGTTTTCTAAAAGTCCCAAAGGGGCTCCATTACAAAGTTTCTCGCCATAGGTCGAATAGCGAAGAAATTATCCGCAGGGGTCCCTTAGCTTATCAGTGCTCCACCGTACATGTGCAATACCGTGCCTTATAATTGTTTTCTAGAAGTTCCAAATGCGCTCCATTACAAAGTTCCACACCATACTTCAATCACCGAAGAAAAAAACCTCTGGGGTCCCTTAGCTTATCAGTGATCTAACGTACCTTGCAACCGTATTCTTGAAGTCCCAAAGGCACTCCATTTCAAATGTCTGCACCATAAGACGATTAAGAGAGAAATTAGCCTCAGGGGTCCCCCATCTGTTCAGTGCACTTCCATACCTTGAAACTATCGTATTCTAGAAGTCCAAAAAGTTCTCCGTTACTAAGTCCCGCTCCAGCGGTCGATCGTCGAAGAAATTAACCTCTGGGGTCCCTTAGCTTATCAGTGATCCACTGTATTTGTGCTCCACCGTACCTTGCAACCGTATTCTTGAAGTCACAAAAACACTCCATTTCAAATTTCTGCACCATAGGTCGATTAACAGACAAATTAGCCCCTGGGGTGCCCCAGCTGACCAGTATACTTGTCCTCAAAAAGTTGTATTAGATAATCATCAGAAACGCTTGCATGCGAGTCTGCAACACATTGGGACATTTTATGTCTTTAGTTGCAGACTCGTATGTGTTGCAGATTCGTATGCAAGCTCTAAGAGCCACTCAGCTGATCCAAAACCTGGGCATCGTCAAGTAAATGTCCTAAAGAGGCTCAATGAAATCATCGGAAATTAACAAGCGATTGCAATCATGTTCACAATATCAATGATTGAGAATGATCACCTAAGTGAATACATTTATTCAAATAATCGTGCTCATAACTCAGTTTTTTGGCCACGCACTTCGCAGTGGTTAACATAATATGGTTGGATAAATTGAGAGCTTTCGAACGAATGGTCAACTATTTTTGAGGGATGAAAAACGACGAAGTACCATTTCCCCTGCATCGACTCGGTTGTAAGTGGGAATCATCAGAAAACCAACCGTAACGCTTTTTTTTTTGACGATTTATTCGTTTATGTGCCAAAGTAAAGACATAAAATGTCAAAATGAATCATCAAATATACTCATTGAACCTGATAAAAATTGTAATAAACAGAAAACAAATGAAAACATACCACTAAATTAAGTCAAATAAATATAAATGGGTTTACTCGATGCATTAAATAGATGAAAAAAGGACCGATTAAGGAAAAATGAACTGCACGGATGGATTGAACAACAAACTTAGAAACCTGTTATTCAATACAGTTAAATGAGTGGTTAGCCAATCTAGCTGACGTTTTCATTTTATCTGACGAACCGAAAATAAGAGGGCGGAGAAGATGCAATCTTTTAACGATCTAGGACCGACCCCCTACCTACATCGTCAGAAAACGAACCTCTGATATCAAATAGTTTCTCTAACGTTTTTTTTATTGACAAAATATCATTTTGTATAACTCGTTTACATAATTAAAATCCAGAATTCTTTAGAATTATTCCATTTGCGTTTTTTAGTTCTGACGCACGGATAATATTTTCTGAAATATCTGGGTGTTTGATAGGTAGGTACTCCATTTAACGCCGATTTTCAAGTACAACCAGTACGTTACTAGCGAAAAGTAACTCCCTTAGTTTTCATAGCAGGAAAATCGTTCGTCACTTTTCGGAATGCTCCCATTTTATCACAACGTCTCATGATCTCTAAGTCATTGTAGTGTCAAGGAAAGCTGATTCATTAAGCTAAGTTATAAAATAATATTGCTGAGTAACCATAGTGAACTAATAATGTGGAAAAAAGGCACTAGGTACATCGTGGGTATACTATTGACCTACTTGTAAGCAGAAGGTACTACACGATGCGTAGACCTCACATAAACTGATGGGCTCCTGAAGCTGATGATTTTTATCGTACTTAATCTCTGAAGCTGAAATTAAGAGACCTGAAAAATTAGCTTATTAGGCTGAAATTATTAGCTCCTTCCTACTCAGCTGAGTGAGCTAAATTGTCTCCTGTTCATTCTAGGAAATTAGATTTGATAGGGAGACTCTCTCGGACAATAAGAGACGATTGAAATTATTGGCCATTTCCCAATCAGCTGAGTGAGCAAAATTCTCTCCCGCTACCCCAAGGAAGTTAAAATTTGATAGGGAGACTCTCTCGAATACTAAGAGAGGACTGCAATTATTGGCTTTTTCCTAATCAGCTGAGAAAGCTAAATTCTCTCCTGTTCATTCTAGGAAGTCGAAATTAGATATGGAGACGCTTTGGGGCACTAAGAGACGATTGAATTGATTGGGTCTTTTCTGATCAGCTGACCGAGCTAATTTAATTGAGTCATTTTAAACTTGAGACACAAAACACATATTACACAGGGGAACAATAAGACATAGCCATGTATCGATGTATCGGCATGTAGTGTAGATTTTTAACAAGCTTTATAAAAATGGCCTCCTTTCCTTAAATTTTTTTTTTTTTTAAATTATTTAACTCCTTATTTATTATTATTAAACGTTGAAGTTAATTTAAAATTACTAAGGTGCCTCCTAAGAAGTTTCTTCATCGCTTTTTTCTTTCTTTTCAGGAATATTTATTTCTCCAACTCAATCTGAGAGTGAAATTCATTTCCCCAGCAACGGCTAGGTTGTACGTGAAAATCAAAAGAAAGAAACGCTTGCATACGAGTCTGCAACACATTGGGACATTTCATGTCTTTAGTTGCAGACTCGTATGTGTTGCAGACTCGTATGCAATCTCTAAAGCCACTCAGCTGATCCGGACCCTGGGCATCGCCAAGTAAATGTCCTAATGAGGCTACATACGAAATTACAGCTTCCTAGAGTGTAAAGTATAGAAATTACCTGTTAAAATGATTTAACCACCGCTTCACAAATCAAACCGTTCTCGCAATATTCGGATCACGATCAATATTCGATGAATCAAATCATGGAAACACCAACTCAATGATATCATCAGAAATTAACAAGCGGTTGCAATCATGTTCACAATATCAATCATTGAGAATGATCACCTGTGTGTAAACAATTATTCATATAACCATGCTCATAACTCAGCTTGTTGGCCACGCACTTCGCAGTAGTTAACATAATATGTTTGGATAAATCGAGAGCTTTCGAACGAATGGTCAACGAATTTTGTGGGATGAGAAACGACGAAGTACCATTTCCCTAGCAACGACTCGGTTGTAAGCGGAAATCATCAGAAATGAAAAAATCATTGAGCATATTTCGTTACGTAACGTAACGTGACATAACGAAAATTTGGTTGTGTGCCGTAGCAAAGACATGAAATGTCAAAAACCAATTTAAGGACAAAAGGCCTTTTTAGCTTGTTATAATCTGAACTGTCCGAATAAGGAAACGTTATGTAGTGTTGATACCCAACATCAGTTTGCTGATTTCGTTTTTCCTTTTATTTGGCTTCTGTACTTAGAATAATTCCTGAACAGAAACGCATAATACGTGCTGATTTACGACTCCGACATGGACTTATTCTTAGCATTAGCATTTTCACATAAAACTAGCGTCCCACATGAAGTATCTCACAGCACATTTTTAATCTTAGATTCTACTAGATTATCATGCAAAACGTAAATTTTTGTATTGCATCGCACTTTTGGTTACACTTGAGTTCATCCGCGGTTAGTTTTGTAAGGTGATCTTGCCACTACAAACTTGCAGATGCGCGCGCTATATTTTCAAGTTTCAGTTGCAAATTCTATTCATCAAAATTGCATGTCATCATTTAAATCAAGAGCATTGAAAACTGTGGAAAATAAGCTTGTTACAAGGATTTGCGGACACACGACACACACACACACACACGCGCGCGCCCGCGCGCGCACACACACACACACACACACACACACACACACACACAGCCTCCTCGTTCCCCTCCGTCCCCACATGCGCCTGCGTCCATTCAATTCCAACTTTCAAGTCGAACTGCGTTCTCAAGTCCAGGATAAATTTTCTGATATCTTCGATTGTTGGTAAATGGTTGCAAGGATTGCCAGTGTCAACTGACTGTCAGTGTAAATCACAGCCGAACGGTGAACTCTGCCAAGAATCTGACGAGACAACCACCTCAATGCCTGCCGAATAGCCAGTGACTCAGCTTGATTATTCGAACAAGACCCCCCCAGCTTGAACTGCTGGTGGTAAACTGCTGCTGATGCCGCATAGACCACGAACGCACTTCCAACCCTTCCATCCCCCAAATTACTTCCATCCGTGAAAATCTCGTAAGTGGGATTCCCATCAGTTTCTGGAGGCCTTCCCACATCCACGGCATGAGCCGGATGGGGCCAGTCGTCGGGGGGCAAGGGTCTCTCAACCTGGTCACTCTCAGCAAGCGTTTGTTGAACATCAGCCAACTCCTTAGCCTCAATATCCACTGGTTTCTCTCCAGAAATCACACAACAGGCGTGGAAGGAGATCGTCCTTACTCCTTTAATAATCCGCAGCATCATTAATCTCTGTACTCGCCGCACAGCCTCCACAATGGAACCACTTGCTGTATCAATGCCCATTACTTGAACAAGCAAGAGCTTGACTGGAACGAAAATGCATTTTGCAGGGTGCTCCGTGGCCCACCCCAACCAGTGTTTTGGTGAAACAGTTTCAGGATGACTTGATGGTGTTTTTAAATTAAATAGATTATGATAACTTAATGTGACATTATCAAAAGGTGATATTCAACTTGAGAAGGAACTCACATGGTGTACTGTTATTTTGTTTATAGGAAACTATAATTTACCTATTTGAATTGTATGTAATCATGTATTAAAACGCCTGTAATCGTTATGGGATCAAGCTTGAATAAACTCCCTCATGCTAGGGCTTACTAGCGTGTGGAAAAAAGAAAAAAAACACACACACACAGAACCAAAGTTGTTCAGAATGGTCTAAAACGTAAAATGCGAGTCGAAATTTTGGTTTTTGAGACCAACAATTTTTTTCTTCCGAAAGTGAAAACAATGCTTCCGCTACTTTTAGTTAGACTTGGAAGCGAAACTGCCAAGGATCGATATCCGCTCAGTCGTCTCCAGAGCAAAATATTTATCATTCGCTCGCCCTTTCTAAAAATCCGACCTTCCCGCTTTTGATGGAAAAGATCTCTTCACCTTTCACCGCTCGGGTTTTGAGTTATCTGGAAAGGTCCGGTGGCGAGACAAAACTAATGTGTCGCTAAAACCCTACACCTTCTCCCGTTTTAAAGCCTTCAAAAAAAGGACCGGGAGGCGGGTAATAAACAACTTTTAATCTGAGAAGACACACCAGGAAACAAGAAGCCCATTTATAACGATTTCCCTCAAGCTGACTCCCGCCTCAGCATCTGCCGCTACAGAACCTCGCGAAAAACATATTAATTAGATTTATCAGGGCCTTCGGATCAGGCAATAATAAAATCATTAAGGTTCTGAAATGCGTGATGTATTTTCCCATTAACGTGTTTGCGAGGTTTGGGATTTCGATACCATTCAAAGCTTCGGGAAAGGGTATCGGGGGACGGGATCGTGAAATTCTCAGCGTAGGCTGAGTATCGGATCGAAAGCGGGAGTCTAAATGACCGAAAGATTATGGTAACGTCGTATCCATAGTGTCGGAGTTGAGGTAAAGGATAACGCGTCTGATCAGATTCCCACATACCGACAGAAATGAAACCGAATAATATTTTGTACAAAAACCTAAACGCATGCAGCCCATGATTGAATTTACAAAGTTCTTCACTATTTTAGTTGTATCCATGCTTTACCGATATAGGTACTATAAACATTTAGTGAGCAAAAAGTTGCGAACGCAAAAACCCTGCCCTCAATAGTATAGACCAGCGGTTCCCAACCTGTGGGCCGCGGGCAGCTTGGTACTGGGCCGTGGATGCTGGTCAAAAATATAAAAATATATTTAAAAAATCATCTGAGTTTCAACAATTAATATCGGAATAGAGATGAAAACAATTAAATTTAAACCATGCTCACTTGAGTGTTAGCAATAGTCAAATTATTCAATTGCATTTTTATAACAAGTGAGTTTACTCTTTGTGCGTGTAAGATAGCCAGCGAATAGCCAGTAATTAAGCCTTTCACTGTTTTTTTAGGAAGTACTTCCCCAAAATTGATGATGAAAATCTTTGTATCAGGAATCCATTTGGAAGAGATAACTTGAAAACGCTGCAAATTATTTCACAAAGGTTTATTATTTTTTCAATTGAGTATGATCGTAGTTTTAGTTGGCTAGCGTACGTCATAAGGCCCGTCCAGACTCCTCGGCGTGTCCTATTTCGAGTTGCCACAACTTATACTTCTAAAATTATATACGCATGTTTATATTTCTCGATTTGAGCTCCTATCTATTCAAATAGTTATTGCCTTAATAATATCATTATCTAAGTACGTACGCAAAGTCGAGAGGATATGTTATTAAATATGCGTAGGAAAAGCTTTGGTATTAACACACAAATATGACCTTGAAAAAAACATATATTCATGCCTCGAAGGAACGCCGGCGCCGTATCCACCACAAGGTGCCGCGGCGTCGGCGCCTCCTCTCACTCCACCCCCCGCTCACCCCCCCTCACCGCCCACCGTGACCCCCTGCCAAGCGTGCCAGGCGTGCGTGCGTGCGTAAGTCTAAGAAAGCCTTGAAATGACACGTTTTTGCCCGTTTTTGGCCCATAGCATCTATGCGAGTAAAGCGATCGGGATGGTTAAACGTTAGGACCAACTAGACCCCAAATGGAGTCTATGGGCGAAAAGACGGGTTTTTTAAGTCAATTCTTAGGCCTTTTATGGCCCGGACGGCGGACGGCGAACGGCGGACGGCGGACGGCGGACGGACATTTCAAATTTGGATTCTACGCACCTTGAAACGTAAAGTGACAAAGTTTGAGGGGGGGTTATAAAAATTTTTTGCTATACGATCACATAGGCTTATTATTGGAAATAATAAACCAAAAAATGAAAATGTCTTCGAGTGAAGAAGACTAGGTAGGTAATTGAACTGTCATGTGACCAGACTCTAGCATCGTTTTTTAAAACTACTCCATTAGTTCCGTTCTGGATTAAAGTTCGCGAAGAATATCGCCCAAATTGCACTGAGGCACTTGATGTAGTTTTCCACAACATATTGATGTGAACAAGCCTTTTCAACATTGGTTTTTTGAAAAATAAGTACAGGAACAAACTGAATGTTGAAAGCGATTTAAGACTAAAACTGTCCAGTTTCAATCCTGACATTGATTCACTCGTGGGAGAAAAACAATGTCAAAAATCCCATTGAGTTTTTTCTTATTATTTTGACCACTTGTATATAATTGTTTTTTCATCATGTAACAACTAAAAGTGAATAAAGTACAGGCAATACTTGCGATATTTGCAATCTTTGCAAATACTTGAGATATTTTTCCCCCTTGTACATATCTTTTACCAATTACTAACATGTCATATATATATAACACAATTAAAAAGGTTGGGAACCGCTGGTATAGACTGACCCAAAATTAGCCCGATTTTCAATTATTTTTAATTCCCTCATTTCAGGAGATAATTCAGAGATTTGGGATCGTAGTTACAATTTTGATTTGACAGATAGACGGTTTGTAGAATTTCTTAATTTTGTCCGAAGGGAAGTATGTTGAATGTAGGTACTTGAAAAATTCGTAGTTATCAAAAGTGACAGATCTCTTAAATATTTACCACCTGACCTCAATATATTTCACCACTGTTAGGTCCATTTCTATAAAGCTTGGAATTATCCATTCACACTGTTGAAACCATATTTAGTCATCCCCCCCCCTCCCCTTTCACTTCATCTGATTAGCTATAATCCCCTCTTCACTTTGCACTTAATTGGTTGTACCTCCTGCCACTTTTTTATCTATTGATCAATGGGATTCAATCGCCCCTCACCTGTGACTATGAAAGCTGTATCATTTTTAATGTGTGTTCAGTTATTGTTTGTTACTGATGATGGTAGAAATCGATTTAACATTGTAACTCTTCATTTTTCGTGGAAATAGACAACGTTTTTTCACTAACTTCCGTTTTGAAATGGGTTTCCACAAATTCGTCGCGAGTGATTTAGTTCGTATTTTCCATCCTGTTCTGTGGTCGAAGATGCGAATTCCTTCTTCATATTCAGCATACTCTTTTGGCTAGGCACCAATTTTGATTTTTTCCTGGACTCCACTTTATCTTTTAAAAGGCAGATGATAATTTATCTTCAAAATATTATTGTATAGACATTTAAGCTAATTTTTTTAAATTCATTTATATATTTCTATTTCCATTCTTAATACCACTTCATTCAGTTTATATAATTTATATTTTTCTTCTTAATGTGTAACTGTAATATGAAACATGTCGTCGCAGCAATATTTACATTATTATTGTAATTGGTGAAAGCCGTATTATATCAATAAAGAAATAAATATCCTCTCAAACCAACTTCTTCATGATCTGACGATGAAGCGTCAAAGTTATGTATGTATTGCTGCGTTGCACGTCAACATTTGCAGATCCCTTGTTGATAATTTCTTTCCCCGACTGCGACTCGCTCCCTTTTCGCTCGACCGCAGAACATATTCGCGTCATTATGTCGAATCACCCCTTCATCGCCCAAAGGGTTGATAGCTGTATAATTATCCTTCATACGGAAACCGGAACCTCCAGCCAATTATTGTTGATCCACCTTACGCAACTAGGTTCTTTCCTGCACCCCAGCTCTTTTTTTTCCACTTACAAAGAAGGGGGTGATATAGGGGGTGTTGCAATTGCACCCTCCGCGTCCTTGCACGGAGCCCACCCTCGAATCCGGGTTGGATCCGGACCGGTTTCCAACCGGTCCGGGGTCTCCGCTAAGAAAGGAAGAACCCTGCGAAACTCCGTAACACCCACCTACGTAAAAGACAACTTTTTTGTTATGCGCTTGCACTGTGTATGCACTCTGCGCCTTCATTTCCCATACTTGACTCTCCAGAGACCCTTCCTCCAACTCCGTACAACCCCCCTCATGAAAAGGTATATAACCCAATCAAAACGGAAAGGTAGAAAAAACACTTCAAGATAAAAATAAAAAACATCCAACCTATTGTCGACGCGGCATATTGTCAATCTCCTTGATGCTTCGAAAGAAAGAAACCACCCCCGCAATTCTACATGAAATCTTTATGGTATTTTTTCATGTGTTTTTCAATGCCTCCCTCACACATCGCCTTTCCCGAACCACCCACTACTCAATAAAAACTTCCGTGTTTCGTACCCTACGTTTATAAGCCTTCTTCCTACGCCCAGAGCTACAGGTTGTATTTTTTCGAACGAGGTAACTTGTTCAATGTAACGACTTTCTTGGACCCCATCCCACCGGATCGCATTGGCCTTAAGTGTATCGGCAGTAAATTAATGTGCGTTTGAATATCATTTGTATGTCGATGTCATTTTTTTCAATATCAATTAATCTTTGGGGGGAATTCGATGTTTTTCATTCGTGCGCGTGTAGGTGTGAGGGTTGTCGGTTGAGGATGTAAAGTTGCCGGGGATTAATTTTTCAACATCAGAGCAGAGTAGGACTCAATTACTAAAGAGATGCTACACTAAAACAGCATTCAAAAATCGAGTGGTTCAGTTTTTATTTTTTATTATTATTTTTTTTTTTATCAAAAATTATATACTAATTAACACAGTTCCGCAGATGCTGTCGTAGTTAAATTATAATTTGCAACATAAATACCAAATTTGACATGATTGGAGGGTTCCTAAAGCGATAGGGAGATAGAGATGAAGCGCCTTATCGTGAACGGAAAACACTACTGCGCATGTGCGGGGAGATGAGGCACCTCATCTCTAATAAGTCTAATTTATTTCACTTAAACATAAGTCGCTTTATTTCGATCGAACCAACCTATCTCATCTCTTCGCAAAGTAACCTCCCATTCGCAAAATAATACACTCCGATAACAGTGATATTCATTTCTTGTCAGTATTCATGATTCATGAATGTTATACTCATTTTCTTACTCATCAATTTTCAAAATCTGCCATTGCAAAACCTTTTTCTGAATAAGAAATGAACTAGGAAACTTAGAAATGCTGGAAACTGAACTCATGCGATAGGCGGGAAAATCCACTTGGCGGTTCAGCGTTACTTGAAGATAAGTAGTGTCACTTTAAGATAAAACACTAATTCGACCCTATTGACTTTATCTGGTTAGCATAAGCTGTGGCTTGCCCCAGACGATAAAATCTCCAAGCACCTTATCCCAAGTGACTTATTGTTTAGGAACCCTCTATTTGCCGTACGTTTTTGTTTAATACAACACTTTAGAAGTAAATAACTCATATTTTAAATAGAATATGGCCCAAAAAATATGGACAATTTTATGATCTGCCAGTATGTAAGTTAAATGAATACATAATCCAGATGTTAAAGAAGGACGTTGTCTAATTCCACGAAAATAAAGTGTTACAATGTTATAATCGATTTCAACTGTTAGGTTATCATCACTTTTGATAATTTCAAAACTTTCTAGTACATTCAATATACCTCACTATGTACGTGCATGAAATTATTGTACCTATATTTCGCCATGTACCGGAAAATTCCAAAATTATCAAAAATGACAGGTGTGGTAAATTTTTAAATAAGGATATCCCTAAGTATATTTTACCATTGTGCTCTGATAATTGATTTCTGTAAAGCTAGGAAATATCCCCTTGTTAAAACCAGATCGCTTTACTTTGCATACATTAATTGGTTGTACCCCATCCCCTTTTCTTTCTCTCGACCAACGGGATTCAATCTCCTCTCACCTGCTACTATATAAACTGCGTTCTTTCTATCGTATGTTCAGATATTGTTTGTTTACTGATGATGAGCTGACCAGCGAAATCTATCTAACATTGTTACCCTTTATTTTTATGTAATTAAACAACGTTTTTCTTTAACTTCCGCTTTTTTTTTTTTTTTTTTTTTTTTTTTTTTTTATAGAAATGATTTACTACAACTTCGTCGCGAGTGATTTAGTTCGTGTTAAATGGATATTTTATATTATAATTTATTACTTTCACTTCTTATACGGTCCTCAAAGACTATCAAGTTTCAACATTTCTCAAAGCAAAGTTACTACATAACGAATTAGCAACACAGCTCTCTTCAACAGCAACACAGACTTTAGTCGAGAGCTGTGACGTGATTGGCAGTAGACATAATGTTTCTGTATGTAATTTTACTGTATATATTTATACTTATTCTTTTATTGTCTTATTATGTAGCATTTGTTGTTATTATGTCAATAAAAATGTATCCCCCCCCTTTTTTTTTTCAACGGGAAATGGGGAACTAGGAAGGTGCGTGGTTAGTATGTAACTGATTGATCAATATTGATAATTGTAATTACCTCCTTGGTAGATAAGATGATTGGTGTAATAAACAATTCACGTTTAATCTGATAATCGGCTATCACCTTCCGTCTACCATTACCCCGTTATCAGTCTGTTAACTTGTCGGTTTTCCTTAAACTTGGTTGATGTTTTGTAATCAGTTTTGAGCCATGGAGACGTCGAATTCCTCACTAAATGGCATATTTCAGTAAATTTGAGTCTACGGGTTGCTATGTAGCACGGATACAAAAGGAGAACATATACTTTGTCCAACTAATAGCTATGTAATAGAATGTTACAAAAGAATGATTTGAGATATTTGTTTAGTTTTGAGATGCGACCTTGCGAGCATCCAGACCACCAATTTCTACCTTCTCATCATTCTGATGTATTACAAAATCAATCCCTCCATCACAACCCCCAGACGCAGGTATTAAATAATATTTGTGTGATTTTATTAACAATAGACACATACGATTGATCTTAGTATCCCTATTTTGTCATATTTCCATTTATATTGTGGTGCAATCATCGATTCATTTTTATTATGTACATATCATTATTACAAGTTTATCATAGCAAAGGAAAAAGATCTCCCCTGATCCTTATTACTTGAATACTAGAAGACCTGTTGAAATGAGGAGGTCCTAACACCTAAATTGAAAAAATATAATGTATTTATATTTTAAATAAAAATTATTTGCTCAAATATAACCCCCTGACACTAAATCAAGCTCAATTGTATGGCACACGAATAGGAACTAGGACTATTGAATTAACCATTCTTCAACGTGTGAAGGCTCGTAGCGGATGATTTGAAGCAGTAGGTAAATAAGTGGAAAGCCTCACACTTGAATTAACAGGATATTGTCGTATCAAAATTTCATTACACTGTAATCTAATCAAGTCGAAATTGATGGATGATCAGATTGTCATCCCCCAACTATAAGCGAAATTTGATGCTTGGTAGAGTTTACGTTTGCGCATGCGCAGAGTGAGGTATTGAGTCAAGTACGATGAAACTGATAGGGGACCGTTTACCCCCTAGCCCGCACATTCCCTGAAAATTTCATCCAAATCGGATGAAAACTGTGGAAAATGAGCTTGTTACAAGGATTTGCGGACACACGACAGGCATACACACACACACACACACAGACGGACACGGAACCAAAATTGTTCAGAATGGTCGAAAAAGTAAAATGCGAGTGAAATTTTTCCTAACATTTTTTGTCTCCCAAAAGATAAAACCCTTTAGGTAGACTCAGAAGCAAAATGTACTGATTTAATGAATTTGAGTAAATTTTTTTTTCTCTGTTTAGGACAACCCGTGTGAGGCTGTGTGAGTCTATGGGGGTGTGAGAGGATGAGAGTTGTTTGGGAAGTTTTTCACCTGCTTTATTGTGCATCCAAGCACTTTCACCTGCATAGGCCTCATCAAGGGATTATTAGGATGTAGTCAGATATAATATTGGTACTTGTACATATTTCCTTTGACTGTCAAAGAGTACTTTTAGCGAATTTTTGGAGAAAATTAAGCTATTGCTCTCGCCTCAAAATTTGTAGAATGTGAATTTTTGAAAAAATTTTATGCAGAAATCCGTTTCAGGCTATTCTGAATCATATTCTGAAGTTTAACGCATTTTTTAATGTATGTATATATGTATATATGTATGTATGTATATATGTATGTATGTATGTGTCATTCCAGACGATAACTGTCCGTAGAATTGTGCTAGAAACTTCAAACAAATTTTAAAATGTTAAGGGCACAAAACGAAAGTTCAAGTTCGTTGGCCAGCATGATCGGATTACATCTTCGGGTTGAAATTTTCAAAAATGTAGTCAAAAATTTCAAAATAGCCTGTTTTTTGCGATTTGTTGTGCGAAATAATTTTTTCAGCATACTAATATGTGGTATATTCGGAATCAGCGTAAAATTTCCTATAAGAATATGTATCAAGTTTTCAAAAATGTCAAAGTTGAAAAATCAGTCAAAAATCGCAATAATGCCGTTCGCTAGTTGTAAAAATCGGTAATATTTGCATGAAACATTGTCCAAATTCAGATTGAACTACTCTTATGGAAGTATCCCTGTATAACCAATCCTAGAACCATGCTGTTTAAAACGTAGGTAGTAGGTGCTTTAAAAAAAAAAAAAAAAAAAAAAAAATGTAATCACAACTGATGAGTTTACTCTGTGCATGTGTTAATAATTTGATTCCATGCTTGTCTATCAAAATCATAAACTAAAATTTCTCAACACGATCAATAGCGACTGAAATGTCGAAGATTTCTTCAAAAATTCGCTCATGGGGTCATGCTGCATGACTGGACTTTTTATTATTACACTCGTAGCATCAAGCACTGTTTGAGGGTATTTGTTGTGAGATATATCAGAGTTAATTGTTTAAGGTGTGAAGTACCATAAGATGCTATTTAGCGAACAAAGCATAATTTATAGAGAAAACTCGGCGCTCCGCGCCTCGCCAGGGGGCAAGCCCCCTGGACCCCCGGTTACCTCTATTTACATACTTCGGACGAAATTATTGAAACAGAATGTGTTTGCGTTGTCGCGCAACCAAGTGACAACCAAACAAGCGTCATTGTTTACTATTCATTTATAACATCAATTTATATAGTTATAGTATGAAACTACGAAAAAAAATACGAAATAAATTCGTGATAAATCAAGAGCGATTTATCAAGTAAATGTCCTAAAGAGGCTACATAAGAAATTACAGCTTCCTAGAGTGTAAAGTATAGAAATTAGCTTTAAAAGCCACTCATCTGATCCGGACCCTGGACATCGTCAAGTAAATGTCCTAAAGAGGCTACATACGAAATTACAGCTTCCTAGAGTGTAAAGCATAGAAATTAGCTTTAAGAGCCACACATCTGATCCGGACCCTGAGCATCGTCAAGTAAATGTCCTAAAGAGGCTACATACGAAATTACAGCTTCCTAGAGTGTAAAGCATAGAAATTAGCTTTAAGAGCCACACATCTGATCCGGACCCTGAGCATCGTCAAGTAAATGTCCTAAAGAGGCTACAAACGAAATTACAGCTTCCTAGAGTGTAAAGTATAGAAATTACCTATTCAAATTATTTAACCTCCGCTTCACAAATCAAACCGTTTTCGTAATACTCAGATCACCTGCTATGAATCAAATCATCGAAACACAAGCTCAATGAAATCATCAGAAATTAACAAGCGGTTGCAATCATGTTCACAATATCAATTATTGAGAATGATCACCTGTGTGTAAACAATTATTTATATAACCATGCTCATAACTCAGTTTGTTGGACACGCACTTCGCAGTAGTTAACATAATATTGTTGGATAAATCGAGAGCTTTCGAACGAATGGTCAACGAATTTTGTGGGATGAAAAACGACGAAGTACCATTTCCCTAGCAACGACTCGGTTGTACGTGAAAATCATCCGTCACACATTTCGTTACCATCCCGCGTTCCATTTTCGGCTAGTTAGTCCATGGCTAAAACACATTCTGTGTTAAAAGATAAAAGTTGGAAACAAGGGCCACGTGGGGATTCATCACTAACTGATGAGGCCTAAGTTGGCGAATGTGCTTGGATGTCCAATAAAACAGATGAGAAACTTGTCAAACAACTGCTCATCCCCTCACTCCCGCATAACCATGGAAAACGAATGGCAACCCACCCTATGGATTAGGGTGCCCGCTAATTTGAGAAAGGCGGAATTTTGATGTCCTACACCCGAAATTTGGATTCATATCTCAAAAAAAAAAGACTCCTGAATTTTTTTCACAACAAAAACCTACGACGGTAGCTCAATTTTGGTTTTTGAAATACGCTTTTTTTGAAAATATCGGACTTTTGAATACAACCTTTACAAACTTCTTTGTAAAATTGTGAAGCCTCGTATACTTACGTTTTTGGGGTCGCTAAACTCGAATATGCAATCAAAGCAAGTCAACAGCAACAACTTTTGATAGTTTGGAATCTCAAAATCGCCAAAATCATGTCAAAAAATGACAATTTTTCGAAATTTATTGTAAAATTATGAAAATTCGTATTCTTATGGTTTTTGAGTCGCTGTACCCGAATTTTCTTTTTTAGTTGAATTTCATGAATATTCTAACAGACATAGGTACGTAAAAATACAAATTTACATAATTTTAAAATGAATTTTGAAAAATTGTCATTTTTTGACATTATTTTGACGAATTTAAGATTCCAAACTATCAAAAGTTGCTGTCAACTTGTTTTGAGTGCATTTTCGAGTTCAGCAACCCCAAAAACGTAAGTATATGAAGTTTCACAATTTTACAAAGAAGTTTGTAAAAGTTATATTCAAAAGTCGGATATTGGCAAAAAACGCGTATTTCAAAAACCAAAGTCGAGCTATTGGCCTAGGGTTTTGTAATGCAAGAAATCTGAAAAAATTCAGGGGTCATTTTTTTGACATTTTAAACCAAATTTCGGGTGGAGGTCATCAAAATTCCACCTTTCTTAAAATAGCGGGCACCCTGCTTTGGATTCATTCTTTCAATCATGTAAATCAATTTTTCGAAATATGTACAATCAAAAAATAAATGTATGTAGGTAAGGTAAGTAGGTACTTACTTCATCCACACTCGCGTCCCGGGATATTCGCAACTCTCAAGAAGGCATCGACCACTAGGATAGCTAGCACCACTCTGATCTAGTTGCTAGGGGTGGGCGATGTACCTGGCAACCTGACATCGCTTAGTGGGAGGGGAAGTAGGAGTGGTCTGCGATAATCCTCCACCTCCACCTCTTGTTTTCCCATTAAATATTAGATGTACAGTTAACAGCTTAGTGTTACGAACTAAATCACTCGTGAATAAGTTGTGGGTTGTGGATTTTAATCAAAACTAAGGATGAAGAAGAACGTTATCCAATTCCACGAAAATAAATAGTTACAATGTGCCGATCTTGACAGTTACTTCATCATCAGTAACAAACAATATCTAGTTAAGTTATTGCATTTCCAAATTGATCAACGGTTTCCCATATCAAATAAACGGTTTTCCAAATTGAATTAGGTGACGGTTTTCTGGGCCACATTAAAAATTCATCATCTATCCATGTTATCCATTGGGGGAAAAAATAAAATAAATATATTAACGACAATAATTTTCCCAATATATATATACTTCTTTTGTCTTGGGTTGGTTCAGGAAATATATATATTTGCGGCATAGTTTTGGTTACAATTTTTGATATTACATTGCCGTTCATATATTTTTTTCCCCAATGGGTTTAACATGGATAGATGATGAATTTTTAATTTGGCCCACAAAAACATTAATTTGAATTGGAAAACCATCAATTTGATGTAGAGAACATTTAATTCAATTTGGAAAACCGTTAATTCAATTTGGAAATGCAATAATAAGTTATGTTTGTTAGTGATGACTTAACCGATCGAAATTGATCTTACATTGTTATTTAATCGCATTCGTTGACAATTTCTTCAAAATCGGATGAAAACTGTGGAAATTAAGGTCATTAGAAGTGTTTCACATTGGCGGATGCGCAGTAGCTATTAATGATACAATCGTGCTGAAATTGATTTGAGGTAATCAACCACTCTTCTATTTTCCCAATTTAAGCGAAATTGAACAACTAAAGTGTGAAAAAATTGAGCATGATAGAATTTACGTTTGCGCATGCGCAGAATGAAGCATTTAGTTGGCAACAAATAAACTGATAGGGGACCATCTACAACCCAACCTGCAACATTCTCTGACGATTTCATCGAAATCGGACGAAAACAGTGGAAATTAAAGTCGTTACAAGATTTCACATACGCGCATGCGTAGTAGCTATTAATGATACAATCATGTTGAAATTATTATGGGATGATCGAATCGTCATCCCTCAGCTATCATCCAAATTTGAGCGAGATCGCACGACTAAGGCGTGAAAAAATGGAGCATGATTTATGTTTGCGCATGCACAGAGTGAAGTGGTGGTTTGGCAACAATGAAACTGACCGAGGATCGTCTACCCCTGGTCCGCACATTCCTTGAAAATTTTATCCAGATCGGATGGAAACTGTGGAAAATAACCTTGTTACATGGATTTCATGTTGGTGCATGCGCAGTAGCTATTATTGATACAATCATGCTGAATTTGATATAAGATGATCAAATTGTCATCCCCCAACTATCATCCAAATTTAAGCGAGATCGAACGACTAGGGCGTGAGAAAATGATGATTGGTAGAATTTGCTAGAACAGACACGGAACCAGTTGTTCAGAATGGTCCAAAACGTAAAATATGAGTGGAAATTTTGATTTTGGAGACCGAAAATTTATTTCTCCCGAAAGAGAAGCTTCCGCTACCTATAGGTAGACTCGGAAGCAAAAGGACCAAAATACTGGATTTTTTTTAAATGAATTGGAACCTACCTCCTCTACCACCCATAGGGCACCGCTACTTTTCACAGTAAAATTTCGTTCGTCTAATCTCCATGGGTTGTACAAGGACACCCATTCAACGATCCTACAGACTTCGAGTGATTTCAATATTGCATGTTGAAGTTCCTATAATATTATGCGTTGTATCGGTACTTACTAGCTACGGTATGTTTCCCAAGCCGTACAGGTCTTCAGACTTCAGAGAAATATTACTTCGTGTAACTTGAATCATCAATAACAGGTAGATCTGCCGTCAAACCCCTGTTATATTTGGCTGTACCTAATTTTAGGAAGGCAACATATTATACCTACTTACCGATCCTCTGGACAGTTATAGTAATTGTGTAAGGTCTTTTGGGGAAAATCGTCAGTACTCAGTAGAATACGCTTCGTTTGTCAGCTCTTCCTATTCTTGGTGGGTAATCCGATTATCGGTCGACAGCAGTATTGTAGGCGTTCGATCACCTACAACCTCAACAACAAGCTTGCTTGTACAGGCTGGCCAGCTCCGATTGTGGGTTTTGTGTCAGGTCAACAGGTATGTGCATTACTAAAGCCTCACAATTCTTTCAATCGGGAGGCGATGACTCATGCTGCTAGGCTTTGATTCTCCCAACATCAGCTGCGCGATCTCCCGTACTAATTCTCAATTTCCTCCGAGCCAGATTGAGATATCGACATGCAAAAATTATGTGATAGTTCAAGATATGTTTACCCTCGTTCTCGGAAAAAAAAATCAAGTCGCACATAAAAAAGTATGGCTCCTTTGGTTCTAAGTATTTGAGTAGGGGAAAATTGGGTAATATCGCCACCTTTGGTCTATCAAAGCCCGGGTTTGCACTTAGGAGCTTCATATTTTGAAGCAAATTATAAAAAAAAATCTCCAGTGGTGAATTGCAACGTTCTCGCTGGTTGTGTAGCAACTTTATATTAGTATACAATAATTTACGAAACCCTTGTAAATGGCGGTATTACCTCAGCTAGTTAGGGTAATACCGCCATATTAAAACAAAGGGGAAATGAACAGTCTCATCAGAACATCGGAATAACGTTTTATTGAATTTCAAAAACTCTTCCTGGGTAGCTTCTCGCCATATTGCAACCTTAGTTGACAAGAAATTCACTAAATGTTGAAAAACAATTTCCACATCAGAATAGTCAAATTGGAACAAAATAAGTATTGGTAAAATAATGTTGGGTCTTCACAGGAACTGAATTATTGACAACCTTCAACGCGGAACTCGTTAAAAAAAGAAATATTATCTAGCATTCCATCTTCCCGGCTTTTAATGTTTTAAATTTGTGCTCTTCTTTAGGTCGTTGCAAAATTCACAAGACTAACGACCATTGTAAAAATCAAAACGGGAGCATGAAAAGTGGAATCTTACAACGATTATGTTAATATAGGAAGGACGTTAGGTAGATAGGTACTGCACAATTAATCAGTAGACAGGTAGGCAAATATCTGATAAATCGCGATTAGGTAAATATAGAGGTGCTTAATGAGATAAGCTATCACAATATAATTCGTCTTTTAAATATTAATTTATATTTTAATTACTAAGAATAAATAGAAATAGGTGATTATTACTACAAAAAACTTTGAAAAAAATCCAACAAGACTAAGGAATTAAGCATTGGGGCAATACCGCCATGGCGGAATTAGCCTGAATATGGTGTGGCGATATTGCCCCAGTAAATTTTTCGAGATTAAAGATCATTAAAAACTACGGTTTTCGTTTAAAATAAAAATAAAAATAAAAAACTCGGCCCTTCGGGCCTCGCAAGGGGCTCCGCCCCTTGACCTGGACCCCCCCGGATGTTATTACTTTGAGCCTGAATGCTAAAATGTAAAAAACATGGAATCATGTTTTAGCTCCTCGCTCTCACTTTATTATAGAAATGATCACGACGATTGAGCTCTTGTGAGATGATATGTGTAAAGTATAGAAATTACCTATTAAAATGATTTAACCACCGCTTCACAAATCAAACCGTTCTCGCAATATTCGGATCACCTGCTATGAATCACATCATCGAAACACCAGCTCAATGAAATCATCAGAAATTAACAAGCGGTTGCTATCATGTTCACAATATCAATAATTGAGAATTATCACCTGTGTGTAAACAATTATTCATATAACCATGCTCATAACTCAGCTTGTTGGCCACGCACTTCGCAGTAGTTAATATAGTATGGTAGGATAAATTGAGAGCTTTCGAACGAATGGTCAACGAATTTTGTGGGATGAAAAACGACGAAGTATCATATCCCTAGCAACGACTAGGTTGTAAGCGGAAATCATCACAATTATATTAGAGAGTTTTTGTTCTTCCCGTAAGATTTTCTCCCGTTGACGGGTAGAGCAGCGTCTAGAGCAAGTAGCTGGAGATTTACGCGTATTTCTACACGTATACGTGAAAAACCAAATGCTAACGTCACGTTAACGTCTCTATAAGTGTTTCAGATGCTGTTTCGTATTCTTTTCGTACAACTTATTCTTATTTAAATAATTAATTGCTTTATAATTATTTATAAATACATAAATTATAAATACATTTATTGCTTAGGTACCTTAAATGGCTGAATTTTGTAGCGGAGCATTTCACTATAACCTCTCGACTTGTTGACCAACCAACGTGTTGTTGGCAACCACACTGTGGTTACCTTTGCTGGTAACTGCGTAACTGCGGTTACCTTGGTCACACTGTGGTTACCGGAAGCTGTGGTTACCTTTGCGTCAGGCTATGATGACTACCCGTAGGCCGAAATTCCAACGAATGCATTTTCCCGTGCACGTGTAGATAGGTCTTTTTCTCGTACACGCGTGTTCTACACGTTGACGTGAAGATTCGCGCATGCGCAGTTGGTATTTCAGTCTTTTCGCGTACACGGATAGAAAATTACGGGAAGAACAAAAACTCTCTATTGGCGCTACTTTCATCTCACTTTATAGTCTCACTTTTCGGCGGGGGATCCATCGCTAAAACATGATTCCATGTTTTAAAAAAACATAAAGTAATGGGTGGAAATTGAAACTAAATAATTTAACACAGAATGTGTTTTAGCCATGGACTAACTAGCCGAAAATGGAACGCGGGATGGTAACGAAATGTGTGACGGTGATGATTTTCACGTACAACCGAGCCGTTGGTAGGGAAATGGAACTTCCGCAATTTTAATCGCACAGAAATCGTTCACCATTCGTTGGAAAGCTCCTGATTTATCCAACCATATTATGTTAACTACTGCGAAGTGCGTGGCCATCAACCTGAGTTATGAGCATGGTTATTTGAATCAATTGTTTACACACAGATGATCATTCTCAATAATTGATATTGTCAACATGATTGCAACCGCTTGTAAATTTTCTTATGATTTTCACGTACAACCGAGCCGTTGGTAGGGAAATGGAACTTCCGCAATTTTAATCCCACAGAAATCGTTCACCATTCGTTGGAAAGCTCCTGATTTATCCAACCATATTATGTTAACTACTGTGAAGTGCGTGGCCATCAACCTGAGTTATGAGCATGAATAGTAAATGAATAGTAAACAATGACGCTTGTTTGGTTGTCACTTGGTTGCGCGACAACGCAAACACATTCTGTGTTTCAATAATTTCTTCCGAAGTATTTAAATAGAGGTAACCGGGGGTCCAGGGGGCTTGCCCCTGGCGAGGCGCGGAGCGCCGAGTTTTTCTACGTCGTCATGCTCAACAACTTACATAAATGTATGAAAAACTGCTACCTACTTACCACGAAAACTCGACAACAGTAAAACTAGAACGCCAACTTCAAAAACTGTAAACTCGCTTATCTTTGATAAAAACAAATTAGTGACCCCAAACCAACTTTTCCATCATTAAGTACTGCTGATCTAAAGAAGACGATATTCGGCTACAAGATTTGTCACTCTGTGGTTAAATAATTATATATATGGGGTGGCGGTATTCCCCGACTTGGCGGCATTACCCCACCCTCCCCTACATTCTACTTATGTCAGTTTTAAATAGCCACTGGTACGACGTTTATTTACTCTGTACATGTACATAATTATGCCATCATTATTCATACATACTTAGCTACTGCAGCAATTTCAACGAGGAAAAAGCCAAATGGGCTTTCACCCATTCGCTGCCGGCTTCAAAGTTCAAAGGAACCACTGAACCCCCACGTAATTCGGCATCCATTAGAATAAATTGCATAATAAATTATTGATGAAACTGTTAACCCATAAATTAACATCATATTATGCAGAGGGAGGGCATGGGAAAAATGTCTTCATTTGGGAGTACTCTCGAACAGCCATAATAAGAATGCACCTTCCGCGTGACCTTGGCAGTGGAAGCTCACTGTCCCGTCTATTAACATATCTGCTTGCTCATTTCTTACGTATAAAACTGTTGGCAACTGTTACGGCCCCCAGGTGGCGAACGCTGAGTTTCATCAATGCATAATTCAAAAGTCATAAGAAGCTTCTTTAACGTACTACCAGGCACAGAAATCTGACTGGTAAACTCTGAATCAACTCTTTGTTATCTTCCTCACCTTCAAATAAACTCTATGAAAGAGTTGAATGAAATAAATTTAAGGAGATTCAGTAAAAAAAACCATTTTATTCTCGATTTTTAAAATTTTAGCGGATTTTTGTAGAAAATTAAGCTATTGCAATGGCTCCCACAATTTTAAAATCAAAATTTTTGATAATTTTCTTGATTGATATCCGTTTTGAGACATTCTGAAACGAATCCTAGAGTTTAACATTTTAACACAGAATGTGTTTTTGCGATGACCTACCGAAAAAAAATCGTCACAAAAAACCGACAGAAAAAACCGTTATGCGCCTTTTATAATGATTTTCACGTACAACCAAGCCGTTGGTAGGGAAATGGAACTTCCGCAATTTTAATCGCACAGAAATCGTTCACCATTCGTTGGAAAGCTCCTGATTTATCCAACCATATTATGTTAACTACTGCAAAGTGCGTGGCCATCAACCTGAGTTATGAGCATGGTTATTTGAATCAATTGTTTACACACAGATGATCATTCTCAATAATTGATATTGTCAACATGATTGCAACCGCTTGTAAATTTTCTTATGATTTTCACGTACAACCGAGCCGTTGGTAGGGAAATGGAACTTCCGCAATTTTAATCGCACAGAAATCGTTCACCATTCGTTGGAAAGCTCTCAATTTATATAGTATTTTTCTTGTAGTTACATATTTATTTATATAATATTTATAGGGTTTTAGACCAAATTAAATGTCTAACAATTATTTATTTTATTATTGCCAAATATTGTTATTATTCACGTGCAACCAAGCCGTTGGTAAGGAAATAGAATCATCGCAAAAACACATTCTGTGTTCCTATGATTTCATACAGAGTATGGAAAAAGAAATAAACCAGGGGGTGCAGGGGGGCGGAGCCCCCCGCCGAGGCGCAAAGCGCCGAGTTTTCATACATATTTCCAATAATAAGCCTATGTGATCGTATAGCAAAAAATTTTTATAACCCCCCCTCAAACATTGTCACTTTACGTTTCAAGGTGCGTAGAATCCAAATTTGAAATGTCCGTCCGCCGTCCGCCGTTCGCCGTCCGCCGTCCGGGCCATGAAAGGCCTTAGAATTGACTTAAAAAATCTGTTCTTTCGCACATAGGCTCCACTTGGGGTCTAGTTGGTCCTAACTTCTCGCCAGCTCGATCGCTCCACTCTCATGGGTGCTATGAGCCAAAAATAGGTGAAAAAGTGTCTTTTTTTTTTGTATATTTCAAGTTGTATAGAAATTGGAGATTTATGAGTGAAAAGAAAATGTTAGCTATTAATTTTATGGAAAAAAAAGTATCCTAAATGATACTCTTCTATTCAAAAAGAGATTTTTGATTTTAGGCTATTTTTTGCAATTTTATAGATTTTTTAAAGCAAAACTTAATGAAGTTCAAGTTTTTAGCATAATTTCGTACATAAATTTTTGAATGTTCTATTTAATAGTTGATAAACTTTATTTGACCAATCTTATGCTAAAAATATCAATTTAACAATTCTTAGCCATTTTCAGTGATTTTGTCAGCACATTTTTTGAAATTTGACCAATTAGATGATAACAATATACAGTACAGGTAACACTTTTATGTGTTGGAAAGATGACTTGGTAATAAATTGTTTTGTTTATCAACTATATTAAAAAGCGTAAAATTGTGAGATTCCGCTGCTGTAATGGATTGAACTCATTCGTGAGGTCCGAAGCTCCGAGTTCCGATACTAAATATACTATAAGCGGCGTTTAATAATTATGGACCAGAGATCTACGTAGAAGGGCTGTCTAATACATGAACAATAAACCTTTGTGTAATAACTTGCAGCGTTTTTCATACACATTTTCATATATATAGAAAAAAGGTAATGGGTAATGAGAATGAATTGACCACCATTCCCATTATAGGAACCATTGCTCAGCGCGCGCGCGTTTGTGTGCGTGCATGTATGGGTGTGCGTGCGCGTGCGTCTGCGAGTCATGCAGCATTATCATGCTCTCTCGGCCATTTTAAAAAATTTAGCCTGTCCGAAGATTACAAACCAGAGTTGTTAAAAAAAGGATTGTAATTACCATTATTTTTTCCAGTTACTATAGGAAGAAAGTAATTGCAATTCCTTTTTAACAACTCTGGTATAATCTTCCGTTCAAATCGGGACAGGCAATATGACTAAACCTTTAAAAATGGTCGAGAGAGAATGATGATACGGCATGTCTCCCAGACGCTCGTGCACACACCCACGTACAAACATTGTGCATACCTTTTCTTCAATAGGTAATTGGAAGGATCTATTACTTTCCCAACAACAAGCAGGTAATGGTAATTGAAAAAACCATTACCATTACATGTAATTGGAATAAGTAATTGCTTCAAACCATTCCCATCACAGGAATGGTAATGGCCATTGCAATTCCTTTGGGAGTAATATCCAGCTTAAGACCCCAGCCTTTACTTGTAGGCATACTCATATGCATATAATCATGTAGGGAAACTCATTTGCATATAATCATACTCACTGTACTCATTTTATTGCATTTAGGAAAAGTAAGTGAAAAAGTAATCATTACTCAAAGAGATAACAGCAACTACCTAAAAACTCTGGCCCGGACCCGAACCACCATGGCGGCCTCCCGTGGGTGCCCAACTATTTCTAGATGAGCACCCCTAGACACGACTAACTATCGGTCCACGGGACCAAAACAACAGGCCGAAATTTCGTAATTGAAAAAAACACTTGGTATAGGTAGACCCTCAATAAATTACTTTCATACAAACACCCCTTCTAACAACTAACCAACCAAGTCACATACAAACCGAAAGGATTTTCACTACTTCTGGTTGGGTAACTATGAATATCATTCCCTTTTACGAAAGAATTCAAGTTAAGTATGGTTTACGTAAAATACGCAAGAATAAACACATAATAAGACTTGTAGAGCCCAAATGCCTAAAACTTTAAAATGGCCACGACAAAATCATGTTCCACGACAATAAGATCTACTTCCGATTCATTTCTCACTTTTATATGGGCATTTGGGTGTACCAGTCTTCATTCTTTGTAAGATAACTACTTAATCTGGTCACATTTTTTTCATATTTGAAAAATGGAATTAAGAATCAACGAGTAGCAATAGTATTTTTTCAAAAATACTAAAAATAGGAAAATCTGATAAGAATTATTAATTTATATTTTGGTCAGAATTTTATTCATAGGAAGTATATAAACTGTTAAAAAAAGGCACAAACTATGCTGAAAAATTACTTAAATTTCATTAATACATATGTTTAAAAATCAATAAAAACTGCTTTAAAAGCTTTTAGATCCCACATTTTTGTTTGAAAAACAGATTATTATTGAAAACAAGTTTTTTAGTAATACAATTTATAGTTTGCCATTTCTTGGCGTTAAATGTGCCCAAATTTCCAACACATTTAACATGACATGTATGATACGATGGTTAGAGAAAAGATGATCTTGCAATCAAGCTGCATGTCTAGAACGTTTTGATATATTTTGCCTGTTATTCTGGAATTGAATTAAAGTATGTGTAACTCAATGTGTGGGTTGAATATTCCATTACTGACGTCATGCAGTAACGGGAAACATTGAAATCTAGATCAAACACGTGCAGAGGCAGTTTTCCCAAGTATAGTTGCACAATCGTACGCAGAGTTTCTGCAGTTATACATGTCTTGTGAACACCAAGAAAAACCTTGTTTCTGTGATACATTTTTTGTTACGGAACACTGTACCAGCTTCAATGGTACTGCCTTGAACACAAAGTCAAGTGGGGCAACAGGAATAGGGCGTAGAAGGGCCAAATCATTGTGGTTACGTGCTTCGCGGAAAGAAACGGAAGGGTTCCCACTGTATGCCGGTGAATGTAGAATGTAGATTATCCTTTCATGAATCCGATTGAAAACTCCCGGAGTCCCTTAAGATAACACTCGAAGGATAGTTTTAAACGGAGGAAGAAGAAACCGCCCCAAAAAAGGCTGCGGAACGAGTTTTTCTCCCTGCCCCCAAGTGCAAGTGTCTATGCAAATGCTGGTTTAGGTTGACAACTCAACACCCCGATACCGTAGGATACAATATGCATGAGTTCGTTCCTAGGATATGCAAATTCCTCTCGGATCCTCGACGGCAGCACCCGAGTCCTCACAGCTTCCTGATTCTCCCTTCTCACGGGGTGACAATGCCAAATTACCTTTCGCCCTTTCCCCTGAAGGAAGTCCAGAAGGAACAATAGAAGTGGAAGACTGTTTCAGAACCGGAGCGTAAATCTTGCCGTTGACAGTAAATTCAATTCCGTATCACCTTACGAGTTGTTGTTCAATTTTTAGGGACTTCTATCAGAAACATTTCCCGGTTGGTTTGGGAATATACCACTAGCAGCAAGATAAATGATTAATTTGTACAATTATAAAAACCAATACCCATATGTTTCACTAGTTTAATAGTTACGAGTTTAATACTTCCATATTTTACTATATTTTGTTTCATTTGTAACTAATTTCACTTCTTCACTTTACCGAAGGCGAAGTATTGAATTCATGCAAGAAGTCGAAACGAAATTCCGCTCCAAAATTGAAATTGCTTGCTGGTCAATTTTGGTTCTTTATCTTCTGTCTGTGGTATCTCATTATCCCATCCAAAGTTTACTAAGTTTTATCCGATCTTAATGAAACTTTTAGGGATTATGCGGGTTAGCTCCTAGATGGTTTGTGAGAGCTTGTTTCCAAGATATGAACCCGAGTCCTCACAGCTTCCTGATACTCCCTTCTCACGGGGTGACAATGCCAAATTACCTTTCACCCTTTCCCCTGAAGGAAGTCCAGAAGGAACAATAGAAGTGGAAGACTGTGTCAGAACCGTTACTATAATGTGCTGAGTTCCTGTTAGGTACTACTGTTATACGGACTAGATTAGGGCTTTCCAAGCCCTAACAGGCCTCTAGTTTTACTATATTTTGTTTCATTTGTAACTAATTTCACTTCTTCACTTATCCGAAGGCGAAGCTTTGAATTCATGCGAGAAGTCACAACAAAATTCCGTTCCGAAATCGAAATTGCTTGCTGATCAGTTTTAGTTCTCTTTCTTCTGTCTCTGGTATCTCATTATCCCATCCAAAGTATACTAAGTTTTATCCGATTTTGATGAAACTTTCAGGGATTATGTGGGTTAGCTCCTAGGTGGTTCTGGGAGAGTTCATTTCCAAGATATGAACCCGAGTCCTCACAGCTTCCTGATTCTCCCTTATCACGGGGTGACAATGCCAAATTACCTTTCGCCCTTTAACCTGAAGGAAGTCCAGAAGGAACAATGGAAGTGGGAGACTGTTTCCGAACCGGCGCGTAAATCTTGCCGTTGACAGTAAATACAATTCCCTAACACCATACGAGTTGTTCAATTTTTAGGGACGTCTATCAGAAACATTTCCTGTTTGATTTGGGAATATACCACTAGCAGCTAAGAGAAATTGGTTGGGGTGAATAGAGAAGACGAATCTGTGGAAAGAAATGAGGACCGAGCGAAGGCATACTTGCTCTGTAAATCAGTGATTTGTACAATAAAAACCAATACCCATATGTTTCACTAGTTTAATAGTTACGAGTTTAATACTTCCATATTTTACTTCATTTTGTTTCATTTATAAGTAATTTCACTTCTTCACTTTACCGAAGGCGAAGCTCTGAATTCATGCAAGAAATCGAAACGAAATTTTGTTCCGAAATCGAAATTGCTTGCTGATCAATTTTGGTTCTTTATCTTCTGTCTGTGGTATCTCATTATCCCATCCAAAAGTATACTAAGTTTTATCCTATTTTGATGAAATTTTCAGGGATTATGCGGGTTAGCTCCTAGATGGTTCTGGGAGAGTTCGTTTCCAAGATATGCCCCCGAGTCCTCACAGCTTCCTGATACTCCCTTCTCACGGGGTGACAATGCCAAATTACCTTTCGCCCTTTAACCTGAAGGAAGTCCAGAAGGAACAATAGAGGTGGAAGATTCTGAGAAGGCACGTAAATCTTGCCGTTGACAGTAAATTCAATTCCGTATCACCTTACGAGTTGTTGTTCAATTTTTAGGGATGTCTATCAGAAACATTTCCTGTTTGATTTGGGAATATACCACTAGCAGCTAAAAGCAATTGGTTGGGGTGAATAGAGAAGACAAATCTGTGGAAAGAAATGAGGACCGAGCGAAGGCATATTTGCTCAGTAAATCAGTGATTTGTACAATCATTAAAACCAATACCCATATGTTTTACCAGTTTTAGTTACGAGTTTAAAACTTCCATATTTTACTATATTTTGTTTCATTTGTAACTAATTTCACTTCTTCACTTTACCGAAGGCGAAGCTTTGAGTTCATGCTAGAAGTCGACACAAAATTCCGTACTAGAATCAAAATTGCTTGCTGATCAATTTCGGTTATTTATTTTCTGTCTGTTGTATCTCATTAACCCATCCAAAAGTATGGATACTAAGTTTTGTCCGATTTTGATGAAACTTTCAGGGATTATGCGGGTTAGCTCCTAGATGGTTTTGGTTTAATTTGGTCTGGAAATGCTGTAGATTGGCATCCATACATCATCAAATTTAAGTCGAACTTCTGAATCCATTGTGGACTTAAATGCACCCTGAAATTATGGCACCCATTGGACTTGCCAGCTAAAAGTGAGTCATTCGAAAGGCTTCATAAAATGATCCGTTCACCGCCAGGTTCGTACATTTTCGAGCACGGACACACGACCCTTGTTGAGTCCATCAAATCAGACTTCAACAAAGGAACGAAACCTCAAAACCCTAAGTCACATTCAAGAGTCAACATTTGTAAATAGAACGCAATGCAAATACGTGAGCATAAGAAGCCGTAAATACCAAGTAGCCACTGATGTGGTTTAACTTTCACAAAGATCCGTAACTACGGTTGTTATTTTCTGAAAAAGGTCGGATATATTTATAGCCGACGGATTTTTTTTTAAACTCTCTTTCGAAATGTTTTTTGACGTTTTCCCACCGCCGCAAAGCCCGTAAAATGAAACAGATACCAGAGGGTTATGGCTTGTCGGGAAGTTTGTTGTGATCCTGAAAACAACAATAGTGTAGAGTTGCTTCAACGTTCGAAACGGGGAGGGTTAAGGGAGAAGAAAACCATTTCGCGGAGGTTATGACCATCTCGGTTACAGGACCATTGAAATGAGAAATTTTCTGTTTTGAATATCCCTACCTATATAGCTCACCGTCTACGTACGTGAGGTCTCAACGGGTGAGTGCACCCACGAGGTTGTGGTTGGTAAACGGCTTGTTATGTCTAACGATGCCCACGCTTGCAGGTTGGGCTTTTTCCCCGGAGAACGAGGGTGATATGATACTGAAGTGCATGATCCTGCTTAACTTTTTAATATCTCAACAACCCCACGGATCATTGGAAGGTTTTAAGATTCGCCATGAAAGGACAGGGTCGTATATTTGATTCAATTTTCTTGAATTAACTACATGTCCGCTTCGAGATCAAGATTCGCCAGAGGAATTACCTGCGCAAATTATAGTCTACGAGCTGGAGTTCCCGTGCCGGTATGTGTAGCCCTGGGTTGATCCCTTTAGCTAACATCGATTTGAATTTGATGAAATTTCTACCTTAATGATGAAGATATTCCTTCAGTTTTAGTTATCGCCATACTTCCTCACCACAATATCAGCTGGAATTGGCTTTGGATGGACCGAATTTCCGCATCGGAAGTACCACTATGAAGTATTTTACATACCTACCCCAAGGTACTGTCGTACTGTATGAGTATTGGTCTCGCTTTAAGTTATATCAGCCCAATAAGAAGTTCCATATTTATATATGGTTACCGAAATACCTATACATCTCATAAGCTGTCGCAAAACCTTCCGCCCTTTTGAGTACCGCTAAGTACTGGTAGGTACTTACCCTTCATTATAACCTGTAACACCGCCGCCGATGGATATAGAGAGAAAAGTTCTGTCGTAAGCCTTAAAAGTATATATATATTTATTTTCATACGGTAGGTGTTACGGCTAGTACAGTACTACATCGCTCATATAAACTACGAGTACTATGAGTACTAAATTTGTGTCGTCTCTGCATTATTCTCTATGCCACAAACCTGAGACAGAAAAAAATGTCTGCCAAGTTGGGTGTTGCACATAGCTTCCTCGTTTACACATCGTGAATTTATAGATCATTGAAAAGTTTTAAATGATCTTGAAAATTTTCATTGGGGAAAAGAGTAAATCAAGAAGTAGCGTAAAATGTCATAATTGATGAATTAAGAAACGAAAAAATGATATTCAATGTAATATACGTTTGTACAAGCGCAGAATGAACTGATTAGTTGAAAACAATGAAATAGGTAGCGGGCAATCAACAACCTAAACCGGGCATTCCCTGACAATTTCATCAAAATCTGATGAAACCTGTGGAAATTAAGCGCATTACAAGTATTTCACATAGGTAGGTGCAGCGGTCGGGGGGAAACTGCCAGACCAGGAAACTGTCCGAAACGCCCTTCCTGCAAATTCGGGGAGATCGGGTTTCGTTTAAAACTCCCGGAAAACCTGTTCCTCCAAACTCCCCGAAAAGGTGGAACGAGGATTCTGCCAGAAAACTTGGAACACAGATTGCGAAGAGGGGGAACTGCCCGAATCTGTACGAACTGAAAACTGTCCGAAAGTAGGGTGGGTCGTAAATCCCTTTACCAGGTTCCACCTTGGGCCTTATCAAAGAAATACGAACGTAAGTAATTAGCTCCTGAGGAACTCCCAAGTTCACTGCCAGACAACAGAAGGCCAGTAACATTATTTGCATCATCTAGGCCCCAGTGGGACATAAAAATACCTCAAATTATATATATTATAACTAGGGCTCGGATCGATATGCTCGATAAAATCTCCAGATATGCTTGAAAAACATCTGTTTTATGCTCGATAGGAAATACCATTATATGCTCGAAAAACACCGTTAAAAACTATAGAAAGGAAAGTGAAACGAAAAAAATCTACAACTTATCTTTATATGCCTACGAACTTTATTTTCAAATTGTATGTATATATTGTATGTATAATTGTATCTACAAGTTTCAGGTATATATATGACAAGTTTCATTTATACACGCTACACTTTAAAAGTCTATTTTCAAAATGTACTGCATGTCGGTCATCTTTGCTGTTCCAGGACATGACGTATGCGAACATCTCATGTACCACACTGAGTTTTTCTTTTTATCTCTAATATATAAGAAATTATTGCACTCGTCAACGTAAAGAAGTGAGTTGGCTCGTTGGCCCTGCATTACAAAAACCATGTTGAACGGACAGAAACACGTCACAGAGATGGGAAAACGAATATCTTACTCTCAGGAATGAAACTTTTCGAATGAATTATTATGGTGCGAGAATGGCCATACATAGGCTTCCCTCTAATAATGGAAGAAGACGCTTTACAAAGACGGATTAGAATGTGACTCGGATTAGAATGTGACTGGATTAGAAAGGACCCACTCGGAGTTCATTGCCCTGAGCAGACATTCGGACAGTTTTCAAAGTCGAAACGGGGATTTTCCATTCTGCCGGAATATTTTCGGACGGTTCTGCAGCTTTCTGTTTTCCAACAGTTTCCTGGCCCTACTTTCGGAGACATTTACGTGAACTCCTTGAACTCCCCGAATCGGTTTTGGGGCAGAAATTCGGACAGTCTCCTGGTCTGGCAGTTTCCAAGTTCCAGGTGAACTATTAATGATACAATCGTGTTGAAGTTGATATCAGATAATCAAGTCATCTTCTTCCAACTATCATCCATATTTGAGCAAAATCGAACTAGTGTGTGAAAAAATGGAGCATAATGAAATTTACGTTTGCGCATGAGCAGAGTGAATTATTGGCTTGGCAACAATGAAACTGACAGGGGACTGTCTACCCCGAAGCGCGCACATTCCCTAAAAATTTCATCGATATCAGATAAAAACTGTAAAAAATAAGCCTCCAACAAGGATTTCATATTGGCGCATGCGCAGTAGCTATTAAGGATACAATCATATTGAAATTGATATGGGATGATGGAATTGTCATCTCCCAATTATCATCCGAATTTTAGCAAGATCGGACGACGTGAGAAAATTATTCTTGGTAGAATTTACATTTGCGCATGCGCAGAGTGATGTATTGAGTAAAGAGCGATAAAACTGATAGGGGACCGTCTACCTCCTAACCCGCACATTCCCTGGAAATTTCATCCAAATCGGATGAAAACTGTGGAAAATAAGCATGTTACAAGGATTTGTGGACAAACGACACACACACACAGACAGACAGATACGGAACTCAAGTTGTTCAGAATGGTCTAAAACGTAAATTGCGTGTGGAAATTTTGATTTTAGAGACCAATAAATTTTTTTTCTCCCGAAAGTGAAAACAATGTTTCCGCTACCCTTAGGTAGACTCAGACGCAATATATTTCCTTTAATTTTTCGCAATTTTGTGAGTTTCGTTCTCCTGCTGTATTTCTTCCCATTCTATTTTTTGGATTCATCACCATGTAAGATACAATTTTTAGTTCTCTATTATTTTAGTTAATATTTAGTTCCGTTATAGCACAATTTTCAACCGAAATTCGCCGAATGTACTCGTTCCAAGGGTCGCTGTACTTTTATCGGTATTGATCGCCAATCGAAAGAAATCGGCACGAACCCCTGGAGCAGTTATTAGAATTTATTGATGTCAACATCACGCGACCGAGATGAAGCGGTCAGCTCCCGTCCGGAAATTCGTGCCACCGTTTGAGTTACGTGTGCGCGTCCCACGAGGCGTTCGATCGGCTAGCGATGATTCGAAAACGTCACGTAGGAAGTTGTCTACCACCGGCGAAGGTTACTCGTCATACGGAAGGCAATGAACCCGATAGATATAGACGAGATTATCACCTTAATGAATAGTAAACGTGATCATTTACAGTTATTACTCGTACACCATAGGTTTGTTGGCTGAGGCGATTGGCATTGACTTGCAAATCATTTCAAACTGATTGGAGACTGCTCAAGTGCGCATGCGCGACTTCAGCCAACATTCAAATTGATTTCAAACTGGTTGCCGAAAAGGAGTCTGTGCGAACGATTCTGACGGTTTTGTGAAGATAGAGCTACCTTCCGAGTGAAAAACAACAAACCACCGTTTTGGCGCTTTCCATACTTTATTTTCCGCCCTTTCTGCCTTGAGCTCCCATTCATTGATTCGGTATTTAAAATTTACTAATTTATAATTTGTACTGTTGAATTTAACTTGTAGGTACATCAAAGACACTTTTAAGAACATAGGGTAAAAAAATCGTACACAGAAACTGTTGGCAATTATCAAAAGAACCAATCCTCTAAGTTTTGTACCATGGAATAGCCCTCCTATAGCTATTTGTCACGTAGGTAGGTCCCCATTTCTGATATATTCACGTCTAGGTACGTTTATTTACTTACTTGGTACGTAAATGCTTCCGTAGTTTCGTACATCGACGCCAAGCCTTCCACAATTTTCCGGCTCACTCGAAAGTGGCTCAGGAACGTTTGTTTCATCGTCATAATTCAGTACAACTTCACTGAAATAATTCTGCACCTTGTGCTTCAGGCACACCTCCATTTCGTCTTGGGTGACGAAAACGTAGGTAAAGGAGAAACCCCTCGAGATGAGTCAGAATCAAAAAGTTGGTCATATATTTTATGAATGGACAGCGACGATAACAAAAGGTAAAATTCGAATGATTTCATGGGCTGCTGCGAGTTTGGAATGGAGGGGGCCAGCAATCAAAAAGTGATCAGCAGGAAAAAGCTCTGATCGATTTGAAGATCCGCAACCGGTTGGAAACTAGACGGGAACCTCTGCGAACGGACCAAGACCGTTGGTGAGGGGGTGGTTGTGCGCGCTCTAATAGTCAGAGAACTCAGCGAACGCCTCAGGTGGGTTGCAAACAGGTTCGGTGGTCTCAGCGAACAAACCTCATGATTGCTCTTATTCAAAAGAACATATTGATGCATTTATTACAGGGACGTCCGTACGAATGCATTGCAGGCATATAATTTTGGTGGGAATGGATATTCAGCGCTTCATTCATCCCCTTCCATCATGAAATTCGAAACTCCTCACATGTTTTACAAAACTAAATCAAATTCTCAAATTAAAAAAAGAAAAGGTCCATTCATGCAGCATGAATGAATGAGCTAATTTCCTTAATTACCTACCACTTTCTCTTATTCTTCCAATCTCTTATTTCTTGTTTTGTTTTGCCTACCTTTCGTGGACATTTCTGTGGTGAGCGCGAAGTGTAAGCGACTTGCAGTACTTGCTCGTTGGCTTTTCATCCTTCATGTACTAGGCTAAAGAATGTTGAAACGATAAGAAAATGCGGAAATAACTCAGAAAGTCATGGAAGTGCGACGGTTGTGTAGTTAAGAACAGGAACCCCACGTTTAGTGACGTCGATCCAAATTCAGAAAACACAGTTTCCGAGAGTGAAGCAGCAGCTACAACGTTGAATGGTAAAACACCGAAGTGAAAAGTGCTGGCCATCAATCTCATCCGTTCATTTGGAAAGCTTGATTTGTTGGCGCAAGAACGGGATTTTTGGACCTTTTCCGTTAATTCACTACCATTTATTCATTCTGACCTGTCCTGCTAATCTTTATTTTCACTAAGGGATTGACTACTTGATGTAATGTATTTTTGAGATGCGAGCTCGCGAGCATCCAGACCACCAAACTATATGCAGCATTCTGATCTATTTTACCACAGTGGACGTAATAATGATCGGGGAACAGTTTTTAGAACTATAGAACATCAAAACATAACAGAGAACATCATAGTACATAAAACGGTAGTGAAATGACGGAAACGATCCGAATTATTATGTCAATCCTTATGTACCTATACGAGGACATATATAAAAAAGCTCAAACTTCAGGAATCGTATCACAATGCCTCAAAACGATTTAAATGAAGAAATTTTTCAAAAAATTGTATTTTAAAATTTTCCGAGCTATTGCAAAGCTTCATATTTAACGAAAATTTGAAAAAAAAAGAAAAAAAAAATGAAAATTTGATGAGAATAGTGGAAACATCACGATTTATTAGTATTACCCTATCTTCAGCATTCACCTTCATCCATAATGACATTTGAAACTCCCGGCATATGATCCATAACTTGTTCAAATTTGAAGTTGAAGCATCACGAGAATCAGTCGAGAATTGTAGCGATTGAAATCATCGGCAATTACCTACCCCCTTAACCCATCATCACAATGCTTGTATGTATGATCACGACTAGAAGGTTAGTGGTTGCCAAATAATTTTCTACGCCAAATTTCGTGGTTGCGTTCTTGATCGATTTCGACTAATATAAACTTGATTTTTCGATAGAACTAGCATTTTTTTTAAACATAATTGCCCTCTTCTCAAATGTTAATCGTACATCGGATTTATCTGAATAACTGACAACCTAACTGATTCCAAATAATTTTTTCACTTCTAGTACTAGTTCACTGCCATACTAAGAATAGATACCGTATCTGACCAAACCCTACTTTTGGGAAAATGCGTCTCTAGGTTTTGAGTAGAGATTTTCTGATAGTAGCTCTATTTTACGTTTCTCGAGCTCAAAAAGCACTCATTCCAAAGGAAATCTCTCGGTGAATCGCGTGGTGTGGCGAGAAAAACATTATTTTGGTCAGAAAATTGCAAAAAAGTGTAGAACATATTATGTACTAGGCGATTTCCTCATATCTGGTGCACGTACCTACGAGTTTTCGTTTTGCATTAAGACATATATCTTTTCTAATACAAAATTAGTACCGCTCAACGTTGCGAAAAAAATTATTTTCTCGTAGTTGCAGGATACTAGGAGAAATAATGGTGGTTGCCAACCTCCGAAAACCGTATCTGATCTGACAAGATAAAATACATTCGTATGATCAAAATACTGGAAAGAAAAATCGAATCTGCCACTGATTTCAAAATTGTATCAGACGCCACTAGTCCCAAAATACTAAGAAATAAATTCTTATCTGGACTCTCAAAAGTGTCACGATTTGTATGTATCTGAATACTAATAAAATAATCGTATCTGCCGCCCAGATGTGGGTTTTTGCTCTAGAAAAGGTCAGTTACGGGATTTTCATTAGTAAATCAAACCAATACGTAGTTAATGCGATAGTTTTAAGCCGTTTTTGGGCATTTGCCGTTGAGATCCGATTTTGAGACTAGCAGAATCGAAAAAAACCACCCCCCAAAACGAAGGATACCATTAACTCAATAAAGCCAAAAGTCAGATACGGGATTTATTCTTAATACGGCAGTACAAAGCTCCTTCCCATGCTGTTATGGTGAGGAAGAAAATATAGCGGGGGGGACTATGTTCCCTATATATAACGGTTAGACGCGAGAATTCAATGTAGATTTTCATGGTTGAAGGTTAAGTATGACATCATTCGTCTCAACAAATTCGGTTGAAGCACCTTTGTCTATAGGATGTTTTTGTCGCTATTCGAGAACAACAGGTTTTCCCATACGGGACCCTCCTATCCCACAATATCCCATGTCGAAGGGTGGGGGTCCCACGAAACATCAACGCGATGAGGAATCCCATTGTCTCGTTCCCAAACACAAAGTAACCTTGCGTTTTTCACCCCTCGCCGTTTCCCATAGCCTGTCACCCCTGACCTTCCCGTGAAATTTCGAACTGAAGAGGAAGCGTTTTAGAGAACGCATCAATTCCTCGAATTCGAAAGAAGGCAAATATCACTAGGAGTATTCATGGTCTTTACAACTGTTTTTTTTTTTTTTTTTTCTAATTGGCCTTAGCTTTTGCCATAGCCATTTATTTATTCATATCAAATCATTTATCATATTTTAATGTTACAATTTTGCAAAAATGTATGCAATATTTTTTACGATTCAGGGATGTTGGAATATGCAATGCATGTGAAGTTTGTAATTCGTCCACAGTGAATGATAAGGTTTTTTTTTTTTTTTTTTTCATCAATCAGTAGTTCATTTCCAATCAAGACGGCATGCTTCCCGCATTTTCTTGCTTGAAACAACTTGGGCAAGAGATGCTTCTTAAATTCCCGTGTTCGTCTGTCGTAGAACTCGGATGTATTAAATTGGGATCCCTTCAACTTGTAATTGTTCCGGCGTGCTTTAGATTTAGAGAAATTATTAGCAAAATAAATGTGAACTCGTCAACTTCTAGAAGGTTGGATGGTGCCTGAATATATTGCACCTATAACTTCATAATCCTCAAGATCACAATTGAATTCCGTTCTAAAAGTGTCCATCACCTTCCTCTTGACGTTATGAAGAATAAGATTATTTCTGATGTACGTGTGCCGGTTCTGTTTCGTATTATTTTTTTCTAATAATGCTAGATTTTCTTCTATACTGTCAATTCTCTTATTAATTTTTTATTTATTTATTTTTTTTATTTTTTATTTTTGTATGAGCAAGATAGTTTCTTGGATGTTAGCAATTTCAATTTGCGACAGAGCATGCACCTGTGTATTCAAAACATTTGTATATTTCTTCAAAATACGGTCGCAGTTTCGAAGTTTGGTTGTGATTTCGTCAAGGCATTGAATTACCTGATGTAACTCGGAGGTCCACATTCTCGTAGTTGCAGTTATTCGACGCAACACCGGTTGGCTCTTCGAGTGCTGCTGACTAAGGCATACGGTATTCGGTCGAGTGGATAGTCCCTTTCTCTTCGGAAAACAACAAGTCACCAACCAAACTCGCAAAAACGACCTTTTCCCAGAAATCTACCCGTTAGAAATGTATGAAAATTGTTATTGCTGAGGGTTAATTAAAGAGAACCACATAAAACAAAAACTGAAACGAAATTCACAATACAACCCTGCTAAATCAATTCTTAATACGGAGCTCGCAAAAAAACACGTGCGCTCGTCTCGGCTACCTAACTGGAACTCCTGTTTGGTAATTCATATATCGTTTATTAGTTATTTATATGCATGTTATGATTTTGTACATATTATTCATCGTAGGAAGTGCCAGATGTCAAATTTTGTAAAAGTGCTTTTTCAGTCATCGCATTGCTGCCCCTAAACCCGGGGACAGTCCCAGCTCAGCTAATCCACATTCGTTACTCTGCAAATTCAATTCCTTGCAACAGGTCGGGCATTGTTTTACAACTACTCTTTTTCACCTCTCGACCATTTAATCAGAAGTAATCCTTGTTTTTCCGCCGAAACTCTTTCTGTAGCGATTTCAACGGCACAAGCCGCTTGGATCCCAAAACACGTTGGAATACTGGATTTACCGCATCGCAACCCATGGCGACTTCCGCTAGGTTTGGATTGCATTCAGCTTCCGCATCCTACCAACAGTCTTGGAAAATCCGCCAGTACAGGGCCCTGTAGTCAAGGCATCCGCAGCTTCAGGTTACACTGTAAGGCAAAACAGCTCAAAATCGATAATAACATGCTGACACTCAAATATTCGAACTTGGGGACTTGATAACGATAAATCTACCTACCACCAAAAGGTTGCATCAAAGGTTAAATTTCATATCCACTGAAGGCAATTATCGTTCCTCTATCACAAGCTTTGTACCGCACTTTCCAAGTTGCCACTTTGGTTGGTAGGTAGGAATCACCGCACTGGTTACTTACTCTCTTTAATATAATAAAACTACCCCACTCTAATCTTTCTATTCTGATTATCCACCTTGATCATCTGGTTAGTAGGGTTTCGATCAGCAATTTATGCAGTCCATTTACTACGCAATTTAATGCAATGCAATGCTGGAACATAGCTGCAATCGACACAGCCTGCCCTGATCACGCCAGCAAAGCAATAATTTTATGCATTTGTTATTGTCCAGTTTGTTATTTAATATAATAAATATAAAGGTGACAATATTCAGTAATTTCTAATGATTTTTGAGCATATTATTTATAGAGTATAAAGTCAGTGGCCAACAAACTCACCTTTAATTTGGAATTGTTATCTCAATCCTAAGGAGAGTTATCGTCTGAAATGACATGTATGTACACGAAATTTGTTATTGGCCACTACCAACAACATTATTTCCCAACTTGGAAAGGTTGGTGGAGCGAAAAAGATGTTAACTGTCAGGGAAAAATACTCGGTAAACTCCTATCTTCTTTTGTGTTTTTTCTATTTCAAACTTTTTGTTAACTTCTAATGTAGAAACTTAATATATTTCCGTTTCGTAATTTTCTTGCGGCCCACACAACTTTTATGAAGCAACCACTTGACCTGACCCCTGAGAAACATTGAGTAAGACATGCCTGTTCTATATGAACTATAATGGCGTCTCACTGAGTAGCTCTACGAGAGGACGATCCAGGTAGAAAAAGTCCGTTAGAATATATTTTCCCGCCATCTAAACGGATGTCAGGGGTCACACGGGGGTCGCGACTACTTGTTGTGACGTGGAAGGTGCATTTTTCGGAAGGTGGGCCAAAAGGGGGAGGAACCCCATTAGGCGATTGTCCCACAACGGGAACCTAACTTCCAGGGGCTATATATATATGTAGGATCATCTGTAGGAAAGGCCCTTCCGAAGGGGCCTCGCAGGAGACAAAAGGAACTAGAAAAAGAATAGACAAAACCTTCTAAGTGTCAGTTGTCAGGTCTTGGGAAGGACATCTGCCCCGTATCCTCAAACGGGACCCTCCACGGGTGTTTCAACCCCCTAGCTTCAAACTTTGGGTTGCATCCGAGATTAAGGATCTTCTTGAATTGATGCGCCTCCCCGCTTTCTCTTCTTCTAATTTTTCGGAGGGGTCAGGGGTGAGAAGGCTATGGGAAACGGCGAGGGGTGAAAAACGCAAGGTTACTTTGTGTTTGGAACGAGACAATCGGATTCTTCGTTCGGGATTGAAGTTTCGTGGGACCACACCCTCTGATTTGGATATTGTGCAGTGCACGGGAGGGTGGGCCCCGTATGGGAAAACCTGTTGTACTCGAAGATCTTCAAAAACATCCTAGACAAAGACCTGCAACGGAAGTTATTGAGCTGAATGATGCTACATGACCTTCAACGATCGTACACACATACTTGGCTACCTTCTCTTACTAACCGTTGTGATTGGCACAATTTTTCTTCAGGTTTGTCCCCGAACGGATAAGAATTTTACCGTGTTTTCAAAGATGAATATTACTTCAATAATTGCTTCAAACTTGGTAGGTAAACATGCAACGGTTGCGAAAAAATGCGACGTTTTCTGATGATTTTCTTAACCCATTTTACCCTTGTGATGCCGTACCGCACTGCAAAAACAAGTAGGATTATGAATCTGGCACACCGCTGCCATGGGTTTGGACTTGTCCTAATAGGTTCTTGGGATAACTAGCATGTAAGAGGGAAAGGTGTTCTCATTTCAGTTCAAACAGCTGTAGGTGTCACGGAGTTTTACGGGAAAATTCAAATAAAAATTACTACAGGGCGAAATGGGATCGATCAACGATGCTGGAATTTCATATTAGGAGCCACTCAGGGTAGTCAGTTCCAAACGGAGCCTGGGTCAAACATAATAGAATGACAACTTGAGAAACCAACCTGATTAGCTGAATGAGCTGTGATGTTCATTTTTTCCCTGATTGCCCGAAGATACTGAAATTTGAAACTCTAGAACACGTGGAGACGAATTAGAGCTTGCGAAACCACCCAGATCAGCTGAGTGAGGCCTGAAACTATTTATCTCTTATTTGCCATACGACGTGCAGTGAGCCAGAAACCAATTCTAGGTGGACAAAATTATTTTTTCAACTATTATCTTAGAAAATATTGAGCTGATTCCAAATATACCCCATGTCCTTATACCTAAAATAGCTTCTTCGACCCAAAAAATATATTTTTGACAATTTTTCTCAATTTTTGACCTTTGGAACTGACCTAATTTTTTTGTTCACTAAAAAAATGTTGGAGAAGAAGACATTTTGCTTCGAATGAGACCACCGCCAGCTCTTCAACTCGTTTCTTCGATTTTTGGCGATTTTTCGAAGTTCTCGTGATCTACCACTCACTTGTTTTCCATAGAAGTGGCTTGTGAGTGGTAGATCACGAAAACTTTGAAAAATCACCAAAAATCGAAGAAACCAGTTAAGATCTGGTGGTCACTTGATGAAAAATATCTTCCTCTACAAATTTTCAAAATTCTATCAACTTCTACAAAATAATTTTGTCCAACTAGAATAGATTTTTTCTTGAAAATTTGCTGTATAAATCTCGAGTTATTCATGATCTGAACCTCTGGGTAGCAATTAGTAGCAGTCAATTGTTATCAAATCTCATTCTACACATATTTGAAAACCATTAGGCACCATTTTCGTTGCGATCCCCAGTGGAGCTCGCTAGTAATTGCTTTTTGAAATCAAAAATGAGCATAGTAAAATTGTAATATTTCTAGTTGATTTATTAGAACACACGAAAATTCAACCAACCTTGCGAGACTTTGGCCATGATGTCGACTTGAAGAAAAAAAAATCAGGAGCTAGAATTGACACCCTCATATGCACAAATGACCACTTGTATAAACATACTAAATATCCGATTACAGCACAATCGCAATATTCACTGAGCGTAGCTGAACGAGAAAACATTTTATACGAGTTGGAACCTGTGTTAGTGACTCTCCAACATCCTCTAAACAGCTCCGGATATCAAATTACTTCTTCCAAAGACTTTCGACTTTTTGATTTTCGCCCAGGAATAAGGGGTTTATGAACCACTGTGCGATGCTTATATTTATAATTTAGAACGGAGCCCCTTCAAACTTAAGCAGCCAACCTGATCAACTGAGTGATCTCCGAGACCAATTTTGCCCTAAGATGCTGAAATTTGAAACAGAGCTCCCTAAACATGCGCAAGCAACCTAATCAGCAGAATGAGCTCTGAGGCTAATTTTCTCTTAATTGGCCTACGATGCTGAAATTTGGAACTCAGACTCTCGAAATCTCTGTAGAATCAAATGAAAACTTGCAAAACCACAGTGATTAGCTGAGTGACATCTGAGGCTGATTTTTCTCCTGTTCGCCATAAGATGCTAAAATTCAGAACGGAGCCTGTCTGATCTGACACAACCAACCTGATTAGCTGAGTGACCTCTAATCCTAATTTTTCTCCTTACTGCCCAAAGATGCTGAAATTTGAAATAGAGTCACGCTAGGACGCTTAAAATCGAATTGCAATTAGCTAACCATCCTGTCCAGCTGAGTGAGCTCAGAGGCTAATTTCTCTCCTGATCGCCCTTCGATGGTGAAATTTGGAACTAAGACTCTCTAAGACTCTCGAAGTCTCTCCGAGAATCAAATTAAAACTTGCGAAACCACAGTGATTAGCTGAGTGAGGTCTGAGGCTGATTTTTCTTCTGTTCGTCATAAGATGCTAAAATTCAGAACGGAGCCTGTCTGATCTTACGCAACCAACCTGATCAGCTGATTGACCTCTGATCCTAATTTTGGTTTATTATTTCCAATAATAAGCCTATGTGATCGTGTAGCGAACAATTTTTATAACCCCCCCTCAAACCTTGTCACTTTACGTTTCAAGGTGCGTAGAATCCAAATTTGAAATGTCCGTCCGACGTCCGCCGTTTGCCGTCCGGCCATAAAAGGCCTAAGAATTTACTTAAAAAACCCGTTCTTTCGCACATAGACTCCATTTGGGGTCTAGTTGGTCCTAACGTTTAACCATCCCGATCGCTTTACTCGCATAGATGCTATGGGCCAAAAACGGGCGAAAAAGTGTCTTTTTCAAGGCTTAGAGTTTAGACGTGTTAGACACACGCCTGGCACGCTTGGCAGGGGATCACGGTGGGTGGTGAGGGGGGTGAGCGGGGGGTGGAGTGAGAGGAGGCGCCGCGGCACCTTGTGGTGGCTGGAGAATGGATATTTATTACTTTTACGTGTTATACCCATATAATACACCGCGGCACCATGAGGTGGGTACAGCGTTCCTTCGAGGCATGAATATATGTTTTTTTCTAGGTCATATTTGCGTGTTAATACCAATGCTTTTCCTACGTATATTTAGTAACATATCCTCTCAACTTTTCGTACGTACTTAGATAATGATCTTATTAAGGCAATAACTATTTGAATCGATAGGAGCTCAAATTGAGAAATATAAACATGCGTATACAACTATAGAAGTATAGGTTGTGGCAACTCGAAATAGGACACGCCGAGAAGTCTGGACGGGCCTTATGACGTACGCAAGCCAACTAAAACTATGATCAAACTCAATTGAAAAAATAATAAACCTTTGTGAAATAATTTGCAGCGTTTTTCTCCTAATTGCCCTACGATGCTGAAATTTGAATTAGAGTCACGCTAAGACAAGTAAAATCAAATTGCAATTTGTAAACCACCCTGACCAGCTGAGTGAGGCTAATTTCTCTTCTGATTGCCCTTCGATGCTGAAATGTTTGGGAAAGACATCTGCCCGGTATCCTCAAACGGTACCCTCCGCGGGTGTTTCAACCCCCTAGCTTCAAATTTTGGGGCTCATCCGAGATTAAGACCGTCAATTTATGCGCCTCCCCGCTCTCTTCTTTAAATCTTACGCAGAGGTCAGGAGGTGAAAAAGCTATGTAAAACGGCGAGGGGTTGAAAAACGCTAGGTTACTTTGTGTTTGGGAACGAGACAATCGGATTCTTCGTTTGAGGTTGAAGTTTCGTAGAATCGCACCCTCCGATTTTGATGTTGTGCTGTGCACGGGAGGGTGGGCCCCGTATGGGAAAACCTGTTATACTCGAAGAGCTTCAAAAACATCCTAGACAAAGACCTACAACGGAAGTTATTAGAGAGTTTTTGGTGACCACAGTTTTTGGGTCACCTAACGTACCCAAGAGTACGTGACCTTGAGGGGACGTTAGCAACGTCGTACGTTAGAATGGCTCATTTAACGTCACCCGTTTGGGGACCTAAAGGCACACGACACCAGCCTAACCTTCCTGTAAATGTAACACTACTGGTCACCACAAAATTACTCAAATACTGGCGAAGTAAATAATGATGGTTTTTCTTTAAATTTCCCATCAGTAGGTACCTACTAATTATGTTATGTAACGGGTAGGTTTCTTGAACACCCCTCAAACTTGGTTAATTTTCGTTTCAAGTCGCGTAGAAACCGAATGTGCCATCTGAACTCCGCCTCTGCTGGCTCGCTTTACTAGCCTTCAGCTCGATCGAAAAAAATCCGTTCTTTTGCACACAGGCTCTATTTGGTCGATTAGAGCCTTGTTTTTATTATTATTTCACATATTTTAAATGAGAAATCTGAGTTTCAAGACACTACTTCTTTGCAGTATTGTTCTTAGTTTGCCTGATCCTTCAGCTGTTTCCTCGTGAACATTGCGTGAAGTGCTGCCTCCACTGATGATTGTGTCTGGTAAAATCCTGGTTTATTGTCATAGAGATAAAAACTTGTTCATACTTGTTGATAATTTACCCAACGGAAAACCCAAAAACATGAAGTTCGTAACGACTAATGACCTATAAGTGCAACTAAACGGCGGTGTTCCACACTTGAGGCTTACTATCTTTGCGTTAGATCCATGCCCTGTTTACGAATTGAAAACTAAAAATGAGAAATTAGCCCGTATTTGTACTGAAACTAACATGGAATTCGAATTCAGGATTGAAAATTGGCGTTTCATATCGAAATGAAGAAGTTGATTAGTCGACCAGTAGATAACAAGACAGCTAGGGGGAAAATATCGCGTTGCACATCCACCGTTAACGTGACATCAGAATTTAAGGCAACCGTTCTACCTGTTCCATTTGGGTTAGCATCTTCATTTGCTCCCTCAAGACTACGGTAACGGGTGACGTCAAGTTGAAGTCGCCAAAAACTCTCTATTGAGCTGAATGACGCTACGTAACTTTAAACGATTGTGTACACGTTTGCGGCTACCTTCTTCGAGTAACCGCTAAAATTGGAATGAAGAAAATAGAATTTAACTTCCATCCGGGCGCATCGATGGTAGAAAGTTAAAATGATGATAATCCCCTATTGATTTCATCAGTTAAAACGTATCAGTTTTCACTGCTTATGCACCAACGTAAAAACCAAAACTGGTCATTAGAGAGTTTCGTTGTGACCACTAACGTGCCCTTAACGTCACCCTAACGTACCCACGAGTATGTGACCTTGAAAGGACGTTAGCAACGTCGTTCGTAAGAATGGCTCATTTGACGTCACCCGTTTGGGGAGCATTAACCTGTCGAGGAACCTAAAAAATGGTTTGTTCCTTTCTAGAAGGTATTGAATCACCCTCCATCAATTAATGGAGGGGGGGGGGGGGCATGAATCGTCATCGAGATTGAAATCTGGAATTTGACTACTAATATTCCCATTCTGGGAACAGTGGACACCTGTACTTCGGAAACCGTTCCTCTAACAAAAACTCTTAAGCCCGGTCTACACGCTACAATAATTTTAAGCGATACTATCTGCACAAGAACAAATCCTTGTTACCTGGAATTCGCAACTCCGATGTCAGCAACAATACGCCATCACATAAATCAACCTTCCTTCTTCCACACATTCCATTCCGCATCCACTTTTCCTAGTTTTCACTTTAATTGCAATAGCTGTACAGTAATTTCCATCATTCCAACAATAAATCAATAACTCAATCTATATAATTTCTGCCGATAACAGGTATCATTCTCTCAGCTGACTCCCCATTGATAACATCAGTGAAGCCAACCTAATTATTCCATGATATGGATTGTTATAGGTCACTTGCGCTAAAATTCCCTATTCAAATGGGACTTTATGTAATTTCCTAGTGTTCTTGTTGTTATTAATCTATGTTCGAATTTTTGTTAGATGTTTATTTATTTATTGAAATTTAGTTCAGTGTTATTTGTATGAAAAAGTTTTACACGTGTTGCTACTCATCATTCCTTTGTTCTCAAGGATCGATCGCCATCATAACTACTTCTCGCCACGTCGCAACTGACCTACCTTAACGTTTTTATCCTCGCTTTTTCAAAAGTTATTGTAAATGCCGGCCGGCTCTGACCCATCCACAAGTTCTTTTTGTTCTGCTTCGTTCACGACGAGCAGACGTCGGTGCAGTTACCAAATACTCGCTGGAAAGGTGCGGATTGTTTGGGGAAACCACCCCCAGACTTGGGTTACCTGGATCCTGTTCCCTAACTGGACTGAAACCGGTAAGATTTTACCATACTACCATCTCCTCTGACAATAAGGGAGAAATCAACATAATTACAGTTTTGGTGGTCGTACTCACCATAATTGTATTAAAATTGAGAACCAGGGTATCAACCCCTTCTTCTCCACCTATCTACCTACCTCTTGGACTCTCAAGGGCCTTCATACCTACCTACTTCTTCACCTACTATTACCAACAATTAATTAGGTATATGAACTATTTGCAGCCCAACCAACTATATCATGTCTATAAGTTCAGTGGCCACTGCGTTTTGTTTTCCATTATACAAATTTTATTTGTCTTTTAATTATACTATTTATTCATTGGAGTAATTGTTACAGTTTTATTGCACTACCATAATATCTTTCTGGTATTCCAGTGGTCCTTCGAAGAATGTATTACTACCTATCAATTTCATTAATAATTAATACCGGCGATAGTGAGTCATATGTTGGGTGATTGTCCGAGTTACTTGATAGGTACATAAAGGGCCCACCTACATATATGTACACTATCGGAACGATCGAATTAGAACGTCGATGTATCGTAGCATGTAAATAAGCGATCCCAGCATGTCCTAACATGGAAGGCTTTGATTTTTGGCGGTTTTGTCCCATCCAGCAGCACTGTGCAACGTCTGCGCCCGCTGGTACCAACTCCTCGGACATCTGAGTTTCACCGTTGATTGTGAGTTAAAAGGTGCATTTAAAATGTTTCTCGTTGACGAGATGCCGGTCATGTTCCGCTGAACTTTAAACGCTAACGAAGTCGCATTTTTCTGAAACCATCGAAACCGTTCCGAGGTTTCCTACGAGTATCGTTCGACAGAGTCGTGTAAGGTGATTTTCGATTTCGTAACCCCCACGCTTGTCCGGACCGTCCGGTGGCGATCGGAAAGGTCCTTCTTTTACGCCGATTGTGGGAATCTCCTTCAAGGATAAGAATCCGGTTTCGTCATTGACACTCGATCGGGATAACATTCGTTTGGATGAGTGCAACAACAACCGAGTAGCTACACGGTGAACAGCCATAAGGTACAACGATTAAAGGTACGCGCATGCGCAGCAGCTACTTATGATCCGATCGTTATGAAACAAAAATGTAGTGACGAAATCATAATTTTTCAACTAGCCTACGAACTTGAGCGTGATTGGACGAATAGGTAAGCTATGAGAAATAAAGTTTTTGGCGACTTCAACTTTACGTCACTCGTCACTACAGTCTTGAGGGAGCGAATGTAGATGCTAATCCAAATGGACCCAGGGGAACTTTTGCCTTAATTTTGATATAACGTTAACGGTGGTTTGACAACGAGATATTTCCCCCCAGCTATCTTCTTGTCTACTGGTTGTCTAATCAACTTCTTCATTTTGATATAAAACGCCGATTTTCAATCTTAAATTCGAATTTCATGTTAGTATCAGTACAAATACGGAATAATTTCACATTTTTAATTCCGAGCATAGATTTAACGCAAAGACACACACCGCAGTTCAGTTGCTACTTACAGGTAAATAATAGTCGTTACGAACTTCATGTTTTTGGGTTTTCCGTTGGGTCATCATCAAGTATGAAAAGTAATGACTATGAAGTAATGACCTGATAGTCATCACTGGAAGCAGCACTTCACGCAATTTTCACGAGAAAACAGTTGAGAGATCAGGCAAACTAAGAACAATACTGCGAAGAATTAATGTCTTAAAACTCAGGATTCTCGTTTAAAATGTGTGAAATAATAATATAAACAAGTCTCTAATCGACCAAACATAGCCTGTGCGCAAAAGAACGGGTTTTTTTCGATCGAGTTGAAGGCTAGTAAAGCTAGACGGGTGAGGCGGACTTCAGATTGCACATTCGGTTTCGACGCTACTTGAAGCGTAAAATAACAAAGTTCGAGGGGTGTTCAACAAACTTACCAGCTACATCAACAAAATCAGTAGGTACCTAATGGAGCATTTGAAAAAAAAAAAAAAAAAAAAAAAAACATTCCTTTGAGCCTGACGGCTAAAATTAAAAAAACATGAATATGCTTTAGCCGTACACGACTCACTCCTCGTCGATTCTCTGAACCCGACCCCCCATCGGCCTCTGAACTCTGTTTATCATTCTGCCATCAATCCTAAAACATGGAATCATGTTTTAGCTCCTCGCTCTCACTTTATTATAGAAATGATCACGACCATTGAGCTCTTGTGAGATGATGATCTCCTAATAGAAACTCGCGAGTAAACATTCACTTTATTATAGAAATGATCACGACGATTGAGCTCTTGTGAGATGATGATCTCCTAATAGAAACTCGCGAGTAAACATTCACTTTATTATAGAAAGAGGCTAAAGAGGCTACATACGAAATTACAGCTTCCTATAGTGTAAAGTATAGAAATTACCTATTAAAATAATTTAACCACCGCTTCACAAATCTAACCGTTCTCGCAATATTCTGATCACCTGCTATGAATCACATAATCGAAACACCAGCTCAATGAAATCATCAGAAATTAACAAGCGGTTGCAATCATGTTCACAATATCAATAATTGAGAATGATCACCTGTGTGTAAACAATTATTCATATAACCATGCTCATAACTCAGCTTGTTGGCCACGCACTTCGCAGTAGTTAATATAGTATGGTTGGATAAATCGAGAGCTTTCGAACGAATGGTCAACGAATTTTGTGGGATGAAAAACGACGAAGTATCATATCCCTAGCAACGACTCGGTTGTAAGCGGAAATCATCACAATTATTGGCGCGACTTTCGTTGCACTCTCGTGGGACATTTTTCGGTAGTTAGGTCACGGCTAAAGCATATTCATGCTAAAAAAAACTATGATTATTATTTACTTCACCAGAATTCAAGTAATTTTGTGGTGACCAGTAGTGTTACATTTACAGGAAGGTTAAGCTGGTGTCGTACGCCTTCAGGTCCCCAAACGGGTGACGTTAAATGAGCCATTCTAACGTTCGACGATGCTAACGTCCCCTCAAGGTCACGTACGTTAGGGTGACGTTAAGGGCACGTTATTGGTCACAAAGAAACTCTTTAATGACGAGTGATGGTTTTTACCATTGTGCATAAGCAGTGAAGACTAATACGTTTTAACTGATGAAATCAATAGGGGATTATCCTCATTTTAACTTTCTACCATCGATGCGCCCGTATGAAAGTTACATTTTATTTTCTTCATTCCGATTTTAGCGGTTACCCGATGAAGGTAGCCGTACACGTGTACACAATCGCTGAAAGTTACGTAGCGTCTTTCAGCTCAATAAATTCCGTTGCAGGTCTTTGTCTAGGATGTTTTTGAAGCTCTTCGAGTACAACAGGTTTTCCCCTAAGGAGCCAAAAACGGTCACCAAATACTCTCTGTTATGGGTACGTAAGTGGTAACGAAAAACCATAAACTACTGTGTGAGGCTTTTGGTCAGTGGGCCCACTAGTCACATAAATTGACGCAAACCTCCTTTGCGCAGTAATGCAGTGCAAGTTTGCGGTTTGCGTGAGGGGGTGAATACGCGAATTTTCATTCAATAGCCACTAAACCGTGCCAGTTCCCACAGGACTGTCCTCAGGGGGTGGATGCCGTCCGTTGCATCGGGGGCTTTTGTCTTCGAGAAAGCCAACACAAAGGGACGGGCTTTTCATCTTCCTCGTGAGACGTGGGAGTTCTGGAATCGTCGCAGAAACCGGTAAACAACTCGTGGGTGAAGACGACTCGGCGGACGTCCGAAAAACGGGGGTGACATCGAGGACGTGGGCGACGCGGAGCACAATAGCACCTTAATCAGGAAACTGGTTCGGGAAACACAGGGGATTCTCTTTTTGGGTCTTTCAATGTACGATCCTGTTGGAGGATTCTTTTGAAGGCTTGAGAATTATTGTGAGACAAACACCTCATGTCAATATTATTCATTTATTTATTTAATGTCAGCCAATATCGCTTGTTCATCAGCATATTCAATTGAAAGAATGTCTATTTCCAAGTCTACTCGAATACCCGACACTGACCTATCCTCAAAAAACCCATTGAAATCGGTGACGAACAAACAAAATAAAGTTGCAGACATTGTTTCCCCTTGTAAAACTCCAGTTGTTACTCCCACACTATTTGATATACCAGCAGGAGTATTTACAGATATCGAGGCACATTCATATAAAGCAATAACAATACCTAACATCTTCCTGCTCATCCCAAAGCTCTCTAATTTACTCCATAACAGTCCTTGATTAATACTGTCAAAAGTTCGATATAGATCAACTAAAATTGTGAATCAATTTCTACCATTAAATGAACAAATTTGAGCCATAGCATTGAGAACAAATATATTGTCAGCGCATGACCTTCCACTTCGGAAGCCCGATTGTGATTGTGGAAATAACTTAAATTCTTCCGCCTATCTATTATCTTTCAACACCCCTGTAAACAGCTTAAGTGAAGAATTAGCGGGATCAAACTATAACAGTACGGATCAAACACATCCCCCTTTTTGAAAATCATTTGCGGCAATAAGTGACACCCAATGTTCCGGAAGCCTACCACTAAGAAATACTTTGTTAAATAGCTCAGTTAAGTACTCCACAAAGTTGTCCGGTAGATTTATGAGACATTCGTATCGAAGTCCATCCATCCCGGGCGATTACTCATTTTTTACTTCATTTAATACTTGTCGAATCTCTGAGATCTGTATGTCATCATCCAAGGTCATGCGTGATATTCGTTACAATTTGGAGGTCCGATGCGATACATGTGTTCCATTGACATTTATGACTGATTTGCTGGTCACTGATCAAAAATTATGCCCAAAGTTCGGAATCTAACAACGAACTTAATTTCCACAGTTTTCATTCGATTTTGATTAAATTTTCAGTGAATATGTGGGTTAGGCTTAGGCACGCCTCAAGTCAATGTAATGTAAAGAGGACGAACCTAAAACTGTGAAGACGTATTTGCTGGTCACTGATCAAAAATTATGCCCAAAGTTCGGAAGTGGGGGCAAGTTGTCCACAAGAAATTGCCAAGTTATATGAAGCAAGATCCTCTTGAAAGTAGAAATAAGTACAAAAAATGTGTATATTCATGGCTGATTGCTTTAGGCATTGCTGCAATCGGGGATTTGATAGGGAGTATTTATGTTTAAAATTTATTAGTTTACTTCACTAAACATTAAATAAATTGGTACCATCAATTTCTGATTGAATATTATGAATAATTATAAAAACTAATGTAAAGGCTGATTGGCATACAGTCAGTCTTAAATGAGACTTGGCTAATCTTGCCAGCGTCACGGACTTTGGTAAATTGTTGGTAAATAATTATTGTACTCAAAGCCAAAAACCCCTTGTTTGTTTATACAGGGTGTTAACCATTGGTACCTGCCACAGGCCAGGCATTGATTGTACAACTAATTTGCAACAAAAAGTGCCTCATAGACTTTTTTCTTTAGAGGCTTCGTTTCCGAGTAATTTCACTTTTAAGATTTTTTTCGTGATTTCGACCTTAACTCACTAAAACGGCCACAACTCCCTTAATTACCTGAGAAAATTCAAATTTGATTATACCGTTGGAAAGAGTGTTAAATTTCCCATCTCTCTGATGTACCATAAAAGTTTTTTAAGATGGTTCAATTGGTGAAAAATCGATCTGCAAAGTGAATTTTGTGAAATCTTCAGCCGCATAGATCTAATCACATTCTACTTGTTAAATTTAGCCTGTACTTCTAAAATATGCGCCATAATCTCACCTTTCCAACAGTAGGTATAGTAAATTTTACTTTTTCTTTGCTAATTAGGGGATACAACTATTATTTAATGAAAAATATTGTTTCATTCTCAATGAAATCGAGGGTTTTCTTGAAATATGACCTGCTATGAAAAACACGAGTTTGGGGTCGGTTTCCACGCATTGTTTCACGCTGAATCAAATGGTACCTAACATTTGCATATCTTCCCATCCCCGTTATAACAGAGTTTGAAACTTTAGCTAACTAGTTTCACCCCTAAAAACACATAAAATAAATCATTCCAAATGCACTCAAATTTGTGAGTTAAAGTGTAAAATTTGGTTATAACGGGTTTGGGAAAATATGCAAGTGTTACCATTTGATTCAGCGTAAAACAATACGTAGAAACTGACCTCAAACTCGTATTATCAAAGAAGGTCATTATTCTAGAAAACCCTCGATTTCATTGAAAAAAGCAATGTTTTACAACATTAAATCATAGTTTTCTCCCCTAATAAGCTAAACAAAAGTGACATTAACTATACCGTTGGAAAGATGAGATTATAGCACATACTTTAAAAGTACAGGCTAAATTTAACATGTAGAATGTAATTAGACCTATGAGTCTGAAAAAAGTGGTTATTCTGAAAATTTAACAAAATTCACTTTTCAGATTGATTTTTCACCAATTGAACCATCTTAAAAAACTTTTGTGGTACATTAGGAAATGGGAAATTTAACACTCTTTCCAACGGTGTAACCAAATTTGAATTTCTCAGGTAATTAATGGAGTTATGGCCGTTTTAGTGAGTTAAAGTCGGAATCACGAAAAAAATCTTGGAAGTGAAATTACTCGGAAACGAAGCCTCTAAAGAAAAAAGTTTATGAGGCACATTTTGTTGCAAATTATTTGCAAAATCGATCCCTGGCGTTTGGCAGGTACCAAATGTTAACACCCTTTGTATTAATCTACAATTAATTCTCTCATTTATTCATTCAAGTTTGCTAATAACTCGAAAACTACTCCTAAAACGAAAAAACATTCCAGTTTTTCCACAAATAACTGTGAATTGGATGAAAACAGTTCGGGCTGGGTCGACGACAGCGGGGGCGTATAAACTGGGCGGTCGGTGGGGGCGGCTGGATGGGCGGTGGTGCGCATGGCGGGTTCAGTTGGCCGTCATCTTGAGAACCACGCAGGTCAGCTGCCCCTTCGGCCACAAGGACGTTCTATTAACAGTTGGAGGCGAAAGTGACTTCAATAGCCCAGAAAGGGCTCATCTCCAGAGCTGGCCTCAGCAATCGTCCTGCTGAGACTACTATAATCAAATGATACCTAGCTGATATTTTGGATGTTTACCTACCTTCTTTAACTGAAAATTTCACCGTTCCATAATCTGGTCAACGAATTGCTTTATTCCCCTAATACGTGTTGACTAAAAACAATAATAGGGACTTTATTCTCCACTCTGTAAACAATCCCGGCCTGAATCACTAGCAGAATGAACAGTTTAGAAAGAATCTTCCTCGTCGTGTATCTTGCCCACCGTAAAAGCCATTCTACTCTCGGCCCTCTAATTATGAAAGAATTAGGTAGGGTTTGTTGCTTCGAGGTGAACGGTACCTACCTGCGTTACTCACCACTATTTCGACCGGGAGTCAATGACTCACAAGTTTCGCTAAAATACTGTGGCGTTACCTGTGGAAAAAAAAGTTGTACCTATTCAAATTTTTGGGAAATTTGAAATTTAGCATTCATCTCAACTTGTAAGAATGACTCAAGAATAAGACATCCCCTTGGCTATTTTCATCTCAGATTGGAAATAGAGGATCTAATCGACCAAAACGCAACAGTTCAGGTGCAACCGGCCCTTAAAGGCTGTGTAAACCTTGTAACGAGCTTGATTTCCTCAATTTTCAACCAATGTTAGATAGATAGATTTATTTCAATAAAGGCACAAACATATGATGATAGTACACAAGTAGAACAGGGCTACTCGTCTAGCTTACTTTTCCAACTGTAGGCTTGGCCCGTGCTGTTGGTTAAGGTCTAGTCGATTTGCCCATAATTTCGAACTTAGCACCTTGACTTAACATCGCATATGCGTCTACATAATCTAGCTTAAATAATATAACAACAATAGTATTTAATGTCCTTATCTTCTTATAAGTAGAACAGCTTTCTATAGCCTCAGCAATCGTCCTGCTGAGACTACTACAATCAAATGAGTTAAGGGATGTGAAAACCTTGTAACGAGCTTGATGTATGTATGTATGTAATGTGATGCATAAATCTTTCTCATCAACGTAAGTTGATGGCATTTGTATGGAATGTGCCGGTCAAACAATAAATACCCCCTAATCAGTCTCACTGTAGCCAAATTAATACCTTATTCTGCGCACGCGCAAGTGCAAATTCCATTAATCATAATTTTCTCACGCCCTTTGTTGTTCGATCTGGAGGATGCTTGGGAAAAGGCAATTTGATCAATCTATAATAATTTCAACAAGATTGTACCATTAATAGCTGCTGCGCATGCGCGACTTTGTACTCATTGTAACGAGCTTAATTTCTACAAATTGATTTATTCATTATTGAATAATACGGGCTACCCCTATACATAAATTATATACAAAACAAAATTCAAATGCTCACGAAATAATAAAATGGTAACGAATTTTTGTATGTATCGATGAAGCTTTAAATGTGCGGGTTAAACAATAAATGGCTCAGTAGATAATCCTCTATCAATTTCATTGTGTATGTGTCCATGCCAGCTGCATGATAGTTGCTAAGTTATTCTAGAGTGTTATCCTAGGAAAAGGACAAGTTGTCGTCTCGAAATTACGATTCCGAAAAAGGTGAGCACGAGTAAAGCTGACTCTTCCTATTCCGAAAAGCGTTTCCACGTAACGAAAACCTCTTCTCATTTCGGAAAAGCCATTTTCGTATTCGAGAAAATGAATAGTAGAAGTACAAAAACTCCCTATTAATGGACATTTCTTTAGCTGCATTTACTCAAACTGAGTTGGACAGCGTGTTTATTCAAAAATCTATAATAACTAGCCGCTCCGGCTCGCTCCGCTCGCCTCCACGTCCAGCCGGGGGGCCAGCACCCCGGACCCCCCATTAAATTGCTCGCTTCGCTCGCAAAGTGTGGCTTATAGGGAATGTTGCTCGCTTCGCTCGCAAAGTGTGGTATGTAGGGAATGTTGCTCGCTTCGCTCGCAAAGTGTGGCTGTATACATGGAATGTATTACAATTGAAACATGTAGGGGATGTTGCTCGCTTCGCTCGCAAACGGTAGATCTCTAAGGGTAGGTTTAACTTCTGCGAGGGATGCTGCTCGCTTCGCTCGCTTGAGGAAGTTATACTGCCCACCCAACTTGGCAGACGTTAATTAAAATATAAATTAAAAATTTTGTCTAAAAAATAAAATAAAAATTTAGGGGTGGACTACCCCTAACATTTAGGGGGATGAAAAATAGATGTTGGCCGATTCTCATAGATACCGGATAAGCACAAAAAATTTCATCAAAATCGGTCAAGCCGTTTCGGAGGAGTATGGCAACGAAAACTGTGACACGAGAATTTTATATATTAGATATATATACATATATATATATAACTAGCTGCTCCGGCTCGCTCCGCTCGCCTCCACGTCCAGCCGGGGGGCAAGCCCCCCGGACCCCCCATTAAATTGCTCGCTTCGCTCGCAAAGTGTGGTATGTTGCTCGCTTCGCTCGCAAAGTGTGGTATGGAGGGAATGTTGCTCGCTTCGTGTGGCTGTATACATGGAATGTATTACAATTGAAACATGTAGGGGATGTTGCTCGCTTCGCTCGCAAACGGTAGATCTCTAAGGGTAGGTTTAACTTCTGTGGGGATGCTGCTCGCTTCGCTCGCTTGAGGAAGTTATACTGCCCACCCAACTTGGCAGACGTTAATTAAAATATAAATTAAAAATTTTGTCTAAAAAATAAAATAAAAATTTAGGGGTGGACTACCCCTAACATTTAGGGGGATGAAAAATAGATGTTGGCCGATTCTCATAGATACCGGATAAGCACAAAAAATTTCATCAAAATCGATCTAGCCGTTTCGGAGGAGTATGGCAACGAAAACTGTGACACGAGAATTTTATATATCAGAGATAAAAATCTATAATAACTAGCCGCTCCGGCTCGCTCCGCTCGCCTCCACGTCCAGCCGGGGGGCAAGCCCCCCGGACCCCCCATTAAATTGCTCGCTTCGCTCGCAAAGTGTGGTATGTAGGGAATGTTGCTCGCTTCGCTCGCAAAGTGTGGTATGGAGGGAATGTTGCTCGCTTCAAAGTGTGGCTGTATACATGGAATGTATTACAATTGAAACATGTAGGGGATGTTGCTCGCTTCGCTCGCAAACGGTAGATCTCTAAGGGTAGGTTCAACTTCTGTGGGGATGCTGCTCGCTTGAGGAAGTTATACTGCCCACCCAACTTGGCAGACGTTAATTAAAATATAGATTAAAAATTTTGTCTAAAAAATAAAAAACATTTAGGGGTGGACTACCCCTAACATTTAGGGGGATGAAAAATAGATGTTGGCCGATTCTCATAGATACCGGATAAGCACAAAAAATTTCATCAAAATCGATCAAGCCGTTTCAGAGGAGTATGGCAACAAAAACTGTGACACGAGAATTTTATATATTAGATATAAAAATCTATAATAACTAGCCGCTCCGGTTCGCTCCGCTCGCCTCCACGTCCAGCCGGGGGGCAAGCCCCCCGGACCCCCCATTAAATTGCTCGCTTCGCTCGCAAAATGTGGCTTATAAGGAATGTTGCTCGCTTCGCTCGCAAAGTGTGGTATGTAGGGAATGTTGCTCGCTTCAAAGTGTGGCTGTATACATGGAATGTATTACAATTGAAACATGTAGGGGATGTTGCTCGCTTCGCTCGCAAACGGTAGATCTCTAAGGGTAGGTTTAACTTCTGTGAGGGATGCTGCTCGCTTCGCTCGCTTGAGGAAGTTATACTGCCCACCCAACTTGGCAGACGTTAATTAAAATAGAAATTAAAAATTTTGTCTAAAAAATAAAATAAAAATTTAGGGGTGGACTACCCCTAACATTTAGGGGGATGAAAAATAGATGTTGGCCGATTCTCATAGATACCGGATAAGCACAAAAAATTTCATCAAAATCGGTCAAGCCGTTTCGGAGGAGTATGGCAACGAAAACTGTGACACGAGAATTTTATATATTAGATATAAAAATCTATAATAACTAGCCGCTCCGGCTCGCTCCGCTCGCCTCCACGTCCAGCCGGGGGGCAAGCAGCCCGGACCCCCCATTAAATTGCTCGCTTCGCTCGCAAAGGGTGGCTTATAGGGAATGTTATCGGTCAAGCCGTTTCGGAGGAGTATGGCAACGATAACTGTGACACGAGAATTTTATATATTAGATTATGTACCTACGTGTTGCTAGTTAGCGCACAAATTAGCCTTCAATAGTTTTTCATCCAATGTTTTCACAGAGTTCTAGATACTAAATTTTTCCACCAGCGTTCCATAACCACCAGCCGTGATCGGTTTGGGAGTTTTGACAGAAGTGGAGACTCGGCTTTAGACTCCGCCGTACGCAAGAATCGTGATAGTCACCTGCAGTCTTCGTTCGCTTTGTCGGTCAGCTCCTTGCGAGGTGAACAATAGACCGACTTACGAACTAGCCCTTTTCTCAACTAGGCCTCCTTCGTTCTCAGTCACTCATTCCGTCTCAATCATACCAGAAACATAAAAAAAAAACCTCTCGCATTTCAGTTGACACACAATGAGCTGGCGCAGGTGCGTTCGAACGAGTGTTTCGATTCAAGCTCTCGAGTACGGGCTTCTCAAACAATAGGTCACGTTTCTCGGCAATTGAATCGGACATTCAAGGAAAACCTCCTTAGAAAACAAACCATTCATTGTGAACAAGTTGGTCGTGAAAAAATGATCAAACACAAACACATTGTTGACCATGTGAATAGTAGCTACTCTAGTAATATTTTCACCGAAATAGAACCGTTTTTGGATCGAATGCTTAGTCACATACTGGTCAAGTAATCAAACGTTTAAAATGGTTATAATTTTTTCTGAATTTTGGTAATAACACCCTTTATACACAAAAGGCTTCAATTATTAGTCGGTCGTGTTTTTTTGTTTTTCAGAATCTTTCATTACGTGTTTGAAGAACGATATAAAAACAGTTTAGCCTATTTGTTACTTTGTACAGAAGTGTTTTTTAACAGCCAGGTGAACCGTAACACCTTTTAAACCGGATGAAACTGTTCACTCGATATCTGGGTTTTCTGGTGGACTCAAGGCTGACCTGGAACGCCCACATTTCGGCGGCAGTTCAAAAAACCAGAGCTCGTGTGTACGTTGTTAAGCACTTGCTAATTAGCCCGTCACTCAATCTTCAATCGAAAAACTTCCTACTCCTCCTACTTCTCCGGCCTGTCTGGCAATATGGGTGTGTGATTTGGGGATCAGCTTCTGATTCACAAATAAGAAGAATCCAAACAATCCAAAACAGGATTCTTAGGCTGATAGTGGGAGCACCCTGGTATGTTAAAAACAGCAACTTACACAATGATCTGGGTATACCCGAGGTGAAAGATTCTTAAAGAATATTTACAAACGCAATCACGAACGATTGAGGAACCATTCCCATGAGCTTCTAATAAACATAATCTAAAACCCTCCCTCGCCTCGCCACGAACGACGTCTCAAGATCAAACGGCTATCTGACCTGGCTCCTACCTGACATAATGTGCAAAATGATTCTTAAGTTACCCGTTTAAAATATTGATGATTAAAATAACCTAATTAGGCCTGCATGCTAACGAACTTTAACTGTGTTTTATTCATGAATTCTATTTTTTGTTAATGTTACACGATTTGAATTATCATTCTTATATGTTCAAGTGGACCACCACTGGGTGGGGATCACTACACATGTTACATGTTATTTTGACATGGGTATGTCTTTTGGCTGGGGGTCAAGGAATTTTTCGCGACTCTTTTTTTTCCCGACCGACACTTTTTTTCCCGACCGGCACATTTTCTATTGATTTTCACGTACAACCAAGGCGTTACTAGGGAAGAGTGTCCATCGGTGTCCATAGTTTTCATAGTAGGAAAATCGTTCGCCACTTTTTGGAATGCTCTCATTTTACCACGACATTTCATGACCTCTAAGCCATTGTAGTGTCAAGGAATGCTGGTTTATTACTCTAAGTTAAAAACTAATATTGTTTTGTAACCATAATAGAATAATCTTGTGAAAAGAAGGCACTACATGGTTGGTATACAATTGAGTAGTAGGTACCAACTGGTAAGCAGTAGGTACTGGTACTAGACATATCCATGATCTTTTGTTTCTCCCATCAAGGGAGAAATTAAAATGCTTGATTTTTTCGTTTCTTAATTGACCAATCATGACATTTCACGCTACTTCTTAATTTACTCTTTGCCGCTATGGAATAAAATTGATCGACACAGACAAAACTCCGAGACTAATGAACCGATTTTTATGAAAATTTCAAGGATTGTGCGGTTTAGCTTCTAATCTAACTTAGAGTAATAAATCAGCATTCCTTGACACTACAATAGCTTAGAGGTCATGAAATGTCGTGGTAAAGTGAGAGCATTCCAAAAAGTGGCGAACGATTTTCCTACTATGAAAACTATGGGAGTTACTCTTCCATAGTAACGCCTTGGTTGTTCGTGAAAATCAATAGAAATGTTCCGTTCGGGAAAAAAAGTGTCGGTCGGGGAAAAAAAAGTGTCGCGAAAAATTCCTTGACCCCCAGCCAAAAGACATATCCATGTCAAAATATTCTGATTGCTTCAATTGATATGCATCTCTGGATATTCATACTTCAGTAGAGTACAAGTCGAACTAGGTATATGTCAAGTTTTCTCTCTAATTAACACCTTCAAAAAACCAGGTTTGGAACCACTGTACGACGCTATATACCTTCACTGCTCTATGATAAAATCGCTCCATGTACTTTTTTTATCCTAGAAAAAGGGATATGTCATTTCCAATGCTGCCAACACTTTGACATTGATATGTGCCGACCGGCACATTTTCTATTGATTTTTACGTACAACCAAGGCGTTACTAGGGAAGAGTAACTCCCTTAGTTTTCATAGTAGGAAGATCGTTCGCCCCTTTTTGGAATGCTCTCATTTTACCACGACATTTCATGACCTCTAAGCCATTGTAGTGTCAAGGAATGCTGATTTATTACTCTAAGTTAAAAACTAATATTGTTTTGTAACCATAATGGAATAATCTTGTGAAAAGAAGGCACTACATGGTTGGTATACAATTGAGTACTGGTAAGCAGTAAGTACTGGACATATCCATGATCTTTTGTTTTTCCCATCAAGGGAGAAATTTGTATATACACTCGAGCAAAACTGTATGTACTATGTACAATAAAGTTTAAAAAAAGAAATTAAAAAAAAAAACTTGCTCAAAACCATTAGAAGTCGTTATTAGCAGGTTTTCGTGGGAATGTAAACTATTGGAATGGAAAAAAGAGTTACGAGTTACTGAAGATTTCGTAAATTATAACTTGTCAAGGATAAGTGGTGAACATTATGAGAGAAGGGTATTACTGAGAGCGAATTAGGTAGTTATAATTCCTATGATTAATTTTAAAATTCAAAACGATAGATAAACATTTTTGGTGTTTATTCTCAATGTCCTTATGATTAAACGCCAATTCCTGGTATCTCATAATTTTCCCATCATTACTCACAGATTCCGTGATTAACCACCGATTTCTGTGATTAATCACATATTTCCTAAGATTGAAGATTTATTTTTATTTATACTCTTTGATAAATGATAAAGATTTCAATAATACTCTGTGATTATGAGTTTAATAACAATCTGACGTGTGAATAGGAATTTATTCTTATTCATAATGACAGAAACATTAAAGATCTTAATCATGTTCAAGAGTAAAATTTTATCCAACTCTGTTTCTTCGGACCGATTTTTAGGACGTTCCACAGAAGCTAGGTCATACAGACAACGCTTCTTATTTAAGAAGGACGACCTGTGGGAATTGATCCAGGGAGGTAGCGGACAACCCAAGCATTTGAAAAATAATGACCACATACAAATCCGTTTCAGATCATTCTAAGACCGAATCTGTGAAAAAAAAAGTGTCGCGAAAAATTCCTTGACCCCCAGCCAAAAGACATATCCATGTCAAATTTTATATAATTATAATCAAGCATTTTAATTTCTCCCTTGATGGGAAAAACAAAAGATCATGGATATGTCTAGTACCTACTGCTTACCAGTTGGTACCTACTACTCAATTGTATACCAACCATGTAGTGCCTTCTTTTCACAAGATTATTCCATTATGGTTACAAAACAATATTAGTTTTTAACTTAGAGTAATAAATCAGCATTCCTTGACACTACAATGGCTTAGAGGTCATGAAATGTCGTGGTAAAATGAGAGCATTCCAAAAAGTGGCGAACGATTTTCCTACTATGAAAACTATAGGAGTTACTCTTCCCTAGTAACGCCTTGGTTGTACGTGAAAATCAATAGAAAATGTGCCGGTCGGGAAAAAAAGTGTCGGTCGGGAAAAAAAAGTGTCGGTCGGGAAAAAAAGTGTCGCGAAAAATTCCTTGACCCCCGTCAAAACCATAGGTGTGTGTGTGTGTGAAACATTTTTCGACGCCGCCCAGGCCATAATTCTCAACCGATTTTCGAGGTTCTTTCTTTTTTCGATCCCAATTTTAGTCTAGTTGTGCAAAAAACATTAGGAATTCTGGATTTACTGTCGTGGTGGGGGGTGGAGGGAATAATTACCGATTCTTTCATGCGCTGCCCCAACTACAAATCTCGACCGATTTTAGTGGTTCTTATTTTGTTTGATTGAATTTCCGATATACTATGAACACTGAAGGAGCAAAAATTGCGATAACCTGCCCCCAATAGTATATAGACAGACCCAAAATTAGCCCGATTTTCAGTTATTTGTAATTCGATCATTTCAGGAGGTAATTCAGAGTACTGGGATCGAATTGTTTCGTTGTTTTATGCTCTAAAACTTTGCTCCGTATAAAACTTTCTGTCGGATATACAGTTAATGAATTTATTAAAGAAAAATTAAAGTGGGCAAATTAAGCCATCTTTATGAGGCCACCATTTAGTATTCCACCAATTATGACGTGGCAGCCAAAAGCTTTCTCATTCAGAACGGATTAAATTTTCAAAATTTAATCTCAAACCTTCAACTATTTGCAGCCTTGGCTCCAGGACTATGTACCTAGGGTAGATGTAGATGTAGATATAGATGTATAGGAAAATTCTTCGGGTTGGGTTAAGCACGGAAACATTTTCTTACTGTACTTTTCTGAGAGTTTTCCGTTTAATCAAAGAGATTCAGTGAGGGATGCGAGTCCTTTGATTAATTGAGGAGCTGACATGGAAAACCAGTTAAGTCCAAAAATCGAAAGAACGTTTTTTTTCAAGTGTTTCTGTGTGCAAGTAACCAGTTACGCCAACGGCCTTATGTCCTCCCGTCCTTCCTAGATCGCATCCTGAATAAATGTGTGACCTTTGCATGGAGAAGAGATTATGTCCAAAAAAATCTTATAAGAGTTCAGAGGGAGTTCCTATGAAATTTGATTTTTGGACTTAACTGGTTTTCCATGTCAGCTCCTCAATTGTTCGGTTTGTGCCCCAAAGAGTTCAAATCTGCAATAGGTGAGTGCAGGTCACTCGAAGATTATGTGGGATACTGTTCCGTCTGTCTCCTCGCATAATCTGCACAGGATTGAGTTTTGTGTGACCCCTATGCGGTGTAGGTGGAAACTTAGGGGTACAAAGCCGGTTATAAGGCCGATTATGTTTTAAGACTAGGTAGGGTCCTCTGATGAACTGGTCTGAAGCCACTGATATGTACGCAGCACTTCATGACTGCTGTGAAAGCCCCCATCATCTTATTAAATCCAAATGACATCATTTGCTCAGCGTCTTCTCGTTTCGAGTCTCCTTAGCCCTGGGATCCACCTTACACAATGTGATCGGATTTCGGGTCCCAGGTGTAAGAAGCTCCGCCGGGGCGTGACGGGGCGTACGCGGGCGTTCTTTTCTGAGTCACAATGGGGCTCGTGCCCGGGGTCTCCAACGAGCACAAAGACGGCCGAGAGGCTCACAATGAGCCCAAGACGCAGCTCGCCGTCTTTAAGATGCTCCCCGAGGCAGATGCCTCAGTGTAAACAGGCTTTTAAATTGGCCCTCCGGGGCAGCTGGAGCCTCCCAGGCCCCTCTCATCGACAAGTGCTTTCCTACCCGATCCGACGTTCTTTTTTTCTGGCGGTTTTTCTTACACCCTGTTACGGTTATTACTACGTAACGTGATGATTCGCAATAGGGGCAATAAATATTCGAAAACTTCCAAAATTTAGGTTTATATTTCGAAAACATTTGACCCTACCTATTAGAAAGGGGGGAACCTCGCTATAATATAATGTAGCCCTGTTTCTCAGACAAGCGGTGACTACCACAGTCAAAGTATTAGAGTAAATTCACTCACCGTATTCGTAGAACAATTTGAAAAATATTGTCACGTCGTTGGATTAGCACGCCATTCAGTTGTCACAGGACACATGTTCAACTGTGATAAATTCAAAAATAGAGGTAAAGAAAGTTTCGAGCCCCGTAGATTGATTGCAGGCTCGGTCATTAACAACATTACTCCTAACACAGTTAATACTTGTACCGATTTCCAAAAGTGTACTGTGTCTTACACCAACACATTCAACATATCAAGGTCCACCTATCAACAGCTAGGTTGTTGTCTCAGGTGATAATAGTTGAAAATTTCTCCCTACTTTTTTCTTTACCACTTGTTCTTTCTCTCCTTTCTTTGTGCTCTCTTTACTCCATGCTATCTTTATTCCATGCTCTCTTTCCACCTCCAAGCCCTTCTTGCTCTGTGCTCTCTTTTCTTTATTTTTGTTTACGCCTCAGCTTATTATTTCTCTTTGCAGCACTCAATTTCAATTATTATTATTTTATATTTTTTAAGTTACTTATTTTATTACTATATTTTTCTTGTAAGAAATAAATTTTTTTACAGTGATGTTGAATGGATTGTTACTTCGTTTTTTGTTGTTAGCAGCTATGGTTTACTTTTCAGTTTGTTGACTAATGGATAGATGAAATGTTTTAAAATCTAAATTTCCCTATATTTTCGTTTTCTTCCTTTATATTTTTTTTCTTAACTTTCTTGATATTCTCAAGAGTAGTTTTCATTTGACTGGGTAAGTAGGTACTTACTTCCCAGCAAGTTCACCCTTTTATACCTAACTTTTTGTTGTTGTTTTTACTTTGTTAGTTTCTGATTAATGTTCTATACCGTATTATTATTATCCATTAATAATATTTTAACATTTTATCTATATTTTTATTGTTTACTTATGCTGTTTCAACACATTTTTTATAGCTTGTTTGGTTTGTTTTTTCCTTAGGTACCACCGTTATTGCTTCATATTAATTGACAAGTCCGTTATATTCGGACGATTAAAAATTTTTCCTGGACACACCAGTAAGTTTTTGGTTCAAATTAGTTTTTAACTATTATTTTTTGTTTTCTTCTGTTCAAGATAACAATACCTATAAGATAACATATAACAATGCCTGTTTTGTCCGTGTAGGATCCTGAAGATGTCCTCAGCAAGAGGACGAAACGTCGAATAAAAAACATGAAATAAATTCACATTTTTTCCCCCTGGGCCGCATCCCGACTAATTCCAACGACACAAGTACTTACGGCCGACTAAACTACTAACATCACAATTCGAAAAATTGTTAGCAGACCATGTTAATGATAAAATCACTTTTGGGTGTCAGTAGGCATGGGCCGCACAAAATCCCACGTGGCACTCGCGATATTGAATTCTAAAATTCGTATAGATTATACGCACGGAGAACGGAGGACGACTGACTGTTGTGCATGGATCTCTGATCAGTGGAGGTGATAGAAAAGTGGGAGAAGTGACGGTAAGGGTGAAGGGTCAATCAAGTCTAAGGATTAATCCTTATCAGTGTTGATATTCTTACAACCCGCCTTACCGAAAATTCGAAATTTGCTTTGCACAATTTAAAACAGTGAGTTTTTATCTAAAAGAAGTGGTTAAGATAAATTATACATCCTGTTTATGAACATGTCAATTTTTAACGCTAACTCGACAAAAAATCGTGGCATGGATATGTCTATTTGATTTTCAGTACATACTTCAAATTACAGATGCGAAATGAACCATAAAAGGTGACAAAATACAGGCTACAGATGCGAAATGACCCACGACAGGTGATAAATATCCATGTCAAAATTTCTTAATTAAATTAGCCCAGTGAGCTGATCGGAAAATACACAATCAATTCAATCGCCTCCTAATGTCCCAGGGAGTCTCCCTATCAAATCTCAACTTCCTAGGATGAACAGGATACAATTTAGCTAACTCAGCTGAGTAGAAATGAGCCAATCATTTCAATTTGAGTGGGGCATGTGCCAAAGTTGACATTTTGTTTTTAATTTTTTAATATAATCTAATTAGGTCTATGAATGTACATTTTCTTTTCCAATGTTTTGTTTTTGCTCTATGAGGAATAAAGTATTTTTTCATTTTATTTTCAATCCTCTCATACTTTCAGCTTCAGAGATTAAATACGATAGAAATGATCAGCTTTTGGAGCCCATCAGCTGATCAGAGGTCTATGCATCGTCGAGTACCTACTGCTTATAAGTACCTACTACTCAATAGTATACCTACGATGTACCTAGTGCCTTCTTTTCACATTATTAGTTCATTATGGTTACTTAGCATTATTAGTTTATATCTTTGCGTAATAAATCAGTTTCTTTGGTACTACAATGGCTTAGGGATCATGAGATGCTGTGATAAAATGAGAGCAACCCGAAAAGTGGCGATTTTCCTGCTATGAAAACTAAGGGAGTTACACTTCACTAGTAATGCATTGGTTGTACGTGAAAATCAATAGAAAAAGAAAAAAACCGTTGCATTTTTCTATACTAATTTTCGTACTCACGTGGGCCAGCCAATAGACATATCCTGGTTAAAATACATATTACTCTTATATCACCTATACAATGAAAGGATCCCGCACTTTTCTTATTGGATTAGGGTTTCATAGAATTCCTATGATATGCTCACAAGAGTAAATATATTATATAGAGAAGATTTCTGCGTTTCTTTGCACTTGAATCTGGTACTTCTTGTCCTGACATCAGCGTGGCTGCTGCTCTAAGCAATAGTGGGCTGTTGCTATTGTAGGGTCTTAGACAGCTAAATGATGCACTATTTCTTAATAAGCCGATGCACAATTTGATTGGTGCTCCTTAACTACTGGAGGCTATTAGCTTTTATGTATCTTCCTACTCTACCCGTTCAGCACCTACCTTTTACATCCAGGCTCACGCAACTAATTTATTACCTATCGCCTTTGATTCGGATGCAAAGCAATGCGAATTTAATGCAAGTGGATCTCATAGGTGATAGCCTTCCTCTATTTCGTCGCAAAGTACTGATAGTGACAGTCCTGAGATTATGACTTGAGAGTGATTATTCATTTGCACCATTACAACCATCTGAAGAACTTTTTAATGTGATTTCTTATTATTATTTGTCGTTTAAATTTTATATATTCATGTGCATATTTTTGGACTCCTTTTCGTGTACAACTTTATTGCCTAGTTGTAGTTAATATGTATATATTTAATTAACTTCTTCATTGTCATTGTATCGTAAATTGGGCTCCGTCTAACCTAACAAACCTAAGAAGTACCTACCTAACAAACAGTAAGTAACATGAAATAATCGTTATCGCCAATTACCTAGTACCTACTTCGAGGAAATTAAATGACCCGCGGAAACTTCTGGTCCTTATCAATGGTCCACCACTTTGAAAAGATTAAGACCCCCCCCCCCCCCCCCCCACGTGCATATTCTCAGTACCCCTCCTATAGAGTGTTACTGCAGATCTATAGATAGAAAGTAGGTTGCGTACTGCAAGTTTTCAGGCTGAACTTGCAACAGAAATTCGCTGTAAAGAAATAAGAAATGAAAAAAAAAAAACTGTAAGTAGATTGTGGGTGTGATGACCGCTTTAAAAAACCGGGGGCACCCCAAGTGGGTTTTTACCGGATGTCACAACTAACACAAAGCCGTCTTAGAGGAACAAAATCAATTGGAAGTTCCCACAAAACACCCCCGACGTGGAGAGGAGGCTTTTGTCTTGAAGGGGGCGCCCCCAGGCGAACAAAAGGCCGCGACGTCGTGGGAGGAGCGCGCGGCAGAATCCGCGGCCCGCGATGAACCCCTCGCTCATCCCCCGCAACTGGTGGGTGTGAAGGCAACAAAAGACTCCTAATGACGGATGAATAGGAGGAACTGACTTCTAAGTGACTTCTAAGGAAGATTTTCAGGTTCCGTATGAGAGATCATCCGTTTTTTCTCAGAATGGGGTAAAATTATTGTGAAATTCCGTAACTTGGAGGAGGTGAACGGTTTTCTCTTCTAGGATCCGACTGTTACTGAATCTCTGGCAGGGGATGCGTGGGAAGCTTCGTTACCATCCAGATGTCACCCACCCTTACTGACTTCTGAGTGGACAGTTGACGTCAGCTTGAATAAACTGCCAATTTATTATTTATAAATTTGTAAATCCTTCAGATTTTTGTTGTAGTCGTATGGACTGTATTGCCTATAGTGCGTACCTACTAGTACCTGTGGTACTTAGAGTAATTTTTTTTTAGTGGGATAATAATTCGATTTAAATAAAAAAGAAAATGAATGAATGAAAAAAAAAAATCGGGGTCTTTCCAGTTATACTACCGCAAAACCATTTTGAAATTAAAAATAATGAATAGAATTTCTAAATTAATGTCGACAAGGCAATGGACCGATTCGCTGCATGGGTACTTCCCCAAGTTAACAAAATCCTAATTAGTTGTACTTCACCTCTGCGAGGATGAGCATGATCAAAGCGAAAAATGTCTGCCAAGTAGGGTGTGCACATAGCTTCCCCGTATACCTATCATGAATGTATCGATCATTGAAAAGTTTTAAATAATCTTGAAAAACTCCATAGCGGGGAAGAGTAAATCAAGAAGTAGCGTGAAATTTCATAATTGGTCAATCAAGAAACAAAAAAATAAAACTCAATGTAATTTACGTTTGAGCATGCGCAGAATGAAGTATTTATTTGGCAACAATGAAACTGATAGGGGACCATCTACAACCTAAACCGCGCATTCAATGACAATATCATCAAAATCGGATGAAACCTGTGGAAATTAAGGTCATTACAAGTATTTCACATTAGCACTTGCGCAGTAACTATTAATGCTACAATTGTGTTAAAATTGATATGGGATGATCAAATCATCATCCACCAACCATCATCCAAATTTGAGCGAGATCGGACGACTAGGGCGTGAAAAAAATGGAGCATAATGGAATTTACGTTTGCGCATATTCAGCGTGAATTCTTGATTTGGCAACAATGAACCTGATAGGGGACCGTCTACCCCCTAACCCGCACATTCCCTGAAAATTTTATTCAGATTGGATGAAAACTATGGAAAATAGGCTTGTTAGAATGATTTCATTTTATCGCATGCGCAGTAAGTAATTATTAGGTATTGATACAATCATATTGAAAATTGATATAAGATTATCAAATTATCATCTCCATCTATATTTGGGCGAGATCGAACGACTAGGGCGTGAGAAAATGATGCCTAGTAGAGTTTACGTTTACGCATGCGCATTGTCAGATATTGAGTAAAGAACGATGAAACTGATAAGAGATTATCGGCCCCCTAGCCTGCATATCCCCTGCAAATTTCCCCTAAATCGGGTGAAAACTGAGGAAAATAAGCTTGTTGCAAGGATTTGTGGACACACGATAGACACAGACAGACAGACACATACACACACACACTCACACTCAAGGAACCAAAGTTGTTCAGAATGGTCTAAAACGTAAAATGCGAGTGGAAATTTTGATTTTGAATACCATAAATTTTTTCTCTCAAAAGTCTGTTTTTTTTCGGTTTTTGCTTCCCCTACCTTTAGGTAGATTCGGAAGCAAAAACTAGATTGTGGGTGTGATGACCCCTTTAAAAAACCGGACGCTCCCCAAGTGGGTTTTTACAGGATGTCACAACTAACACAAAGCCGTCTTAGAGGAACAAAATCAATTGGAAGTTCCCACAAAACACCCCCGACGAGGCGAGGAGGCTTTTGTCTTGAAGGGGGCACCCCGAGGCGAACAAAAGGCCGCGACGTCGTGGGAGGAGCGCGCGGCAGAATCCGCGGCCCGCTATGAACCCCTCGCTCATCCCCCGCAACTGGTGGGTGTGAAGGCAACAAAAGACTCCTAATGACGGATGAATAGGAGGAACTGACTTCTAAGGAAGATTTTCAGGTTCCGAATGAGAGATCATCCGTTTTTTCTCAGAATGGGGTAAAATTATTGTGAAATTCCGTCACTTGGAGGAGGTGAACCGTTTTCTCTTCTAGGATCCGACTGTTACTGAATCTTTGGCAGGGGATGCGTGGGAAGCTTCGTTACCATCCAGATGTCACCCACCCTTACTGACTTCTGAGTGGACAGTTGACGTCAGCTTGAATAAACTGCCAATTTAATATTTCTAAATATTGTAAATCCTCATGATTTTTGTTGTAGTATTATATACCGTATTACCTAAACATTTGTAAGAGTAAGTTTTTCGAAAAAGTGGGAACACAAATTCAATTTAAAGAAGAAAAAAAAAGTTCAGTGTGATGAGAAAACCTTTCTGCACACATAAATCAGTTTTGTCATATACCCTGGTCCTACAACTCCATTTAATATTCCCAAAGCTTGTAGAGCTTCAGATTGTTTTACCTATAGATTTTAGTAGTAGATCTAGGCTGTGTAGCCTATGGATAAACCGGAAACACAAATTCCTTTAATCAAACAAGAAAAGAGAAGAAAAGTTCCAGTCATGCAGCATGATCGTTCCAGTGAGCAAATTCTCGTTAATTATCGTATTTATATTAATTATCTATATTACTATGTTTTGAAATTTTAACAGAGTGTCCAGAAATTAACAGAGAGTTTTAGGAAATGCGTTTTTGCTGTAACGCCAACACATTAGCAATACATCTTACGATCATCTATCCTCAACCTCGAAATAATGTCGACATTAGCGTTAATATTCCATTATTCGTCATTTTTCTGCTTATGTCATACGACGAACTAATTGCACGATTGATATAATAATAATAATAATTGTAATGACGTAATTATATTGTATTTTGATATCTGCATCACTGCAACTCTGTCTTTGATTGTTCCCTGACAACCCCCGTCTCCTTTCAAGCCACGATTGTTTGAGGCTATTCGACTGTTTTTGAGGCGAAATACTTACCGAATGTTCAACACTAAAAACATCACATCACATGATGCTGTGCATAAAGGAGGAAGGAACAAATTAACACATAAATTCCGTGAACCAAACTCATTTTGAACGAGAAATGGGGAGGGGGAAGAGGGAATAACCTCGACCGGAATTTTCCGAAAAACGAAACTTATTCAGGTGCGTATTACGAAATTTGAGTAGGTAGTGTAACCACAAAACAGTACCTATAAAAATCAAATAGTAAACCTCTCAACCAGAAGAACAATCAGCTGAACGTATTGCAGGCCTGAGATACGGGCGCATCAAAATACGTGTTAGCGTTATCATGGTGTGATACGTTTCAGGCCAAGAAATACGTATGCGTTTGCGGATGCGTCGTGGGTTTTGCGCCACTAAAACTCTCTATTAACGACCAATTTTATGGGGAAAAAAAAACTTTCTAAATAATATTCTTTAATTCAAAAGAGATTTCGAATTTTCAGCTCTTTTGGCAGTTTTTATCGATTTTTCAGCAAATTTTGATGAAATTTAAGAACATTTTTTGGTAAAAGTTAGTGTGTACATTTTTTTATGATATAGTTTGTTTTTGACTAACCATCTGTTGACTTAAGTTCTGCTAAAAAATATATATTTAATAACTTTTAACCGCTTTAAGTCATTTTTAGTGGTTTTTTTCCAGCAAGTTTTTTGAAATTTTATCTATTTAATGTGCTCAGAAAGTGCTGGCCGACAAACTCGTTCTTTTAGCGAATTTTTGAAGAAAATTAAGCTATTGCTCTCGGCTCAAAATTTGTAGAATGTGAATTTTTGAAAAGATTTTATGCAGAAATCCGTTTCAGGCTATTCTGAATCATATTCTGAAGTTTAACGCATTTTTTAATGTATGTATGTATGTATGTATGTATGTGTCATTCAGACGATAGCTGTCCGCAGAATTGTGCTAGAAAATTCAAACAAATTTTAAAATGTTAAGGACACAAAACGAAAGTTCAAGTTCGTTGGCCAGCATGATCGGATTACATCTTCGGGTTGAAATTTTCAAAAATGTAGTAAACAATTTCAAAATAGCCTGTTTTTTGCGATTTGTTGTGCGAAATAATTTTTTCAGCATACTAACATGTGGTATATTCGGAATCAGCGTAAAATTTCCTATAAGAATATGTATCAAGTTTTCAAAAATTTCGAAGTTGAAAAATCAGTCAAAAATCGAAATAATGCCGTTCGCTAGTTGTAAAAATCGGTAATATTTGCATGAAACATTGTCCAAATTCAGATTGAACTACTCTTATGGAAGTATCCCTGTATAACCAATCCTAAAACCATGCTGTTTAAAACGTAGGTAGTAGGTGCTTGTTAAAAAAAAAAAAAAAAAAAAAAAAAAAAAAAAAAAAAAAAAGTAATCACAACTGATGAGTTTACTCAGTGAAATCCATGTTTGTCTATCAAAATCATAAACTAAAATTTCTCTACACGATCTATAGCGACTGAAATGTCGAAGATCTCTTCAAAGATTCGCTCATGGGGTCATGATGTCTGGACTTTTATTTGGAAATCTTGATTTTTGTTGTTGTTGCAAGAATGGAATTTTTATTTCTATCCTAAAGAGGGTTATCGATTGGAATGACTCACACACACACACTCACGCACACACACACACCCTTAGACCTTTAGGTAGACTCTGAAGCAAAACGGATTCATCGAAAATCGAAGGAAGAAGACAACAAGGTTTGTGTAAGTAGTTGTCCCGTAACACTGGACCCCGAGTTTGAGAATGGCGAAGAAAAATGGAGAGCCTTACATCGTTCATGAGCTGTCGACAGAGGAAGTCCTCGACCTGAAGAAAATGGAGAATAACTTGGGAATTAATTTCAGCGTCAACTCTTAAAAACAGAACGTCGTCTGGATGGATCTGGAGACCCTCCAAACCACAAAGAATGAAGCTGTCATCCGCTACCAGAGTTGAGATTCCTTAAGTACTCTAGTAATTAAGTAGGTAATTATTTCAATTACTATCGTTAGAACTTGAATTTTGTACTTCAGAGGCATGTTAATGATAGGGGCAGAATGGAATTAGTGATTCAACAGCCTCAAGTACTATGAAAGTACTTGCTAAGTACAGGTACAATTACGTTAAAACCTATTTCGACATCAAGCCGGACAAGTATAAGTACTTGTAATTACAAGGACAAGTACAAGTACTTGTATCCGTATGGGTCAAGTTTCAATTAAAATCACTTGTACTTATGGGTGATATTCTCGAGACTTGGACACTAGCGCATCCTTACATCGAGGCAAGGCGAAATCGAATTATTTCACCTTGTTGTCATGATGACGAGTAAACATATGCGAAAATGCGCCATTTGTAGGCACAGCTTGGCAACAGCATAACATAGTCTCACCTAGTTCCGAGTCAATATTTTCATTATTTGTAATATGCAAGGTGATAAATTGTATGCAAATGACATCAAGTTATTATCAGGTGTTGACCTCAAACGCTACGAACGCAAGATTTAATCTGTGTTGGGGAGTTGACATACAAGTTCTAGATGATCCAGACTTCAGCCGCAAAGATGTTGTGGATTACCTATCTAGTTTTAGAACTGTTCTTTAAATCAATTGAAACTAAAAACCTTTAGAGTACTGTGAAAGTGGTCTTGTGAAAGGATATGTCATGAGAGCTCTGTTAGGCGGGAATAGTAAGTTGTATCACATGAGGAAAGGTAAGTACCTAGAGGTAAGGTATACCTACATACTTTCCGTATATTATTACTTGTTCATGTAGGTACTTCATTGATCAAAACGAAAGTAGGTACCTAATTACCGTTTTTGTCCATACAATTTGCGTAACTGCAAAACTCGGGCAATAACTGCACTGCCAATGCCGTCTTTATGAAATCTTACCTTCAGAGGAATGCATTTCAAGGTTTTTTCCTTGCAGCTGATTTTTAATTCATGTTGCATATTCCCTGATTCGATATTTGACAAACTTGCTAATCAGCGGTTGTATTCGTCGGCAAAGCAACGACCCACCTACTTTGTTTAGGCACTTTAAACCAACAGCAAATCTGGTAGGACGTACGTACCTACCTAAGTAGTTTCGTTTCTTGGTGTAGCAACAACCTGTCTTGTTTACTTTGACAAACTAATCAAATCTCTCCTTTTATTCATTCAATATAACAAGTAAAACTTCCTCAATAAGTTAAGCATAGTACTACGAACTTATAATAAAACGCTAATGAAGTTTCCTGCTAATGTACAGACACCTGAGGGATTTTCAATGATTTTTTCTTCATTCTTTCTCAGGTTAAATATTCTGAAAACGTAAACGACTGAAGTTCTTTAGTTTTCGGACACTGATTAACTAGAATAGTAGGTAGGTACCTAGACCAAATAAAAAAAACTCGTTCACGTTAGATTGGTATTGTTGACAGCAATCTACAATCAATTATTGCGCTGGCAGGCATGATCATTATAACATTTAGTCGAATTGAAACTTTGTATTGCTACAATATTATACTTTTTCAAAACAAAACTGTTGAAAAATGGCCTTATAACCACGAATTATGTTGACGTGAGACGGCAAACTTCTTGTAAGAAATAGGTTGGTTGAGTAGCGATTCATTGACGTAGGGCGGTCTCATGGCCGACTTTGGCTAAAACGCGAACCTACTCCAGGCGTGACGTCACGAGAATATGGGCCATACTTGTACAATTACATGTACTTGTAATTTGTAATTGTAATTCAAGTACAGCAAGTACATTACAATTAATTTTTTTTATTGAAAATCAATAATATGCCGTTTCGGAAACATCCATATAGCGTCTCCCGATCAAAATAAATATTTAACCGATCCAAATAAACATTTTCCCAACCAAAATAAACAATACAACATCCATAGGAAAAGTAACCAAGTAGAAAGAAAAGTACTTTGAAGCACTCTAAGTGAACATGGAAACCATGTCTTTATTTTTTATTTTTTATTTTTTTTTTTTTCAATTCATTTATTGGTTATATACAATTTTTACATGTACCAGGACTAAGTATAGAATGTGTATGTTGGTGAATAGGTCGCACCCTGGGAGTGATCGCATACTGGTATAAGTTCAAAAATGGCAGTTTTGAGTTATACAACTGTGTACATTTTGACGAGCTCTACATGCGGCTAGTATCGGTTTAATCATAGGTCAAAAAGTGACCGGTAGAGAGCAGGATAAACCAGTATGATTCTGGTCAAAGTCTTCATCTAGCGTCGGGGAAAGGTCGGTCTATGTCAGTCATGTTCCAGCTGTCAACGAGCGAAGATAAAAAATTCGGTGTTAATGGTGGTTCATCCCGACATGAATCACTATCGATGCGACAAACTAGGTATTCATCCTTTATTTTTACTGCAATACTGGTCTATTTCAAGAAGTACCGCCATTGAACCAAGGAATATCAAGTTTCTTCGTATTTTTCACTGTTGCACCGGTACATATTTTGCAATGCATCACTATTCGCCCAAAAGATTAGTTCGTACTGAGGCAACCTGGTGATTAGCTCGCGATGTACCAATATTGTACGTAGGAAAAAATCAAGGTTTGTTGTGTTTTACCGTGTTAGAGGTACGTCATAAGATTTTTATAATTATAATTATGTTAATCAAAAACAGAAAGTTGGAGAAGATAATTAGCAATTTCCCAGAATTCATGTTTTTGGACTTATACCAGTATCACTCCAAAGGTGCGAGGTGAGATGGGGATTCTGAATGGGTATATCTTGAATTGTTGTCTGCATGGTTCGGAAATTTTTTTTTCTTTTTTTTTTTTTTTTTTTCGGTCTTGTTTATGGTGCTGTATGTTCTGAAAAATTCCTAATGAGATGCTTGTTACCTCCTGTATCAAAATTGTTACTTTATGTGTTTGGTGACTTAGATGATGTGATTACCAGTGCAGTTGCTGCGATTAATACTGATGATTGTTGGAACTACGTAATGAAAAACCTCCGTCAACCTGATACCAGCAGCTGCGGGTGAAGCAATTCATTAAACTAACAGTTTGTTGTTTTCGTTTTTTTAATATTTTTAAGGAAACATTTATATTTATAGTATACACATTTTTAAAGAAGCAAGTACATTTTGATTGTCTTAATATTAATAAAGAAAATGTTTATTTTGGTTGGGAAAGTGTTTCTGTTGGTTGGGAATGTGTTTATTTTGGTTGGTAAAGTGTTTATTTTGATCGGGAAATTGTTTTATTTTGATCGGGAAATGCTATATATGAAAAAATTTTATAATCCAGGAATTGTTTCAAAATGCCTCTAAACGGATTTCAATGGACAAAAATTTCAAAATTTTTTATTTTAAAATTTTTGGGGACATTGCAACAGCTTTATTTTCTACGAAAACTCGATAAAAGCTGTTGCTTGTGGGTGTGATGACCCCTTTAAAAAACCGGGGGCTCCCCAAGTGGGTTTTTACCGGATGTCACAACTAACACAAAGCCGTCTTAGAGGAACAAAATATCAATTGGAAGTTCCCACAAAACACCCCCGACGAGGCGAGGAGGCTTTTGTCTTGAAGGGGGCACCCCGAGGCGAACAAAAGGCCGCGACGTCGTGGGAGGAGCGCGCGGCAGAATCCGCGGCCCGCGATGAACCCCTCGCTCATCCCCCGCAACTGGTGGGCGTGAAGGCAACAAAAGACTCCTAATGACGGATGAATAGGAGGAACTGACTTCTAAGTGACTTCTAAGGAAGATTTTCAGGTTCCGTATGAGAGATCATCCGTTTTTTTCTCAGAATGGGGTAAAATTATTGTGAAATTCCGTCACTTGGAGGAGGTGAACCGTTTTCTCTTCTAGGATCCGACTGTTACTGAATCTTTGGCAAGGGCTGCGTGGGAAGCTTCGTTACCATGCAGATGCCACCCACCCTTACTGACTTCTGAGTAGACCGTTGACGTCAACTTGAATGGACTGCCAATTTAATATTTCTAAATATTGTAAATCCTCATGATTTTTGATGTAGTATTATATACCGTATTACCTGTACATTTGCGAGGGTAAGTTTTTCGAAAAAGTGGGAACACAAATTCAATTTAAAGAAGAAAAAAATAGTTCAGTGTCACGAGAAAACCTTTCTGCACACATAAGGAAGATTTTCAGGTTTCGTATGAGAGATCATCCGTTCTTCCTCAGAATGGGGTGAAATTAATGTGAAATTCCGTAACTTGGAGGAGGTGAACCGTTTTCTCTTCTAGGATCCGACTGTTACTGAATCTTATCGAGGGATGCGTGGGAAGCTTCGTTACCATCCAGATGTCACCCAACTTTCCTGTCTCCTGCGTTGAAACTTGAAGAGAACAAGATTTTGCACAGATAGGTAATAGCATTCGCACGTTGGATTAAACACTTTGCAACATAAATTAAACGTTCGATAACCCTGCCTTTTTCTTTAACACGTGGACTGCGTCTCCAAAAACCAAACTTCTCAAGGGCAAAGGAATTTCGAGAACCCTAATGATACTTCGAAATATCAAATTCAATGATCGATTCTAATTTTGTAATCAATCTGAGGGCACATCGAGAGATACCACTACCTACATACACCAGTGAAGTATAAAATTTAACTCGGAATCGATTTTTAAGTCCTCAATTGACTCCCCCAGTGACCGATATTCAGACGTCGTTCGCTCCGTCGTAAGGACCTCGTTTGATTACCTGTCGATCGAGACGTACCATGAGAAAACCGGTTTGATGACCTGTACATCGAGACGCTTGAACGTGTTAAACAGATTGTTCTACTCCAACAAAATTTATGTTAAGTCATTTAAGAACAATAGACTTATAAGTTATGAGTTTAACACAGTACAAGACGAGGAGAGAGTACAAATTGCTGGGTTGGTACAGTTAAAACAGTTGTCTAATACACTTAGTTTAATACTTGTTTTTAGACCTTTAATTTTTTTGGTAAGCAACGCATGCATAACTGGGTCGTCCCTTCAAATTTATTGTATATAATTTACGTGAGAATCAAAATTAGAGCAAACAAAAATATGATTTCTCGGAAATATCCCCCCTCCACGTTTAACCCCTTCATCGACAGTAAATTTGAAACTTCCAAGGTTGCAAAACTGTACTGAAATCTGAATCGAACAAACAATAAAAAATGTCACGGAAATCAGATGAAAATAGTAAAAATATCACGAGTCATCGCTATTTATTACCCCTTCCTTTTACCCCCTTTCATAATGCAATTCGAAACTCCCTGACACATTTTCCAAAACTAGATCGAATTCATAGTTGAACGAAAAAATCACGAAAAACGGACGAGAATTGGTAAAACATCTTGATTTAACAGTATTATCCCCTCCATTCACACCCCCATCACTCCTAATGATCGGTCAAGATTCGTAGCTTGGGCAGCGCTTGATATAATCGGTAATTTTCCCCTCCACCCCCACATCGATAGCAAATCTCAAATTTCCAAGGTTTGTTGCAAAACTAGACTAATATTGGAATTGAACCGAATAATAGTGACGAAAATTTGTCAAAAAAAAGTTTGTTCTGCTCTACCCCCTCCTTTCCCTCTCTTCCATCATGGAATTCAAAATTTCTGCTTCTTTTTGGACCACTAGACCGAAATTGGAACCGAAAAAAGAAAAATCTTGAAAATTGGTTGAGAACTGTGGCCTAGGGAGGGTTGACAAAATTGTACACACCCACACACCTATGGTTTTTTAGTGAGTTTTCGTAGAAAATGTAGCTATTGCAATCGCTCGGAACATTTTAAAATCAAAATTTATCAAAAATTTCTTCATTGAAATCAGTTTTGAGGCATTCTGAGACGAATCCTAGAGTTTAAAATGTTTTCATACATAAATTCAAAGCCGCTAGTAAAATAGGAGGTTATCATTTAGAATACGTTTTTCGCCATAAAATTAATAGCTAACACTTGTACTCAAAAAGCTGAAATTTCAAAACAATTCAACATTGCTTATACAATACGATAATTTACGAAAATTTGCTCATACGATCATGCTGCATGACTGGAACTTTTTTCTCACGGGTTCGATCTTAGAATGGTCTGAAACGGATTAGTATGCGGTTAATTTTTTTTCTCATGCTTGGGTTGTCCTCCACCCCCCTGGATCAATTCTAATAGGCATTCCTCCCCAGTGTTGGGCGTAATCTTATCGTCGAATACGAATACGATTGTAATCGCGATAATTATTCATTGATTCTGAGTCAACTGCGATTATATTCGTATTCGTGTAATCGTATTCGTCTGTCGGCGATTACACGAATACAACCCATAAAAATGCGTCACGGTCATCAATTTCAATAGGGCGTCCCTCCTATAATATGCGAAGCCTTGCTAATATTACCTAGCTTCAGAGGGACGTCCTTAAAGCGAATTCAACGATTGGAGCCCAGCCGATTTGTCTCAAATCTAATTCAATTGGACGTCCCTCTGAAGCTAGGTAATATTAGCAAGGCTTCGCATATTATAGGACGGACGCCCTATTGAAATTGATGACCGTGACGCATTTTTATTCTTTAGGTTTGTTCCATCCACCTCACCGCGGTTAACCCACGGTCAGCACGCGGTCCACAGCCTCTATGATCGCGGTTGGACGACCGTAACCACGATCCAACCATGGATGGAACGCTCAACCGCAAGCGAGGTAAAATAGCGTTACACCAGTCATTTCGTGTGACTCCACTCCATTGGAAACATTTTGATCGCCTTGACAACAGTCGACTGTAAACAACAACTCGTTGTATTGATTTTCTATTATCATTTTCAACAACTCATTGTAGTGATTTTATATTCTCATTTTCTATTTCTGGCCGGTATTCATTTTTAAGTTCTCAACTTCACACACGAACACTGAGTACAAGACGAACGAACTAGGCACACGACGTTAAACGAGTAGTATTTAATATCAGGAACTGTCCGAAGAAAAGTGATAGCAAAACAAAACGTTCCACGAACAAAAGCAAGAAAATTAACGAATAGAACTGAAACAATGAAACAGACTCTTACCTAAATGAATTTCTCAGAATAAAATAGAGAATAAAGAAATGAATTTCTCAGAATAAAATAGAGAATAAAGAGAATGAATAGAGAATAGAGAAATGAATTTCTCAGAATAAAATATATAATAGAGAATAAAGAATTTCCCAGAATAGACCTACACGCATTGACGGTAAATTCGCAAGTGTTTTATCTTAGAAGAAAAACATATGAAATAATTATTTTGGGAAGAAACCAGGGAAAAATATAAATCAATAGGTACTGTTTGGGATTCAAATAAATCTTTATTTTTCAATCTTGAAGCCATTTTCCACAAGTAGGTTGAGGTGTCCACCCACCGAGCTCGAATTTCAAATGAGGAAGGTTATGAGTAGGTTTCAATTGCGTGAGGTTTCCTATAACAACCGGAATGAACCGCACTCCATCGGGCGGTCGGTTTTGGTTCGACCGCGGTCAACCCGTGGTCGACCACGCTGCAATGATGGAACAGCGGTTCAACCGCTGTGTTGAGCTGATTGTTGGGATGGAACAGCGGTTGACGTTACTGCGCATGAGTCGGTCGACCACGGTCGACCGCGGTTAGGTGGATGGAACAAAGCTTTTGTTTTCGTGTAATTGCCGACAGACGAATACGATTACACGAATACGAATATAATCGCAGTTGACTCAGAATCAACATATAATTATCGCCATTATAATTCGTATTTAAGATTATGTTCCTCCAACACTGTTCCTCCCCTAACGAAGCCTTGCCTATAACACATGACTTCATAGGGACGTCCTAAAAACTGGCCTGTTTTAAACACGTGGTCTTAACACTGTTTAAAATGCTTTTAAACGTGTAAAACCACCACGAGAAAAAAAAATATATATATATACCTAATAATCAGCCAGGGATGTGGAAGTATTTAAAATGTAAGAACAATTATATTGGACATGGAAAAGAATTGTCACGAACAATCCTCATTATCACGAATCAAAAACACGCGTGTAGCACGTTAAACTAATGTAGGTGTTGATGATCATTAGAGAAAGAGTTTTAGAAAAGTTCCAGGTGTGTAAGTTACGATCTTGTCAGCTGAGTCCCCTTCCCACGGTTCAAAACGCCCATTGAGCCTTTACGCCACCGCACATCTCCCTACCGATAAACTTCGAACGAATTGTACGGCTCCCCCCCTTTTATTATCGGAAACCTATCGAAATGGGAACCCTATAAGACCAAATGAGGACCTCACCCTCTTCTACTAGGATTTCCTAGGCCTTAGGATCCCGTATGGGAACTCATATAGGGGTGCGTTACACTTTCGGGTTTCATCAATTTACCGCGACGTCCGATTTTGAGACAGCTAACAGCTTCCCCTCGTTTCTCCTCTATTTCATAAAGAAGAAGAAGACTCCATTCAGCTATCGAGAGATTTACTGTTGACAGGGGAGCTGGTGTTGGCTTCAAAAGGGATTTCGTACGGATAGTTTTCGATAGATTCGTGGGAATCCTGAGGAAGCCTGGTTCAGTTTATTTCAAGTGTTTCAATACTCGATATTTTCGTTTGTTTAATAAATATATTTTACTTACGAGTCTCCCTATAGGTAGCGCGGAAGTATTGTTTTCACTTTCAGAAGGAACAAAATTTTTCGTCTCCAAATTCAAAATTTCCACTGGTGTTTTACGTTTTAGACCATTCTCAACCACTTTGGTTCCGTGTCTGTCTGTCTGTCTGTCTGTGAAAGTGTGTGTGTGTGTGTGTCTGTCGTGTGTCCCTAAATCCTTGTTTTCACTAGCTTATTTTCCACAACTTTCATCCGTTTTGGTTGAAATTTTCAGGGGATGTGCGGGCTAGGGTTCTACACTCTACCATAAAAATGATAATTTTATCATTCTTGACTGAATACCTCACTCTGCGCATGCGCAAACGTAATTTCCACCAAGCACCATTTTCTCATGCCCTTGTCGTCCGATCTCGCTCAGATGATGGTTGGGGAATAACAATTTGATCATTTATCAATTTCAACATTATGGTATCATTAATAGCTACTGCGCATGTGCCAATGTGAAATCCTTGTAACCAGCTTATTTTCATCCGATTTCGATTAAATTTTCTGAGAATGTGCGAGCTAGGGTGTAGAGAGTAACCTATCAGTTGCATCTTTCCCGACTCAATACATCACTCTGCGCATGCGCAAACGTAAATTCCATCAAGCACTATTTTCTCACACCCTAGTCGCCCGATCTCGCTCTAATTTTGATGATATTTGGGGGAATATCGATTTACATTAACAGCGCATGCGTAAACGTGAATTCCATTATGCTCCATTTTGCACACACTAGTCGCTCGATTTCGCTTAAATTTGGATGATAGTTGGAAGAAGATGACTTGATTACCTCATAACAATTTCAACACGATTGTATCATTACTAGCTACTGCGCATGCGACAATATGAAATACTTGTTATGACCTTAATTTCCAATTTTCATCCGACTTTGATAAAATTGTCAGAGAATGCGCGGTTTAGGTTGTAGTTGGTCCCTACCTATTTTATTATTCTACTCATCAGTTCGATCTGCGCATGCTCGAACGAAAATTACATTTATAACTAATTTTTTTGTTTCTTAAATGACCAATTGTGACGTTTCACGCTACATCTTGGTTTCTCTATTCCGCTATGGAATTTCCCGATATCATTAAAAAAAACTTCAATGATCTATACATTTATTAAATATAAACGACGAAGCAATGTGCCACATGATTTGCTCATATGATCATGCTGCATGACTGTAACTTTATTATCGAAATGGGAGCCCTATAACAGCAAATGAGGACCTCAACCTCCTTCTACTAGAATATCCTAGGCCTTAGATTTGGGGTCCTGTATGGGAACTCATATTGGTGTGCGTTGCACTTTTGGGATTCTTTAATTTACCACGACGTCTGATTTTGAAACAGCTTCCCCTCCTCAATTTCTTAAAGAAGAAGAAGACTCCATTCAGCTATCGAGAGATTTACTGTTGACAGGGGAGCTGGTGTCGACTTCTAAAGGGATTTCGTCGGATCCCAGCCGGCGCGGCGTCTCATCGGCATTTTTCGATAGATTCGTGGGAACCCGAGACTTATAAATTCTCGAAAGACGCCCAAGCAACCGTTCGCTCCTTGGAAAGTATTGACAGTGGATGGGGAAATGCAAATTACTGCACAAACGCATACATATTATTTCAGTGTTTAAAATAGCTGCAGGATGGCCCCCAACTGGAAAAGTCAGGAAAAACCTGGAATTGTCAGGGAATTCATAGCGTCGTTAAGAATCGAGGAAATGTCAAGAAATTTTGCGAAAACCACCAAATGTCAGGGATTTTTGAAGCGAAGCTTTTATACGGACGCCCCCCCCCCCCCCCTCCCTCGCTAGGAACGCTCGCCGCTCGGGGAGTCTCCCCGTGAAAATCGTCATGACCCGAGCGTCAGTCATAATCCGAACTGTCCCGAACGATCCCGATTCTACCCGAGGCCTCCCCGGTCTTTCTTTCTCTACTCTACGACGCCAATTATCACTTTCATAGAATATAACAATGAGAATAATGGTGTAGAAATTACTGAATGTACTTCTGATCTTGATGAACAGGCAGATAATTAAGCTTTGTAAATGATATGGAACTTGTATGTTATATATTGTATCTGAGAACTTGTATGAAATAAAACTGATTTTGCAAAAATTGAAGGATGCAAATTATTAAAATTATATGAAATTAATTCCAATTAGAAGAGATTGTTTATGAGTATGAAAATACTCATAATTCTATTCTACGCAATGATATAAACTTCGCTTCCTTCGGGCGTCCCTAGACGGCCCCATTCATTTTTTTTTAATTAAAACTTTGTGTAATAGTTCGCAGCGTTCTTAGGCATATTCGAACTCCTAAACAATCGAACTTTAATAGTCTACTTTATCATACTACATATTATTTCATAGGTACCTAGGTTATCTGAATGTCAAAAATAATTATCAAGAGTGGTGGTTAAACTGTTCAAATAGTAACACGCAGATACATGGTGACATCGATGTGTCTTTGGCTCTCGGTTTCTCTCGGTTCCATCTGTGTTAAGAATTAACTGAATATTGAACTAGGGAGCATACCAAGCACAATAGCGGACTGATCCATCCATACTCCCAACAACTAGATTCTATACATAACCTAGGACTTTGTGAATCTTGGAGATTTATTGGTCGTAATCGAATCAGCGCTGAAAAACACTTTGGCTGTGACACCCCACATTCCCTATTGTCAAAAAACTGATTTTTTAAAAATTTTTGAGACATTGTTTATTACAAATTTGAATTTGGCGATCGGGCTGGCCAACGAACTCGACCTGTCTTTTGCCAAGAAGGAACGAATTTTTTAAGTCGTATTTTAAGAGAGTTTATGGGAATACACCTTATATATATTCTTTGATGTACGAAATGGATATGTAGGGGGTCCCTGCCCCTTCCCTCCCAATTTTTAAATTTTGAAGCCATCTAAATAGCTCAATTATTTTTCTTTGAAAATTCGTAAAAATGACAAAAACCAGTATTTGATTTTCATATTTTCTGTCAGGGGAATCTGAAGTTCGGTTAAGGAAAAGTCAGGGAAATTTCAAATTGCAATTAGGGGGCCACCCAGTTGCTGTTGCAGGCACATTGTGAAAAGGGGCAATTCACGAAGTGTCTCTAGGCTGATAGCTAAGTTGAAAATTAAGTTACTTATATGTATAGTTTGGTATAGTGTATGTGTAGTTTGGTAATTTTATATGTATAGTTGTGTGGTTTGGCTCGCAAGCTCGCATCTCAAAATAAAAAAATATCCTAAATCTATCGTTTTAGTAAAATACAGATTAGTTGGACAAATAGATAAGAATGTCGTGTATAAGTAGTTAGGTGGTCTGGATGCTCGCAAGCTTGCATCTCAAAAATGCATAACATCAATAAAATCCTTCAGTAAAAATTCAGATCAGTTGAGGTCCTGATGTGGCCGGTTAAGAGAGAGTCTACTGGACGACCCGGAGCACTGATTTGTCATGGTCGAAAATCATTAATTGAAGCATTCATTGAAAATGAGACAAATGTGAGATTGAATAAATATTTGAAACTTCAACCAAAAAATTTGCTCGTTGGTAAATGCGTCATTTGTGAACTTTTATAATGTTATACAGATGAACGGTAATTGAGTAGACTCAAAATTATTATGTCTATGAGAAGCGATTTTTTAACGGTTGGGGTAACTTGAAAGATGGAGCAGACGTTGGATTAAGTTATTAATTGGTTGTTGTTAATTAAAGAAATAACACGTTATAAATATCATAGCCAATCAGTTTGGCATGTAACACGGGAATAGTTGAGTAGCGCCAAGCATCGAAAAATAGAAGAGCCCGACATTTCTCATCCTTATCGCAGGTTGGGCGTAAAGTAACGACCGAGTGCGAAGCAATTGACGCAGAAAATCGTGGTGCATTGGACCTAGACTGGGGTCGATCCGAAGAGGCACCTCGTCTAGTGCTAAACGCAGTTAGAAAAACTGAGGCCCATCAATCAGCTGGTCCTTTCCCCCTTCATACGCTGGAAGGCAAACCGAGTAAATTGTGTGAGGTCAGGCTCCACACTCGATTGCCTCTGGTCGAGAGAAACGTCTTCAGGACGAAGGTGAAGGAATTCTGTGCCCTTGCGAACCCGGTACTCGACGCCTCTGCCTCGCCGGTCGTTAGTTTAACGGCGTTGAGAGCTCGCGGTCAAAGCGACGATTTGTCAGAATGAGGTGAAAACCGTGTGTGCTGAGCGTATCGCAAGAATTTCACGTTATAAGCATGCGCAGTGCATATCGTTAGTAAAGGGTCTTACGAGTTTCAGGAATACTATGTTGCCAGAGGTATGATGGATCTATCACCTACTATTGACCCAAAATCCATAAGAGTCAGTGTGCCACAAATCTTCTAAAGTGAATTGAATTTACGACGAGACCATCTCGAACGAACAAGTTTGTCCCACCCCGGCAACTAGCGAGAGAGAGAGAGAGAGAGAGAGAGAGAGAGAGAGAGAGAGAGAGAGAGAGAGAGAGAGAGAGAGAGAGAGAGAGCGAGAGCGAGAGCGAGAGAGAGAGAGAGAGAGAGAGAGAGAGAGAGAGAGAGAGAGAGAGAGAGAGAGAGAGAGAGAGAGAGAGAGAGAGAGAAATACTGTTTATTTAGTGCATAAAAACACAAAACAGGAGGTTGGCCACATTACATAGGAAATATAAACGTCACATTCTAATCGCACATCTGTGAAACTTACAATACAGAAAAATTTAATACCTAACTTGTTTTTTCTACAGTCCTCTTTGTTGACACTAAAGTTTTTTCTTACTCCAAAACACAACCCCAAACTCAAACAAAACATTAAATTAATTCAGTTTATCCTTCCAAGCGACTGTACACAGATTTCTTACTAACACTACTATAAACAAAAAGTACTTTAAATTTTAGGTGCCTTATTTTAAACAAAACTTATTAACTAAATTCAAAAATTATTCTAAAAATCAACCTCATTATAAATTCAATTCAATTTGTAGTAGGTTAAGCAAAAGTTAGTGTTTGAACTCCTTTTGTATTTGTTTTATTGTTTTTAATATTAGTATTTCTATTGATTCATTTGTTTTACTGTTCAAGTACATCATTAATTCCATATAATTAAAAAAAAAAAAAAAAAAAACAATGTTAACAGATATTGATGTAATACAATTTTTATTCAACAACTCATTTCGTATAGTATATCTAGGATTAGGATTTTTAGTATTTTAAACTACGACATAGTTGTCGTTAATATGGTTATTTATTGGTTTTAGTAAAATTGATCATCAAAACTATTCATTTCGGAGAAAGATCCTGAGCTTGAGGGCATTTATAACATAAAAGAACATCTTATTGATTTTGCCCTTAGAATCACAATTTAGAAGTGTAGGGAAATAATTTTCAGCCGTAATTGTATTCCTGTTGTACTGGGAAAAATAAGCTTTCCTTAATGGTTCGTAGTGAGGGCACTCAACTAAGAAGTGGTAAAGATTTTCATTTTTTGCCATGTTGCAAATTGAACATAGTTCGTTTGGATCCCAACTATATCTTACCCTCTTGTAAAAGAAATTAATGTAATCTTTCTTGGAGGTCCTCAATTGCCCGATTATACGTGTTCTAGTGATAAGGGTTTGAAATTCTGTGCAGGGTGTGTGCATTATAAGGCTGTATTGCAGGTTGTAGGACGAGTTTTGGATTCTTTGCACGTCATTTCCGCGGGCAATTTTATTATAAGATTCTAATATGGCTTCAAGATTAGAATATACTAATGATGGGTCTTGTTTGTCCCATACCTCTCTAAACCCCAGGGATTCCAGTGATGATTGGAGGTAAGAGGTCCAATTGTATTTAGTTTCCTTTGGGTATGTTATTTTCATTTGGCATAATTTTCTGTAACAGAGTTTAGGGAGTCTTTTATCGGGCATTTTCAAGATCTGAATCCACCAGTTAAGGGTCCTTTGTAAGACCAGGGCGCCGACGGTACCCACTTTTGCTTCATTGCGAACCATATACCCTGGAGTGCTCTTGTTTAAGTTTAAATGGAATTTGAAAAAGGTGCATTGGGCTTTTTCGAGTTCTGGTATATACCTATGAGCCCATGTTTCGGTACCATACAACATAACTGAAGACACCATTGCTTGATACATCTTACGAATGACTCCCCAATCTGTACATTTAGCTCTGGAAAGCACTTCACGCAAGCACGCACCTGCACTCCCAGTCTTTTGAACGGCCAGTGAAGCAGCTTTTCTAAATACTGCTTTTGAGTGAAAGGTATCCCAAGATATAGAAACTCGTCTACGATTTCCAGATTAGCTCCTTTAAAGGGAAATGTGTCTCTGGAGCCCATTCGACCCCCTCTTCTAAAAACCATGATTTTACTTTTGTCACCCCGGCAACTACTTGGAACCGTTCTCTACAAGAAGAACTGTGAGTTCTTCAATTCCGTTTAACCTGTTTCGACTTAGATTATCACACATCATTCTGACCTACATGTCCAACTGATCTGTATTTCTACTAAGGGATTGACTACTTGATGTTATGTAATTTTGAGATGCGAGCTTGCGAGCATCCAGACCACCAACCTATACACAGCATTCTGATCTATTTGTGCGAATTCATGTGCATTCCACTTGTGAGAATTCTTGAACTCATAGTTCTTCTTGTAGGGAACGGTTCCAAGTAGTTGCCGGGGTGGGGGACAAACATGATCGTTCGAGAAGGTCTCGTGAATTTACGCAGTAGAAATTTGTAGGAAAAACTAGCAAGAGACTATATTTTTTAGATACGTTACATAAACACTACAACGTTCACAACACATGACATAAAAGCATAACGTTCAAATAGTATTATAAATATTGAAGGCAACAAATTGACAACAAATAACTCCAAAACTTCCCCTTCAACCTGTTTCCAATTGTCCAACTCCCAGTAACTTGGTTAGTAGATGATGCTTCGCGCTTGGCAACGTTTTTATAAGCACATCCGCAATCATGTTTTCTGTTTTCTGATATTTTATTTTCATGTTCTTGTTTTCAACATGGGATCTGATAAAGTGGTGTTCAATGTCAATGTGTTTTGTTCGTGATTGTTGTGTCGGATTCTTCGTTAGGCATTGTGCTCCCTGATTGTCATTATAAATCACGATAGTGTCTGGACAAACAGGAGACCCTATTGCTCTGATCAGATTTTTTAATGCGAGTGCCTCTTTTGTCCCTTCTGATATATCTGTATTTATTATTCATGAATCGGATGTTTAAGCATTCTTGGTAACTAAAAGAATTGACAATGTACCGGTTTACCTGAAGGGCAAAGTATCTCTTATGCTAACGAAGCTAAATACCTCGGTATGACGCTCGATGACAGGCTCAGGTGGAGAGCCCATGTTATGCACAATGCAAACCGATGTCGATGAAAATGTCAGAATATTGAGTGAGTGTTCAATTGATTTGAAGATGAAAGAATTTCGTACCCTTGTGAACCCGGTACTCGACGCCTCTGCCTCGCCGGTCGTTAGTTTAACGGCGTTGAGAGCTTCGCGGTCAAAGCGACGATTTGTCAGAATGAGGTGAAAACCGTGTGTGCTGAGCGTATCGCAAGGATTTCACGTTATAAGCATGCGCAGTGCATATCGTTAGTAGAGGGAGTTACGAGTTTCAGGAATACTATGTTGTCAGAGGTATGATGTATCTATTAGCTACTAGTGACCCAAAAGCCACATGAGTCAGTGTGCCACAAATCTGTGATGTATCTTAGTTTTGGATATTTATACCTGAATTTTCAAAATAATATTGTTGATAAGTAGGTAATGCAATACAAAATTAAGAAAAAAAAAATTTTGTAACTACAATTATTGATTTAAATGCCAAGAAAATCATACAATCTAACTACAATTTATCCATAGGCATTAAGGGTTTTAGGAAAACGGTTAAGGCCAATATCGTACAATGCAAACCGATGTAAATGATAATGTCAGAATATTGAGTGTGTGTGTGTGTTGTTCAATTGATTTGAAGATGAAAGAATTTTGTACCCTTGTGAACTCGACGCCTCTGCCTCGCGGTCGTTAGTTAAACGGCGTTGAGAGCTCGCTGTCAAAGCGACTATTTGTCAGAATGACGTGAAAACCGTGTGTGTGGAGCGTATCGCAAGGATTTTACATTCTAAGCATGCGAAGTTGTGGAAATCCATTTCGAAACGGAAGTTAGTGAAAAACGTTGTCTATTTGTACGAAAAATAAAGAGTTACAATGTTAAATCGATTTCAACGGTTAGGCCATCATTAGTAACCAACAATAACTGCACACATTAGAAATGACACAGCTTCTGAAGTCACAGGTGAAGGGGGATTGAATCCCATTGGTCGAGAGAAAGGAAAGTGGGCTGGAGGTACAACCAATTAAATTCAAGCTAAGTGAAGGGGGATTATAGCTAATCAGATGAAGTGAAAGGAGGGGAAGAATTACTGGTTTCAACAGTTTGAAGGGATAATTCCAATCTTTATAGAAATGGATAAGTCCATTTTCAAACGATTTTTGCACGATGATAAATGCCTAAGATACAGTTCCTTAGCAACGATTTGGTTATAAGCTATAATCATCAGAAAATCCAAAGTAACACTTCTCGGTAACGTAACGTAACATAAAACTTTTCGGTTCTATGTGCCAAAGTAAAGACATAAAATGTCAAAAACTTATGAAGCACAGATTCAGAACGCCTCTTGTGCACCTAGTAATATGGGGACCAAATGTACTCCCATACTCCAGAATGGGAAGAACCAGAGCGTTGAAGCCATTTATAGTGATTTTGTTAGCACATCTGTTAGAAGGGTGACCACTCCATCTCTCATGACTAAACCACCTTAATTAATCTCCATAATCTGGTTCGTACGTATTAACCAACGAACTATCTACCTATTGGCTATTGTGTGAATCCGGGTTACCAAAGAAGACCGCAAGACTATATAAGCTATCTTCAGTTCACCCCAATTGGACTCTTGGATTTAGATGATATCGTAAATTCTAAGGAAATGAGGCACTCCAGTCATGTCACCACTGATTGGTTACTTCGTTTCTTCCGACCTTCTCATATGTTTGTAGAACTGTTCCTCTCTGCTTTTTGAAAATACACTAGGTTTGCTGCTTCATCTTGAATTTGAATCACTCTCGAGATTTATTCAACGTAAGAAGTTTTACTATTTAAGTACCGTAATCAATCCGGAAAATTAAGGTAAAGAATTTCTATTACTCGTTTCCTAGATCAATTTGATGTATTATGCTATGCATATCTGCAGGAATAACCCAATTACATTTTTTGAAATTTGACCAATTTAATAAGCTCAAAAAGTGCTGGCCAACGAACTCATCCAATCATTTGGAAAGCTTGATTTTTTTTGGCGCGTTTTTTGGTGAGTGCCACCAAAAACTGTTGAAATCCCGAGTGTTCCCAGATGATCCAATGGTTCATGCGAATTAAATTTTCCGCTCTGTACCTCGGCGCATCACCTCGTCTTCATCGCCAACGTCACGCCGTCGGACAACAAACAATTAACGATTCCTAATGAATCGTTAACGACGTTTTTTTTCGAGCAACCCCACCTTTGAACAATAGAACCGCGTATGCAACCCCCCCTTATAACGGACAATAGTGATTATGCCAGCGGGAGGGGCCTCGACTCCCATGACGAGACAGGAGGTGAGGAAAACCCAACGTGAAAAAAAAAACACCTGCGCTCGTTTCTGTGAGGAAGCGGGGTCAACCCAGTTATCCATACAGTGGGGAGTTTTCCACGCGGGTCAGGGGGTTCAGGTGCCTCCGCTACCGGGTGGATTCTCAAGGTCGACCCACCTCCTCATTAATACATCAATAAACATCAAACCTATCGGATATGAACCAGGAACAGTTTCATACGCCCGTGAGAACTTCGAAACACTCGAACGATGACGGTCCCTGTCCTTCTTATTCCGCCGTTCTTTTGGGTTGATCAGTTCAACAACTCTATCATCACGAATTAAATCAATTGCGATAAAATTGTGGAAACCTATTTCGATGAAGAAAATGATAGTCGGTAAAAATGTGTTTCTACGCAATCAGGCTGGGTTTTCTCGCCCACTGAGTTAAATATAAAATGTTTCGGATTCCTCAATGAAAAGTCTATATTCTAGGCCGACGTTTCGAAATATTTATATTTCATCTTCAGGACTTGGAAAATTGTATTTGGACGCTTATTTCATATCCTCATCATAGAGCCATCAGCTTGTCATAGCTATCTACTTGAATAACATCTTTGGGTGCACTGAGAAAAAACTTTGGGGTATAATGAGAAAATATTATTTAAGATATACTGAACAGAGACTAAAATTGAAGTTATTCAATTCAAATTCAAATAATTTATTGTGCAGGAAACAATATGTTTATGTAAGCACACATGAACAACAAATACAAGAGACAAAATTAGACATGAGGTGGCGAAGAAAAGAAAAACATCAAGCACAAATTAAAAATATTTAGGTAAATAAAGGAAATAATAATTAAAAGATAAAGGAAAGTTTAAAGATATTCTGCATCACAGAAAGAAGAGGGGGGAGAGGAGAACGAAGGGGAGTGCACCAAATGCTGGCTACTGTCGGATGCCTAGATACTGAACAGTAGCCTTCAAGAATCGACCAATGGAGGGGGACGCACTAACAGACTAGGGAAGAGAATTCCAGATCCTTGCTCCTGCCACCCCAAAGGACTTGGACATAGTTCGACTGGTGTGCCTGATGACAGAGAGAGAGAGTGGGATCTAAAAGAAGAGGCTCTATTAACTAAGTTGGACAAATAGATTGGCATTGAACCATTAATTATTTCTGCAATTAATTTTAAATGCCTGAAAATGAAATAATCCTCCAGGGAAAAAGAAAGGGTGAGATGGGATACAGATTGACGTACATTAACATTATATGCATATCTCAGGCAAGCATTATAGGCAACCACGAGTCTCGATTTCAAAGAAGCGGAAATAGCATAGGAGTAAACTGAGCAACAATAAAAGAAGTGAGGAGTTACTAAAGCAATGGCAAGTCGTATTTTGAAGTTATTAGGAGTAAATTTAGATAAACGTCGGAGACTGTGGAGAGATCCATAAACTCTCTTGCACACCTGAACCACATGGTAGTCCCAAGACATGGCCTTGTCAAAATAAAGTCCCAGATTTCTTACATGTGATGAGTAAGGCACCACCATCCCTTCAACTAAGATGGGGGGCAGACAATTAGTAGGTAAATCTTGTTTGTACAACACAATAACTTGAGATTTGCTAGGATTAATAAGTATGCCATTTTTAATTGCCCACCTAGATATCGACACTAGATCACTATTAAGTAAGCTGATGGCTTCTATCATGGCTTCCCCAAGATCACTGGCCAGATAAATTTGAAAATCGTCGGCAAAAAGGTGATAATTACAGAATTTGAGGACATAAGGCAAATCATTGATGAAGAGGGAAAAAAGAATCGGTCCCAGCACAGCCCCCTGGGGAACACCAGAAACAAGAGGAAGAGAACTAGAACGCTTGAGGACAATTTTTTAGGGAAAAATTTTAAGGGAAATTTTCCTTATCAGTCATTGATCTGTGATAGTATTTTCGTCCACGTTGCTATTATAAACCTCTTATAACTTCAATTTTAGTCTCTGTTCAGTATAACTTAAATAATATTTTCTCAGTATAACCCAAAGATTTTCTCTGTTTTCTCAGTATAATCTAAGATATTGTTAAAGTAGACAGCTACATACTAAAGCTCTATGAGAAGATGAAGTATAAATATTTCAAAACGTCAGCCTAGAATATAGACTTTTCATTGACCAACCCTCGAGAAACACGAAACATTTATACGCAATGAAGTGTGTTTTGTTTTATTATTTTGAATAATAAACCTTTGTAATCGACCAAGACAAACAAATTTTAACCCCCCCTAAAAATTTTTTGTTTCACGTTTCAAGTTGCGTAGAATCCAAAAAAGTTCCAGTCATGCAGCATGATCGTATGAGCGAATTTTCTTAAGATATCGTACTATATTTATGGTAAACAGTTTTGAAATTTAAGCTTTTTGAGTGTAAAGTAATCCTTAACTATTATTTTTATGATAAAAAACGTATTCTAAGTATTAATTTTCTATTGAAAGAGATTTTGGTTTTTTAGCTTTTAGCGAATTTTCTTAGAAAATAAAGCTATTGCAATGGCTCCAACAATTTTAAAATAAAAATTTTCAAAAATTTTCTTCATCGAAATCTGTTTTGATGCATTCTGAAATGATTCCTGGATTTTAACGCTTTTTTATATGTATATATATATATATATATATATGTGTGTGTGTGTGTGTGTGTGTGTGTGTGTGTGTGTGTGTGTCATTCCAGACGATAACTCTCGATAGAATTGAGATAAAAACTTCGTTCTTTCGCCAAAAAATCAAGTATTTCAAAAGAAAGGATGAGTTCGTTGGACAACACTTTTTGAGCACATTAAATTGGTCAAATTTCAAAAAATGTACTAAAAAAATCTCTAAAAATGGCTAAAAACGGCTAAAAATTGTTCAATTTATATTTTTTGGTAGAATATTGCTCAAGTAAAGTTTATTAACTATAAAATAGAACATCCAAAAATGTATGTGCACAGTTATGCTGAAAAATAATCTTAAAATTTATCAAAATTTGCTAAAAAATCGATAAAAACTGCAAAAAAGCTAAAAATTCATAACCTCTATTTGAATAGCAGGTTATTATTTAGAATAAGTTTTTTTCCATAAAATTAATGGTTAACGATTTCCTTGCACTCAAAAAGCTCAAATTCAAAATAATTCAACATTATACAATACGATAATTTACGAAAATTCGCTCATACGATCATGCTGCATGACTGGAACTTTTTGACGTACGTCTAGTGGGAATTGATGGGCTAAGCGCCTAAATTGATATAAGCCTTTATAGACTTTTGAACAAACACTTGTTACTTGATTTCCCCATTTCAGTTTTTCATCAATTTCAGAAAGAGAGAGCGAGAGAGAGAGAGAGAGAGAGAGAGAGAGAGAGAGAGAGAGAGAGAGAGAGAGAGAGAGAGAGAGAGAGAGAGAGAGAGAGAGAGAGAGAGAGAGAGAGAGAGAGAGAGAGAGAGAGAGAGAGAGAGAGAGAGAGAGAGAGAGAGAGAGAGAGAGAGAGAGAGAGAGAGAGAGAGAGAGAGAGAGAGAGAGAGAGAGAGAGAGAGAGAGAGAGAGAGAGAGAGAGAGAGAGAGAGAGAGAGAGAGAGAGAGAGAGAGAGAGAGAGAGAGAGAGAGAGAGAGAGAGAGAGAGAGAGAGAGAGAGAGAGAGAGAGAGAGAGAGAGAGAGAGAGAGAGAGAGAGAGAGAGAGAGAGAGAGAGAGAGAGAGAGAGAGAGAGAGAGAGAGAGAGAGAGAGAGAGAGAGAGAGAGAGAGAGAGAGAGAGAGAGAGAGAGAGAGAGAGAGAGAGAGAGAGAGAGAGAGAGAGAGAGAGAGAGAGAGAGAGAGAGAGAGAGAGAGAGAGAGAGAGAGAGAGAGAGAGAGAGAGAGAGAGAGAGAGAGAGAGAGAGAGAGAGAGAGAGAGAGAGAGAGAGAGAGAGAGAGAGAGAGAGAGAGAGAGAGAGAGAGAGAGAGAGAGAGAGAGAGAGAGAGAGAGAGAGAGAGAGAGAGAGAGAGAGAGAGAGAGAGAGCGAGAGAGAGAGAATGTGGTATATATATTCAAGAGTGTACACATACAGGAACGTAATAAGAAAATACTTTTTGAATATTTTAGCTTGTCGATAGGCAGAGCCTGTGTTGATAAGCTGGAGTCCCATTCCAATCCAAATTTGGTTCGACCAAAAACATTTTCGAACTTGGAGTATCATGTACAATGCAATTCTCACCTAAATAGACAACGTTTTAAGAATGTATAACAAGCGGGCAGTATCGTATAGGTAACGGAAAGATGGTGTAGCTATAACAAAAACGCTGCAAATTATTACACAAAGGTTTATTATTTATATATTAGAGCCCTTCTACGTAGACCTCTGGTCCATAATAATTATTAAACGCCGCTTATAGTATGTTTAGGATCGGAACTCGGAGCTTCGGACCTCACAAATGGGTTAAATCCATAACAGCAGCGGAACCTCACAATTTTACGCTTTTTAATATAGTTGATAAACATAACAATTTATTACCAAGTCATCTTTCCAACACATGAAAGTGTTACCTATACTGTATATTAATATCATTTAATTGGTCAAATTTCAAAAAATGTGCTGACAAAATCACTGAAAATGGATAAGAATCGTTAAATTAATATTTTTTAGCATAAGATTGGTCAAATAAAGTTTATCAACTATGAAATAGAACATTCAACAATTTATGTACGAAATTATGCTAAAAACTTGAACTTCATTAAATTTTGTTTTAAAAAATCTATAAAATTGCAAAAAATAGCCTAAAATCCAAAATCTCCTTTTGAATAGAAGAGTATCATTTAGAATACTTTTTTCTATAAAATTGATAGCTAACATTTTCTTTTCACTCATAAATCTCTAATTTCTATACGACTTGAAATATGAAAAAAAAAGACACTTTTTCACCAATTTTTGGCTCATAGCACCCATGGGTGTGGAGCGATCGAGCTGGCGAGAAGCTAGGACCAACTAGACCCCAAGTGGAGTCTTTGTGCGAAAGAACAGATTTTTTAAGTCAATTCTAAGGCCTTTTATGGCCCGGACGGCGGACGGCGAACGGACATTTCAAATTTCGATTCTACGCACCTTGAAACGTAAAGTGACAAAGTTTGAGGGGGGGTTATAAAAATTTTTTGCTATACGATCACATAGGCTTATTATTGGAAATAATAAACCAAAAGACGTAAACTAGAATCAACAATGCTCACGTACGTGTACGCCATTGAGAATTACATCAGCATTCGCTGGCCCCAAACCAATGAGCCAGGTTTACCTGGATGAGCCTCTTGTAGGCGGAACGCGAATAATTCCCCTCGTTTTTCAGATAGACAGGCATGGAATTGAAGATCAGATAAATCAAATATTGAGGGCTTCTGGAAGTGAGGGTCAGATTAATTCTGGGGTTGATAACATTCTGTAGAAATGGTAACGGGTGGGGTAAGAATGAATGTGATTTGCAAGTGGCATCCAATGGCAAGCGGGTTAGGAGAAGAGATAGTTTAGGATCAGTACCAGTAAACCCAAAATAGATTGTGTACTGATACATTGTGGGATGCTTGCAGGAGTTAGTACGAGGGATCACCTTGGTGGAATAATTGTGATGCATCTCTCCACATCGGGCAGAAGCGGGCTACACCACGATGTAAAGGTGCAAATGCATGCAGATCCTCTTATTAAGTAGAGGTGCAAATGCATAAAACGATTCAAATGGAGAAATCCATGGAATGGAAGGATGGATGGTGGATTGGATGGGGATCGATGGTGGTATTGGTATGGATGGATGATTGTAAATTCAGTTTATTGAAAGTGGTGGAAGCATACTTTACACATAGTACATGAATCTCACTAGAAGATGTTTTATTTACAGCGGCAGTACTTTTCTTCGATATTTGCGTCTTTGCATGTGGCATCCAATGGCAAGCGGGTTTGGAGAAGAGATAGTTTCGGATCAGCACCAGTGAGGCCCAAAATGTCCTTCCAGGTATGGTGAATGTTGTAGGCGGTCATCAATGCCTGCTCGTTGTGTTCGAGATTTTTGATGATTTCCGGAGTTAAGATACGTTCAGGGAGGAGAGCGAAAAAAGCAGGATTTGCGTGCTCTGCGCGGCCATTGTTAGTGTAGAGGTAGTTAATACCCATGTGGAGTCCATGATCAGACACGAGGAAGACAGCAGTGTCCTTTATCGTGTCGTCAGCGACCATTTGGACTAAGAATTCCTTCAAATCATCATCGACTGTTTTTATCACCTCACCAGTGACTTCATGGCCTTCAACGAAGCTGCCGAAAATGAGCCATGGGACGTTTGGGGCTTGAGATTTGTAAACTTTCTGAAGGCCGAGCATGTAATCGAATGTGTGTCTGTGCACGTATCTGTCATATAAGCAGCGTCTCAGAATGGAATTAGGTCCACACGCACGGCCATAGCGATTATCAAGGTTAATGTAAGAGGAGTCACAAAGTGGTGCGAGGAACTCGTGGTCATATGAGGTCATGGAGGCCGCACGGCCACCGTACTTAGTTGCCCAATCTTGGCAATCCGTTTCCGCACGTGCCACCATGTAGAATCGGGACTTATCATGGAACTTACCGAGGAAAGCTTGCTCCGCTATAGTTTGAAGCGAGCTGTTGCGGTCTCGCACACCGCGGTAAAGAATTCTTGTATTATTCTCGGTATTGAAACTAACTGTTTGATAACGGAAAAATTGGTATAGGCGAGAATGACAATCCGAGGGCTTTTTGGGGTGTGGCAAATCAGAAGGCGTGTGCAGTCGTTCGAGGAATGACATCGCCTTTGGCAACCTACGCAGCATATGACGGCGAGAAACTGCATCGAGGAATAAGATGAGAACATTAACAGGGCGCTTGCTGTCACTAAGATCATTAGAACAGTTCTGGGTGTTGGTACGTGCCTCATTTGAGCGTACCTTGTCTTCCTCGCCAATGAATGAATGAAGAATCTCATGTTTCGTAGCATTCATTTTCAGTGATGCATCATGCATGGAGTCTTCCTTGAATAGTTCATCTATGATCAATTTACTGGTAGTTGTGCATTTGACATCCTTATCCATTTCATTGGCTTCATATCTTTTTTTGGAAGGTTCGGGTGAGTGAATAGATTTATCGCCATTCAAAGAAGCAGATCTCAGATCTATTTGGTGGGCGTTTAAGGATTTAGGGCAGATGTGCTCTGATAGATGTTGACGGACACGGTTTGAAACTTGGAGGTTCAATCGCAGTTCCGTGACATTTCCGCAGCGAACGAGAATGGACTCCTGATCTTGAGATAGGAGGATTGGTTTGGTATAAACGCGGCTAACGGAATGATTTTGGACTGCCAGAGGAAGGATTTTTTGGTGTTTTAACCACCCATTCATGGAGATCGTGTCGGGCAGTATAGTGTATGTTGGGTTTCGGTGTACTCCACAGTCCATCGTCAATACACCAGTGGAATCAATCTCTGCAAGAACATGGAATTCCTGATCTGGGCAAGTTTGAGAGCCGGTCCAAAAGTTTTGGATCCCATCAGGCAGCAAGTCGATGTAAGGCGTGTTTCTGGGATCATCAAATGAGCACATGCTCGCGGACTGATGGAGCTTTTTTCCTAAAAGGCCGTCACCCCAAACGGCGCGATAATGATTCAATCGAATGTGCACAATAGTCATAGAAGAAAAGACAATAATGATGAGGATAGTCCAGAATAGATCTTTTCTGCTGGAAATACTATAGAGAAGGTGTAGTAAGAAGTAAATTCCAAGGATAGTGAGGGCCATGATGAGGAATAGAATCATGTTATAAGCACCGTGGTTTTGAAGATTCTCCCCTCTATCTGCCAAGAACAAAAGTATTTGGTTGACAGCAACAGACCCCATCGAGATAAGCCGCATGCTCCAGTATGGGATGGTGAATGCGCAGATGAAAGCAGCACAGAAGGAAATAACCGCGTAGATCATGCAATTTCCAAGCTCCATTAAGTGACGATGGATCCATTCCAAATCTCCTCCAGCCAGGGACTTCAAGTAGAAGTTCGATGCCATGTACTGGAAAATCCCTACCATAGCAAGTTGCCAGAAGTAGAGAAACCTTGACACCTTCGACCATATGACCAGCGCTCGATTTCGCAAAGTTTGGAGACTCGTGTCGCTCGTCTTTCCTACTACTTGCTTCGTGGGGATACCTATATGATCCATGGATCAATAGATAACTTGACAATCCTGAGGATTATCTAGCGTTCAACAGAGGCCAATTGAGTGATAATCTTCGGCAAATCTTGTGGCAGCAAGCATAGAGGTCTAAGTTATTAAACAAAACAACAACAAAATAATAAAAAAAAATAATGAAGGTGCGTGGTGTTTCTAATCACAGTCTATACTGCATATCCGATATAAATTTCCATGGTTCTATCAAGATTGACTTTTATTGGCATGGATATGTCTTTTGGCTGGGGGTCAAGGGATTTTTCGCGACAATATTTTTTCTCCACACAAAATGCAGCGCTCCGGCACTTTAGATTATTATTAACTCGAAAAGTGAAGGCTAGGTAGATTACTAATACGAGTACTATATTACGTATATAAAAGTCCAGTCATGCAGCATGACCCCATGAGCGAATTTTTGAAGAAGTCTTCGACATTTCAGTCGCTATTGATCGTGTAGAGAAATTTTAGTTTATGATTTTGATAGACAAACATGGAATCAAATTATTAAAAATAATTAGGAAGTACTCATACTTTTTTCTAAGCCACAGCCAGTATTAAAGCTACATCAAGTCCTAAAACAGTTGAGCGTAAAACATTAAAGAGAGCGACCAATAGATTCGGAGGACGGAATATTTCACAGAGTAAACTCATCAGTTGTGATTACTTTTTTTTTTTTTTTTTTTTTTTTTTTTTTTTTAACAAGCACCTACTACCTACGTTTTAAACAGCATGGTTATAGGATTGGTTATACAGGGATACTTCCATAAGAGTAGTTCAATCTGAATTTGGACAATGTTTCATGCAAATATTACCGATTTTTACAACTAGCGAACGGCATTATTTCGATTTTGACTGATTTTTCAACTTTGAAATTTTTGAAAACTTGATACATATTCTTATAGGACATTTTACGCTAATTCCGAATATACCACATGTTAGTATGCTGAAAAAATTATTTCGCACAACAAATCGCAAAAAACAGGCTATTTTGAAAATTTTGACTACATTTTTGAAAATTTCAACCCGAAGATGTAATCCGATCATGCTGGCCAACGAACTTGAACTTTCGTTTTGTGTCCTTAACATTTTAAAATTTGTTTGAAGTTTCTAGCTCAATTCTACGGACAGTTATCGTCTGGAATGACACATACATACATACATACATACATACATATATACATACATACATATCTACATACATACATACATACACAAAAAAATGCGTTAAACTTTAGAATATGATTCAGAATAGCCTGAAACGGATTTCTGCATAAAATTTTTTCAAAAATTCACATTCTACAAATTTTGAGGCGAGAGCAATAGCTTAATTTTCTTCAAAAATTCGCTAAAAGCTAAAAATAGAAAAGTAGTAATGTCCTCTTTTACTTTCCCAACAACCCACAGAGTGGAAAGTGATGTCCATTTTTACTTTCCCAGCTTCCCAACATAATGCAAAGTAATGTCCACTTTTACTTTCCCTACATCCCATCAGATTGGAAATAATGTCCATTTTAGCGAATTTTCGAAGAAAATTAAGCTATTGCTCTCGCCTCAAAATTTGTAGAATGTGAATTTTTGAAAAATTTTTATGCAGAAATCCGTTTCAGGCTATTCTGAATCATATTCTGAAGTTTAACGCATTTTTTTATGTATGTATATATGTATATATGTATGTATGTATATATATGTATGTATATATGTATGTATGTATGTGTCATTCCAGACGATAACTGTCCGTAGAATTGTGCTAGAAACTTCAAACAAATTTTTAAATGTTAAGGACACAAAACGAAAGTTCAAGTTCGTTGGCCAGATTACATCTTCGGGTTGAAATTTTCAAAAATGTAGTCAAAAATTTCAAAATAGCTTGTTTTTTGCGATTGTTGTGCGAAATAATTTGTTCAGCATACTAACATGTGGTATATTCGGAATCTGCGTAAAATGTCCTATAAGAATATGTATCAAGTTTTCAAAAATTTCAAAGTTGAAAAATCAGTCAAAAATCGATATAATCGAAGATTTTTTCAAAAATTCGCTCATGGGGTCATGCTGCATGACTGGACTTTTTTCGCAGTTTTTATCGATTCCATAGCAAATTTTAATGAAATTTAAGTAAATTTCAGTCCAATGTCGTACATAATATTTTTAATGTTCTATTTCGAATTTGATAAACTTTATTTGAGCAATATTCTGCTAAAAATAATAAATGTAACGTTTTTTAGCCATTTTCAGTGATTTTTTCCGCATATTCTTTGAAATGTGACCAATTTAATGTGCTCAAAAAGTGTTGTCCAACGAACTCATCCTTTCTTTCAAAATGCTTGATTTTTTGGCGAAAGAACGAAGTGTTTATCTCAATTATATCAAGAGTTATCGTCTGGAAGGACACATATATATATATATATATAAATATATATATATATATATATATATATATATATATATATATATATATATATATATATAAACAGCGTTAAAATCCAGGAATCATTTCAGAATGCCTCAAAACAGATTTCGATGAAGAAAATTTTTGAAAATTTTCATTTTGAAATTTTTGGAGCCATTGCAATAGCTTTATTTTCTAAGAAAATTCGCTGAAATCAAATTTAAAAAAAAAAATCCGTCCATCCGCCGTACGCCGTCCAGAGCTTTTATCCAAAACTACTGGACCAAACCTTTTGAAATTTGGCTAAAAAATCATACACCGGCCCGGGATGTGCCAGTAACATCGGCATCAGTTTTGATCAACCCTAAAGGGTAGTAATTAAGGACCATCATATTCAAAAATTGAGATCTCGAAAACTTTCAAGGTAACAGTGATGATTTTTGCTTGTCAGTGATAAATATGTTGTAGATTCAACCGTTCGTTTTCTATGCGAAATAGAACGTCGAAAAACCTTCGGATTTCCTTCCTAGCGCGAAAAGATGATGAGCTTATTGTTATGACGTCACAGGTGACTCAGTAGCGCAGTTGCTAAGGGCGCGGACTCGTGAACTGAAGGCGGCGGGGGCCATTTTTTATGTATGTATATATGTATGTATGTATATATATTAGAGGCTCATGTCAATGGGTCTCCCGACCCTTATTTTATCGTCTCCCCCGTTATGAATACGAATAATATACAGCCTCATAACCCCCGCCCGCCCATTGGCCAGCGGGGTTCTAGGGGAGGCGCTCGGGGGCGCCCCAGGCAGGGGCGTCGGTCTTCCTCTCCCTCTTCTTCCTCCTCTTCTTCCTATCCTTCTTCCTCTTCCAATGCCCCTGGAGATGTCCATCAGTGTGCCCACTGTGAGAGAGCCTTCAGTTCCAAGCGTGGCCTCAGTGCCCACGTCTGGCAGAAGCATCCTGTACAGGCCAACGCTGCAATTGATACAGAGCGAGAGCGGCCCAGGTATGCTTCTGAGGATTTGCGGCGAATGGCAGCAGAGGAGGCAGAGGCTGTGCGTAATGGGGTACGAAATATTAATGTATTCCTTCAGGCACGTTTTCCCATGCGCACGCTTTCTGCCATCCAATCTCTTCGCCTGAGGCCCCACTATAAGCAGCTTGTCCAGGATGCAATCCTGGCGAATAGCAGTGGGGCCTCCCCCGCATCTCCGACAGGCGTGGGACAACAGCCTGCCATTCAGCAATCCTCCCCTGGGACCTCCGGTCTTCTCGAGGATTTGAAGACTGAAGTGTTGAGGCTCGGGGAGCAGGTAGGCCGTATTGATGGTTATGAGAGTGCCTACCTGCAGGAACTGGCGAGGCGGGCTGTTGAGAGGCCCGTTCGCTTGGAAGACGAGGTCGCGGCCTACGTACAGAGGATCTTCCCGCAGGTTGGGGTTGCGACCGTGGCGGGACATCAGGGAGGACATCCTCCTGTGTTGGTGCCCCGTGGAGGTCGCAAAGCAGCTAAGCAAGCAAGGAGGCGGGAATACCAGCGGGTCCAGAGTTTGTGGAGGAAGCATACGGCTCGTGTAGCTACGGAGGTACTGGAGGGAGCTGGGGATGAACAAGTTTTGCCCCCACTCCAGAAGTTTGTGGAATTTTGGGAGCCACTTTTGAGTGCTCCCAGCCACAACCCTGGTGTGCCGGTGGTACCCCCAGCTTCCACCAGGGATTCCTTACGTGGCATTATGTGCACGCCGGTGCTTCATGACGAGGCACATAAGTGCCGTGTCAAAAACTCCACGTCTGCTGGACCTGATGGTATTTCTGCCCGACGCTGGAATAATGCTCCAAAAAGTGTCAAGCTGCTTATCCTCAACCTGTTACTTCTGTCGGGAAGGCCCCCAAAAGCGTTGACCCGTGCCCGAACCATATTTATCCCAAAGAAAGGAGGAAGTGGGCCTGGAGGCTACCGTCCGATTTCAATATCATCGGTAGTTTTCCGCCACTTTCAAAAGATTCTGGCATCTTGCTTTCAAGTGGCTGGTGTCATAGGTGACGTCCAGAGAGCATTTCAGACAGCAGATGACACAGCAGAAAACCTAACAGTTCTCCAACCTGTCAGTTTACTGGCCCGCATCAAGAAATGGCAGCTCCATCTTGCCGCTCTGGACGTCGCTAAGGCCTTTGACACAGTTAGCCACTTTGCCCTGACCGATTGTCTTCGTGGTGTCGGGGCCCCTGCTCGTTTAATTGAGTATGTTGCCTGTCTGTACCACGAAGGCGTGACGGTCCTCGAGGCAGGAGGCGAGATGTCTGGGGATATTGTCATTGGGCGCGGGGTACGCCAGGGGGATCCTCTGTCGCCACTCCTCTTCAACCTGGTCGTGGATACAGCCTTGGGTAAGCTGCCAGATGAAATAGGGTTTGATCTCGCCCCTGGGGTGCGAGTAGGTGCATTGGCTTTTGCCGATGATGTCATCCTACTCGCAGAAACCCGCGAGGGCTTGCAGATTGCCCTCAATGCCTTTGCTGAGCAGCTAGCCAGGTGTGGTCTAGTGGTCAACCCTTCTAAGTGTGGGTCGGTCTCCTTGGTCCCGTCGGGCCGCCAACATAAGGTGAAGGTGGTGGATGAGAAGTGCTTTGTTTTAGGACAGACACCGATCCCCGCCTGATCCATGTTGGAGGTCTGGCGGTACCTTGGGGTTGACTTCATGGGTGTGGCCACTATAGCCGTAAGCCTTGAGGACCTTGGTGGAGCTTTAGCTCGTATCACCAAGGCTCCATTGAAGCCACAGCAGAAGCTGCGCCTCCTTCGCACGTACTTACTGCCAAAGCTAACCTATGGGTTAGTCTTTGGCAGGCTTACTGCGGGGAGGCTGCTTGAGTTAGATCGTGAAGTTCGCTCTGCTGTGCGCTCTTGGCTAGGCTTTCCACCTGGTGTCCCAAGTGCTTACATCCACACACCGGTCAAGGCCGGTGGGCTCGGTATTGTCTCTCTTTCTGCCAGCATCCCATCTTTACGCCGCCAGCGCCTGCTTGCCCTTAGGGGCTCGAGCTGGGAGGTCGCCCGCACTGCTGCTGACCTGGACTTTGTCCGGCAGCAGTTGTTGTGGTGCGATCGAGCAACACCAACTGCTCCAAAACCCAGCTCATCTGCTGAGTTCGCTGCTGCACTGCATGAGTCAGTAGATGGTAAAGAACTCCGACAGTGCTCTGAATCCCCCATTTCTACCCAGTGGGTGGAATGGGCTTCAGAGGGCATTGGGGCCCGCGACTATCGCCATTTTCACGCCGTCCGGGTGGCTACCCTAGCCACCTCGGTGAGGTGTTCGAGGAGTAGTCGCGGGACAGTTGACACCCTTTGCCGTGCCTGTCGGGGTAAAAATGAGAATCTTTATCATGTTGTGCAGCAGTGTCCTCGTACTCACGGTGGCCGCATTCTACGTCACGATGCGGTTGCCAAGCAGATAGCAGGTGCTTTGTCATCTGGCGGTTGGGATGTCGAAAGGGAGAGACTATACCACATGCCGAGTGACCGGGGCAAGAAGCCGGATATCGTTGCGATCAAGCCCGATGGGTCTGCCATAATCCTGGATGTCCAGGTTGTCAGTGGCAGCGTGGACATGGAGCAGACCTGGCGGGCTAAGAAAAGTAAATATGATAGAAATGATCTGCGCCAAGCGATATCTGAGCTAAAAGGAGTGGCACCTAATAACATCAAGGTCATTGCTGCGACCGTGTCATGGCGCGGGGTGTGGTGCGGGAAAAGCGCCACGGAGTTACTCGAGTTGGGCATCTCGGCAGGAGTGCTCCGTGGTATCACCACCCGCGTCCTGAGGGGTTCTTACTTGAACTGGTGGTCATTCTATAGGGGCACTTCCTTTCATCCCATTCTTCCTCCTCGTCCTGCAACTTCCCTTATCCCTAGAGCCGGCGTCGGGTAAACCTGGGCGTCCTCCCCACTTTTTTATTTTATTTGTTTATTTTTCAGTTTAATGGCGTGCCCCCTCCGTCTTTGAGGGGAGATTTCTAAAAAAAAAAAAAAAAAAAAAAAAAAAAAAAAAAAAAAAAATTCCAGACGATAACTGTCCGTAGAATTGTGCTAGAAACTTCAAACAAATTTTAAAATGTTAAGGACACAAAACGAAAGTTCAAGTTCGTTGGCCAGCATGATCGGATTACATCTTCGGGTTGAAATTTTCAAAAATGTAGTCAAAAATTTCAAAATAGCCTGTTTTTTGCGATTTGTTGTGCGAAATAATTTTTTCAGCATACTAACATGTGGTATATTCGAAATCAGCGTAAAATTTTCTATAAGAATATGTATCAAGTTTTCAAAAATTTCAAAGTTGAAAAATCAGTCAAAAATCGAAATAATGCCGTTCGCTAGTTGTAAAAATCGATAATATTTGCATGAAACATTGTCCAAATTCAGATTGAACTACCCTTATGGAAGTATCCCTTTATAACCAATCCTAGAACCATGCTGTTTAAAACGTAGGTAGTAGGTGCTTCTTTAAAAAAAAAAAAAAAAAAAAATGTAATCACAACTGATGAGTTTACTCTGTGCATGTGTTAATAATTTGATTCCATGTTTGTCTATCAAAATCATAAACTAAAATTTCTCAACACGATCAATAGCGACTGAAAATTTCTTGAAAAATTTCAAAATGGCCTGTTTTTTGCGATTTGTTGTGCGAAATAATTTTTTCAGCATACTAACATGTGGTATATTCGGAATCAGCGTAAAATTTCCTATAAGAATATGTATCAAGTTTTCAAAAATTTCAAAGTTGAAAAAGCAGTCAAAATCGAAATAATGCCGTTCGCTAGTTGTAAAAATCGGTAATATTTGCATGAAACATTGCCCAAATTCAGATTGAACTACTCTTATGGAAGTATCCCTGTATAAATCATAAACTAAAACTTCTCTACACGACCAGTCATGCATACAGTCATGCTGCATGACTGGACTATTTTTCCGTTTCTGGTTTTTCCATTGCGGTTATCGATATTCTCTCCAACATATGCTTCAGTTGAGCTCGAAATGAACTTAACATCCCGGTTAACCAGATCTAACTCAGTGATGAGGATCCTGCATAGCAATTAAACCGAGACGTTATTACTAGCGCCGGCTTACGAACTCATCCTGTTGCGCGTCGTCTTCTGTAAAAATGTAAGCGACCGTCGCTCAAGGCGGAATGCAAACGTCCACCTGCCAAAGGGGACACGAGTCCGCAGAATTGATGGGCTCATCAGCTCCTTGTTTGGGTAACTAATCAATCAGGAAGTCAGAGGAGGCTGGAGCTACCGGCATCCTCGCAGCAGGTGCTCCTCCCGGCTTTTCTATGAGTGCGATACCAGCAGATGCGAAGGACTTCTCTCCCTTGGCGGGGGCACCTTGAGAAAACCCATTGTGAGGCCTTTAACGGAGCTTTTTTTGCGGTCTTTAATGATCCGGGGTTTATAAGGGAGAAGTGGCTTCGGGATGAGAGAATGTCAAAGCAAAACACAGATTATAACGAGGCCAATACCTGTAGCCCATACACTGTGTAACGAATCTGAAAAACATTCTTGTGTCTCCGTTCAATGTGATTATGCTTGCTTTGTTTAGCTCTTAATTTTTAGAATACTAAACACATTTGATTACCTGTGTAATTGGTTTTTAGAACTGCAGGCTCAAATTACAGCTTCGAAATTGACCAGTACTAAACAAGAAATTATAATTCTCAAACTTGCAAAAACATCATGAATATGTCTGTTTTTTGCTGATTCACTTTCTAGGGTGAACAGGAGGGAATTTAGCTCACTCAGCTGATAAGGAAAATCGAGTGTTCCTAAACTTGATCTGCATCTCATGTTCCTTCGCTTGAGTATGAGGATCAACCACCTTCTCAATCATGCTTAAAGCGACTGAAGGCACGTCCACATCTTCGATAATCGATTGCAAACTAAGATTAATGCTTGAGACTATGTAGGAGAGCTCAATGAATTTCAGCTGATGAAATTCTCTCTCCATGTAGGTAGAATGAGCATTAAGGAAGTTTGAGATAATCTCTTTCGTTCTACCACTTGAAGAATGTTGAAATACTCAAAGAAAACGCTTGCATACGAGTCTGCAACGCATTGGGACATTTTCATGTGTTTACCTATGAATGGTCAACGTCATTTCTGATGGTCATAATCATCGTTGTGGCCACTTGGGACAATTTTTTTCGTGACGATTTTTTTGTTATGTGCCATATGAAAGACATGAAAATGTCAAAAGCCCCATCATTTCAACTTCTTTCTAACACGAAATTATTTATTGAGCTCAGCATTTTGTTTCTTCTTCACAATCCTTTACTATGATTTACTGTATATATAAATTAGCAAGGAGATTAACTTACTGTAAGAGCCACTCAACTGATTCCGGTGTAAGTCCTAAGAAGGTCAATTTTATTTTTAATACACCAAATTTACAACTTAATAGCAATTTGATTTCGATCTTATTTACTACATAAACAATCCAAAACCAAGATACAGAACCTCTGATAATAATTTATGAACGCATCGTCATTATTTCACTTTCACTGTGCGCTAGTTCGTGTAGTTTTCTTCTCTTCAGTCTTCTCAGCAGGTCGCTTACATCAAGCAAATGGACAGCTTCGATGTTGACATGACCTCTTAGTCGCCCCTGCTAGGTGATGACAATTTTCTTGATAGTTTCATCTTTAGTTTCCACCTTTAGATCATGGTGGAGTCTACCATTCTGGATATACCAGGGTGTATTAACTATGTTCCTGAGCACTCTATTTTAGAAAATCTGTATAAGCTTCCGATTGCTCTGAGCTGTGCAGCTCCGCAGCTGCGCTCCGTAAATCCATACTGGCTTTACGACTGTACTTCTTTACGAGGGTTACTTTGTTTTTAACAAACAATTTTGATCGTCTGCCCATTAACCAGGACATTTTTTCCGAGTCAGTTCTGTTTTTCCTTATGATCCTCAGCGATGGAGTACCATATAGAGTCAGTCAGCTTGGAAAGCTTCCAGCACCGGCCCACACTGGGGCGATCCTACAGTAATGTTGGACATTGGGGGAAAAAATAAAACTTTTGATTTGGGATTTTGATTGTTTTGTTAGTACCAGATAAACGCTTTTCAATTGAGCAGATTGATTTTTAGCCATATTATTGCATTGGTTTTCACATAAAGCCTGGTTATATTTGCTATGTCTAAAAAAAACCTTGGCTTATTACATTGGTCGTGAACTCTCATTTCATTTTATGAATTATTGCTGCTATTAGTACACAATAAGGGTATTATAATAAACCTAAAACTGGCACAAAAGGTTTTTAAAAATTCCCCTTACTTTTTTTTATTTTACATCGAACGGAAAATAGTTCTATTTAATTAATTCGCAAATCGCCCGTATTTGCCGGAAAAAATACCATTTGGCACGTTTTTAGAAGTATATTGTCTTATTTACAACTGTTCTTATCTTGCCTAAACTTGCCTATTCAATAGATATTTTGCTTTTAAAGTTAATACCTACGCGCCTTTGTTGACATTTTGTAATCAGATTAGTCGTTGCTTCTGTTTATTATTTGATTCTCCTCTTTAAAGGTAAACAAGGAATCAGTCTGATGTTGTCTCTCGCTTCGACACATTGGAAATTAAAACAAATGACGATCTATTTCAATTTTTTACTTTACTTTTAGGTATATTTTTGTTAATAGTTTTAGTTTTGCGTTTGTGAACTTCAATTTATTAAAAAAATGTGCACCAATTTGCGAAAATGGTTGCTTTCGACTCAAGAGACCTCAAAACGTAAAGATTTGATAAAAATTCGAATTTCGATTTTTTGGCAAATTACCCTTAGGGGTAAGGAAAGTAAAAATAAAAATTTATAAAACATGTGTTTTTATTATGTGTTTAAAAATGGCAATTCTCTATTTAGCAAGTGATACGTAATATGTATGTACACATTTAAACGTTGTTCTACACGTTATATCGCCACTGGCGAAATTGCTTAAAAAAATTCTGATCATGTAGTTCAATAGAGTATTCGATTTGCTTTAAAATGATACCTGAAGCAATATTCTAGGACAAGTAGAAACGGAGATATTGAATGTCCGGCTTACTCTATCACTCGCTCCACTGTGCGGCCCCTAGACAAACTACAGGGTATTGAGTTGGCTAAGGTGGGCTTTTTTTTACACGCTATCCAGCGATAGGGTGCAATGCAATTTCTGTGGAATCGTTCTCGGAAAATGGAGAAATTTTGGAGGTGCACAATCGCTAGAGCCCAGATTGCCTATTAGTTGAGAGCCCCCAATTAACCAATAATGTATCGAATTTTGCGGAGGAAATGAGCAAGGCAATGGATGTACCTTCTCCTTCTCAGAGTAAGGTGGGGGCTGCTGCTAAGCTTGATACTTTTGATGGGAGGTGTGCAACTTTTAGAAGATGGCCTTAAGTACTTCACCATCTAGTTGACGACCTCTGCAGTGCTGGATTTCACTATAACGAACAGAAGGAACAGTAGGGTGACCTTGTCTACAGCCACGCTTGCGATGGAGGTATTCATGATTGGGAAATGATGAGTTGACGTGTACGGTAAGTTTACAATGTATCATGGATTATAATGGGATGCCCCCAAAAGCACGAAACGCACACAAATTGGCCAAAAGAGCCTTTACCATCGTATTGAGATTTTTATACGCCTGTTTGCTGGCGGCCACACCACCAGAGCGTGCCAAATTAATGCATTTTCCAGCTACCGACCATGGTTTTTTGTTCCTTAACTAAAAAGCAGGCATCGTAATTTTACTGTGTCTGTCTGTGTTTCCAAGTGAAAAAAGCTACTCATTTTCCCGTTTTATCGCTAAAAACAACCATATCTCAGCTATTTTCGTGCGTTTTTATGCAAAAAAACAGTTCTAAGATGATGACGTCAATTTTAATGAGTGTTCGAATGTAAATGTACAGGTTTACATTACTAGGGTGCAGTGGCGTAGCTAAGCCATCTCTTATGGAGGGGCAACAGTCGAGGATTTCATTTTATTTTATAGTTTGCTATTAATTTCTAGCGCTTGTTGCTGAGTATACGAAGACTCTTAATAAACTGCCAAACGTTCATATAAGTAGGTAGGTGCTCAATGGCTTTTTGCAATGATCTGAAATCACAGACGCTTTCATATTCATAAACCTATCTATGGCCCATATTCTCGTGACGTCGCGCCTGGAGTAGGTTCGCGTTTCAGCCAAAGTCGGCCCTGAGACCGCCCTTCGTCAATGAATCGCTACACAACCAACCTATTTCTCACAAGAAGTTTGCCGTCTCACGTCAACATAATTCGTGGTTATAAGGCCATTTTTCAACAGTTTTGTTTTGAAAAAGTATAATATTGTAGCAATACAAAGTTTCAATTCGACTAAATCTCTATTATCTATATCTATACTATTAATAAGAATGAAACTCCGTTTGTCTGTTTGTTTGTCGTGTCTATGCACGGCCAAACGGCTGAGTGGGGGGAGTCTACGAGTGGGGGGATCTTCTTGGGATTTTCCGAAAGGGGGAGCGAGCGAATTTAAAATTTTCTAATCCCACCCGAACCATGGGCCGTAGGGCGGGAGGGGGGTCGAAGTTCCGGTTAATGTGCGCTTTTTGGACTTCCCCGCTTCCCCTACCCCTCTAAACGGCCGTTGACAATTCCGGAAAAATACGGGTTTCGTAGGTTTTTGAACGAGGAAGACGACGGCGCGATCGGATCGCGAAAAAAGTATCGGGAAATGCGTTAAAAAAAATGCGAGAGTACGGACCCGTTTTCTCGAAAAGTCCGCCGAAAAACTTGGTTTTTTCCGATTAAAATATACCCCATAAAGGTACGTTTTTCGGAACGGTTTTCGCGGGCGAAATACAGCTTTGGGTCCGCCGAATCTGAATCCGAAATCGGATATCGAAAAAAGTGACGTTAAGTCGGTCAAATCGCGAGCGGAAGCGAGAAGAAGCGTTTAACATCAGAAATTAATTTTGCCGTGTTCGCGAGAAGGCTCTACAAAGTCAGGGGTTCGATGAGGCGGGGCTTGCACCTGAAGGGAACGGGTTGCGAGCAGGTACACGCACTTACATCTTGAAGGGTATACAGGTATACCTTGGTAGCGAAGCGAGAGCCATGTCAACAGAATAAATTCGGATTTTTTCCTACAAATATACAGCAATACCTTGCGAGCGAAGCGAGCAACATCCCCGAATAAACTTTTTGTGGTTCCACGTAGTTTCATAAGATTTAATTTGTTTGTAAGAATTTCCAACAGAAAAAAACGTCTGCCAAGTTGGGTGGGCAGTATAACTTCCTCAAGCGAGCGAAGCGAGCAGCATCCCTTACAGAAGTTTAACCTACCCTTAGGGATCTATCGTTTGCGAGCGAAGCGAGCAACATTCCCTACATGCCACACTTTGCGAGCGAAGCGAGCAATATTCCCTACATGCCACACTTTGCGAGCGAAGCGAGCAATTGAATGGGGGGTCCGGGGGGCTTGCCCCCCGGCTGGACGTGGAGGCGAGCGTAGCGAGCCGGAGCGGCTAGTTAATTTATAAGAACGAAACTCCGTTTGTCTGTTTGTTTGTCTGTCGTGTCTATGCACGGCCAAACGGCTGAGTGGCGGGAGTCTACGAGTGGGGGGATCTTCTTGGGATTTTCTGATAGGGTGTATAAGCGAATTTAAAATTTTCTAATCCCACCCGAACAATGGGCTGTAGGGCGGTCAAAGTTCGAGTAAATGTGCGCTTTTTCGACTTCCCCGCTTCCTCTATCCCTCTAAACGGCCGTCAAAAATTCCGGACCAATACCGGTTTCGTAGATTTTTCTACGAGGAAGACGATCGGATTGCAAAATAAGTATCGGGAAATGCGTAAAAAAAATGCAAGAGTACGGAGCGCTTGCCCCCCAGTTGGACGTGGAGGCGAGCGAAGCGAGCCGGAGTCTCTAGTGTTATAATAATCGTGCCTGCCAGCGCAATAATAGATTGCATTGCTGTCAACGATACCAATCTAGCGTGAACGAGTTTTTATTTGGACTAGGAGCCTACTAACTATTGTAGTTAATCAGTGTCAGAAAACTAAAGAACTTCATGCGTTTAGGCTTTGAAAATAACTATTAACCTGAAAAATAGTAAAGAAAAGATTATTTAAAATTCCTCAGGTGTCTGCAGTGCTATGTAGGTTCCTAGCCATTGCTCAGGTAGCTTCATCAGCGTTTTATTTTACTTATTCATCAGCGTACTATGCTTAACTGAGGAAGCTTTACTTGTTATATTGAATGGATAAAAGGAGAGATTGATAGTTTGTCAAAGTAAACAAGGCAGGTTGTTGCTACACCTAGAAACGAAACTACTTAGGTAGCTTGGTAGGTACGTATGTCCTACCAGATTTGCTGTTGGTTTAAAGTGCCTAAACAAAGCACGACGCCGTTCGTTGCTTTGCCGACGAATACAACCGCTGATTAGCAAGTTTGTCAAATATCGAATCAGGGAATATGCAACATGATTTAAAAACCAGCTGCAAGGAAAAAACCATGAAATGCATTCTTTTGAGGGTAAGATTTCATAAAGACGGCATTGGCAGTGCAGTTATTGCGCGAGTTTTGCAGTTACGCAAATTTTAGGGACAAAAAAGGTAATTAGGCACCTACTTTCGTTTTTATCAATGAAGTAGGTAATTGCACAAGTAATAATATACGGAAAGTATGTAGGTATACCTGCCCTCTAGGACTTACCTTTCCACATGTGATATTTACTATTCCCGCCTAACAGAGCTCTCATGACACACCCTTTCACAAGACCACTTTCACAATAGGTAGGGACTCTAAAGATTTTTAGTTTCAATTGATTCAAAGAACAATTCTAAAACTAGATAGGTAATCCACAACATCTAGGTCTGGATCATCTAGAACACTTGTATGTCAACTCCCCAACACACATTTCATATGGATCTCCATCCACAGATTAAATCTTGTGTTCGCAGCGTTTGAGGTCATCACCTGATAATAACTTGATGTAATTTGCATACAATGTATCACCTTGCATATTACAAATAATGAAAATATTGACTATGAACTAGGTAAGTCTCTGTTATGCAGTTGTCCAGTTGTGGCTACAAATGGCGTATTTTCGCATAGTTTACTCGTCACCATGACAACAAGGTGAAATAATTCGATTTCGCCTTGCCTCGATGTAAGGATGCGCTAGCGTCCAAGTCTCGAGAATATCACCCATAATTATTAAAGCATAATACTACTTAGAAAAAATATTATCCAAATAACTAATCAGAACATGAAAAATTACAATAAATACGAATAGGTACCTACTGATGAATTGAGGAACACAAGGTTTATTATATACCTACTATTATTCTAGATTTACTGCATGCAAATTCACATACCTGTGTGGACTTGCTGTCTAACAGGTTTATCCTCAATTGTTACTTCCGCGTGAAAATAACCTTTTCTGGACAATATCATACAATTGTATTATATTAGCAGGTACCTACCTACGCGAAAATAAAATACAGGGCATGAAACCAAGATCAAGAAACATAAGAAAATGTAAACAAGCTCAAACCAGCAATACGCTAGGTTAAAATAGAAATACTGCTACACTAGATTAGTTTAATCTTTTCTATTGAACTATTTCAATCACCACTACAGGCTTCTATTTATTGCGTTATTTTAACTGGGAATTTATTCGTAAATTAATGGTATTATACAACGGAAATTGTTTTGAATTGAACAACCAAGCTTGATCAAGTAGGCAGTGAAAAGTAGGGGAAGCTCATAGGGGAATTTCGGTGGATACTAAGCAATAGATATTTTTCTAGGGAAAAATCATATATGGGCTAGCCCCAGAAGGTAGTGGGGAACGACTTGATTTCAGTTTGTAGTATCCACATTTCCGTTTCGTTGACTAGGTGATTTTACTATGCTCCATGGGGCTGTATAATATCCAAACCATTTTGCCCCTACACAAACGAACCTAATTTCTAACTCTAAACTAACAATTTCTTTATTAAGAGCGTCTCAAGACCGCTTGGCACCCAGAATCGTATAATAATAATAGCAGTTGTGTTTTACTAATTACATTCTTTAATTGAAGGTGTTAGGTACTGAAGTTATACAACAAAATTCTGCATCCTCTATAATTTATGGAGGGGCTCTGCCCACCCTGCCCCTCCTCAAACTACGCCACTGCTAGGGTGCCCTCTGACATTTTGAATGTCCGCAGGTTTCAGACACATTCGCGAAGGTTTGATACTTGCGGGCTCGTCGGGGTCACCGCACGCGGTCAAACCGCCGGATGTGGGTTTAGAAGGTGACTACGATAAAACGCAGCTTTTAACTACCGCGGTTCCGCCTCATCTCTGAGCGAACATTAAATTACTCCACAACTACACCCCGAATGAGGGGAGCGGTAAATTTTCCTTGTTTATCGCCGCATTGACGATTCATTCCCGGCCGGCCCGTTTGGGGTTACGAGGCGGTTTCGACTTGGGTAAATGGTCCAGTGTTTGATCTGACCCGTTTGACTCACAGAATTTGATTGACCAAAATCCCTAATATGAAAGGTACCATTGCATTTTGAGTAGAATGAAATTTATTGGCACAAAAAATGGTAATAGGTCATGAAAAATTATGGAAAAAATTATTATCTACACAACATGCACTTACACCTGTACATGGATATGTCTTTTTAAAGTGAAGATAATTTCGAAGTTATACATGACATTCCTAACCCAGCACCATTAAGACTTGATGAATTGATTAATCATTTCCGCTGAATGAAGGAGAAAAATCCAATTATGCGCACACTTTTTCTCCACTTGTCAGTTGATAATTTGTCTGTCTTCCAATCATAACACTTAGTCATGTACGATAAACATCCTATCGTGTAGTTAGAACCGTACTATTCTAACAAACATGTGCAATTTTCAGCATTTTTTTTGCATTTTCACCAATTTTTTTAGCTCATATTATTGAAATTTAAGTATATTTTCAACATCATTTTGTGCATACGTTTCTTATGTTATAGTTCCTAGTTGATACAGTAGTTGTAAAATGGCGGTTCAGCTCGCCGCCTACCCTGCCTAGCCTGGTGGAGGGCTTAGCACCAGCGGTGGCGGGGGCCGGGGACGCTGTCAGCGGGTGATACGGAAATGTGGTTAATTGTATGATAAGGAAATGTGGTTAATTGTCTTATCGTCGTAACAGGGTCAACGTGCGGTATCATGCTTATCATCCTTTGACCTCATCTACCGCATTGATATCTGAAATAACAGTTGACTGAGATTTAGATTAGTATAAAAGCAGAAACGGTAGGCGGCGGGCTGAACAGTCATTTTACAACTACTTGATACAATTTTTGGTTTATTAATCTCAATAATGAACCTAAGTACTTAATCGACCAAGAAAAAAAACCACCATCAAACACACAGAAACCAAGAAACAATCACCAAGAAACTGAAGTTCTTAGTGTCGGCTAAATTGCGCATCCCTCTCCACCTCGAAAGACTAATATACCTCACCCTTGTGCGTCCCATATGGATTTACGGGTGTGAAATCTGGAATTCAGCCTGCAAATCACAAATTAACAGAATACAGAGAAAACAAAACCTCTTCCTGAAAACCATCGTAGGTGCTCCATGGTTTCTACGCAACACCATAATCCATAATGATCTGAAAATAGAAGAAGAAGAAGTAAGGACAAGTAGAAGAAGTTATCAAGACACGTTACAACAGACTACACACATCAACGACAACTCACACAAATCCATCTGTACACGCTGCAGCAACACACCATGCCTGCACCACGAATGACAGGACGACTGAAGGAAACGACACAGGGACCTGTTGGACACACAAGAAGACATCTAATCACAAGAGAAAATGATATTTCTATATTTAATCGGAGGGCAGCCATTGGGCCTGTGACTCCTTCAAGCTTCATGTTAATTAGGCAGTTCCTACTCCACTCAAAGCATTTACACCAAGTGAGAAGTTTGACGTTGATTTACAACTAAAGTAATCTTCACAAAAAAAAAAGTAATTTTAAGGGGGGTTAGGGGTGGCTTTCAGTACAGTCATGTTAAGTTCATCATAATTCCGCTCCATCATAATTTACTATTTCCCCCAACCGCAAAGAAACCGGCTATGTAATCTACAGAGATTACGGATACGAGGAAGTCTAGAAATTATTAATGACAGAACGGAAGAAAATCCAACAACGTGTATTTTTTTTTTTTTTTTTTTTAACTCATCAAAGGTGTAAATTGATTGAATTAAATCTTACGGTGTGTTATCACCTTCAAAATGTGACACGCTTTTTTGTTTAGTTAAGTCAGACATTTTCAATGAAGTCGTTTGCTCTCTTTCGAGGCAAGGAGGAAAAAACGGGCGGTTGCATTTTGATTGCGATCATAAATCCAAAACGCGGTTATTCTTACTCATTTTCCGAGGGCCCTGAACATGTCCGCCAGTTTACATATTAACTGCTAAATTAACCGAGAAAGAGAAACGGCCTTCCGAGTGACGGTAATTAACGGCATATCCAGTAGGTTGTAATTCATAGAGAGGCTCTTCTAACTTGCAAGGGTTGCCGTTTTCAACTATCTCGGTGATTCCCGAGGAGGAGTGTGTAGAGATTGATGGATGAAAATGTTAAATAAAGCTAATTTATGGTGTTTCGAATTCAATACCAACGAGGAAGAAAAGGAGAAAGAAGAAAAATCAGCTCTTGATATTACGGAAGTAAAACGTCAGCCAGGTTGGGTGGGCGGTGTAGCTTACTCACATATTGTAACATAATGTAGACGTACCTATAGTAGACTTGAAATTCGTAAATTATCGATTTTTGGCCGGTTTAAGATGTTTTCAGTGATTTTTTTAGTACATTTTTTGAAATTTGGCCAATTTAATGTGTTCAAAAATGGTTGGCCAACGAACTCATCCTTTCGTTTGGAATGCTTGATTTTTTGGTGGTTTTGGAATGCTTGGTTTTTTTAATTTTTATCTCAATCCTAAGGAGAGTTATCGTCTGGAATGACACACACACACACACACACACACACACACACACACACACACACACACACACACACACACACACACACACACACACACACACACACACACACACACACACACACACACACACACACACACACACACACACACTCACACACACACACACACACACACACACACACACACACACACACACACACACACACACACACACACACGCGCGCGCGCGCGCGCATACACGTATAGTATATATATACATTTATATATATATATATATTTTTTTTTTTTTATAGAAGCGCAAACTTGAGGAATCGTTTCATAATGTCTCAAAACGGATTTCAATGAAGAAATCATTCAAAATTTTTGATTTTAAAATTTTCAGTGCCATGGCAATACCTTTATTTTTCACTAAAATTCACTAAAATTACGAAAAAATCTATTTTTCTGTCCAAGATATCGATTCTGATCATGGAATGTTCGTCCGATGTTCTTATACCATCTTGAATTTCATGATTGGTCCCTTCTAAGTTATCTGAAAATTTAAAACCATCATCATTTTCATTTTGATCATGATTTTTTTCCTCTATCTTGTCTTTTCGTCTTGAAAACTGTCACCTCCCTGTACTTGATACCGTGGAACGAACGTTAAAGATATTCTAAAAAAGGCGTTACATTTCCATAATGCTTTCTCCGTCAGCTGCAGATAAGTTTATTGCATGTGAAAATGCTGCAAATCATTACACAAATGTTTATTATTTGTGTATTAGATAGCCCTTCCACGCAGAACACTGGTCCATAAAATATTACCTATCAAACTGAGTCTATGGCGCATTATCGTAATACAACTGGCCGATGTCACATACCAAAAGAAAATAGATGAATTAACTGCAAAGAATGAATGCATGCAGGGAAAAAAAACTAGTCTTGGAAGCGACTAGGAAAAGAGAATTAAAAAATTTGTTGTCTCCGCTGGGATACGAACCCGGACCGGTTTGCATTTGATACCTACTTATTCTATGCATTTTGAAACGTGAACTAACTAATTTTGAAGGAGAGAAGGGGAGGGAGGGGGGGGGGAGTTAAAATAATTATTTTTTTCATATTAGATTACAAAGGTTCTGAAACAATAAACTGAAAACAATAAACCTGCAAGAAATTAAGAAATACTTGTAGGAACCTAAATTGATACGTAGAAATAGAAGCTTGAAGCGCGCATTACTGCTGTTATTAAGATTTCCATTAGTGTAGATCGCTGTGATGGGATGGCCATAAAATTCAATTCATCCTGAGATTTCTGCGAAAAACAATAATATAAATGATAAATTTAAAAACACTGCGGATGAAACGGTTTTATTATTTTTTCGCGGGGATACACCTTCCGCTTGGATCATTGTTCTTCCTGATATTCCACATCGTAACATACAATTATGCTTTTATGGCTCCTCATTCTCCGTAGTACATAATCATGATAAACTTCACAATCATGTTTCTTTTTCAGATAATGAAGGTGGTTTTATTGAGATTCAATAATATTATAATATAATGTAAACATTGTTATATTATAACAATAATATAAACATTGTGAAGGAATCTGAAATATGATCGCAGTTAGTCGAAAAATGTATTAGGAGAATATATCCCTACTAGAGGCCTGTTAGGGCTTAGAAAGCCCTAATCTAGTACGTATAACAGTAGTACCTAACAGGAACTCAGCACATTATAGTAACGATATAAGTCCTACCTATTTGCGGTGTTATGTGACCTGGTGCAAAGCTAAGGGCTGATGTTTCTGGTACCACTCCGGCAAAGCTCGTGCTTGTTCTGTGTCTGGATTAATTTCGAGTGTTGTGTCATGTCCAATTTGTGCTTCGAATATATTTTTGAATTTTTTGGTTGTAATGAGGTGTGCTGCCACGATATCATGTGAGTTGAAATCGAATTATTTCCCCCATTGGATAAGATTGACGGATTGACGGATTTGAAACAATAAGCACAGAGACGAACGGCGACACTTGGGGCCGTCTAACACTGAAATCGGTCCGCGAAGTTCTTCACAATTTCAAAGATCGTTCAGAAATAACTTCCCTAGATGTTAGTAACTACACCACGTTTCTGCCACGCTACTGTTGTTACTGCCACAGCCTAATAAACAGAGAGTCTCCCTATCAAATTTCAACTACCTACAGTGAACAGGAAACGATTTAGCTCACTCAGCTGATCAGAAAATATCCCATCACTGCGTTTCTTACTTACCGACACTTTTGCTACAAACTTGGGGCCGTGCTGAATAATATATAAAGACCGTTCGGAAATATATATAAAGTCCGCTAAGTTCTTCAGTTTCAATTTCTTCGTTCAGAAATAACTCTCCTAGATGTTAGTAACTACACTACGTTTCTTACTTACCGTGAATTGATGGCAACTGTTGTTAACGCCACAGCCTAATAAACAACTCTCGTTGATAAGGACCGCCTAGAACACGATCAAGGTGGGTATAGAGACAAACGGCGACACTTTTGCAACAAACTTGGGGCCGTGCTGATTCGAATGAGCCGTCTAACACTAAAATCGGACCCCGAAGTTCTTCACAATTTCAAAGACCGTTCGGAATTATATATAAAGATTATATGAGTTTGTGTGTGTGTGTATGTCTTAAGGCCATATCACACTTGCATTTTTTCTGCATTTTTTCGGCATTTTTAATGCCTAACCGTGAAGAAGAAAAAGTGCTTTTTTCCAAGGTCAGCTTTATAGACTGTTGCGCATCCTGGTGGAGCATTTTTAAACTCACTAGGGAGAATTAGAACATGTTCTAATTTTTACCTCAACGCGAAAAATGCTAAAACGTAACCCCTGGGAAGGTAACAATCCAATTAAAAACCCCTAGGATCCCTAACCTGACAGACTTATTAAAACTGCATTCCGTTAGAATGCGCTGTTTTAGCGAATTTTTGAAGAAAATTAAGCTATTGCTCTCGCCTCAAAATTTGTAGAATGTGAATTTTTGAAAAAAAATTATGCAGAAATCCGTTTCAGGCTATTCTGAATCATATTCTGAAGTTTAACGCATTTTTTTATGTATGTATATATGTATGTATGTATGTATATATGTATGTATGTATGTATATATGTATGTATGTATATATGTATGTATGTGTCATTCCAGACGATAACTGTCCGTAGAATTGTGCTAGAAACTTCAAAAAAATTTTAAATGTTAAGGGCACAAAACGAAAGTTCAAGTTCGTTGGCCAGCTTGATCGGATTACATCTTCGGGTTGAAATTTTCAAAAATGTAGTCAAAAATTTCAAAATAGCCTGTTTTTTGCGATTTGTCGTGCGAAATACTTTTTTCAGCATACTAACATGTGGTATATTCGGAATCAGCGTAAAATTTCCTATGAGAATATGTATCAAGTTTTCAAAAATTTCAAAGTTGAAAAATCAGTCAAAAATCGAAATAATGCCGTTCGCTGGTTGTAAAAATCGGTAATATTCTTCAAAAATTCGCTCATGGGGTCATGCTGCATGATTGGACTTTTTGCATTTATTCCTCCTCAACATTTACAGCTGACCTTGGAAAAAAGCACTTTGCCTTCTTCGCGTTCAAGCATTAAAAATTCGAGAAAATGCTGAAAAAATGCAAGTGTGATACGGCCTTTAGCCCGATGAGTCTGCCATAATCCTAGATGTCCAGGTTGTCGCTGGCAGTGTGAGCATAGAGCAGACCTGGCGGGTAGGATAGAAATGATCTGCGGCAGGGATATCTGAGCTAAAAGGAGTGACGACCAATAGCATTAAGGTCATGGCCGCGACCGTACCATGGCGCGGGGTTTGGTGCGGGAAAAGTCCCACAGAGTCACTCGAGTAGGGCATCTCGGCAAGTCCCGTCCACTATTGGTTCACATGAATTCCCCCGCTATTGCCTCTCAACTGCTCACCGCGAACCGCTCTCTCTCTCCTCGGCCCTTTTCTGTATCTTCAGATCGAACACCAGCCCAATGTAAACAGCTCGATGATCTCAGGCTTGAACTTAGGCGAAGAACAGATAATGGTGAGCCCAACTTGACAATTAAATATATCTCTGGCACACCACGAATCATAGCCCGTCAGAGTGTGCAACCTATCCCCACATCTCCAAAAAAATCCGCATCTTCAAAAAAAACCCCACCGAGCCCAACCAAACAGTAACTTTCCTATATCAGAATGTCCGTGGCCTCAACACTAAATTTTCAACTCTTCATCGCAACTTATCCTTAACTAATTTCGACGCCGTTATCTTGACTGAAACTTGGCTCCATCCACTTGTCGACTCGGCTGAGCTTCGTCTCCTTAACTTTCACATCTATCGCTGCGATCGTTCCTTTTCTAACAATCAACTGAAGCAAACAGGAGGTGGAGTTCTAGTCGCTGTTTCTTCACGTCTCCGCTCTTATGTGCACACCCTTCCTGACACCCTTGAACAATTATTCGTGGTTTTGCCAGATCTTCACTTAGTTCTTGGCGCTGTCTACCTTCCTTCTTATTCACCTCTCTCCGCTTTCCAACGGCACTTTGAGGATCTTGAGTCCGTGGCAGCAGTTTTGCCGAGCTACCACATCGTTATGGCTGGCGATTATAACTTGCCTGGCATCTCTGCAGAGGATTGGAATCGTGAGACTCCCTTCTGTCAGCCCTCTTCTAAAGCTTACGCCATCTTCGAGTCTATTCAACTCCTCGGCCTCAGTCAGTACAACTACTTGCCTAATGCCCATGGGAATATTCTCGACCTTGTTCTTTCCTCCGTCAACTCCCTTTGCGTTCATCTCGGTACTCCGCTCGTTGATGAGGACCCTGCTCACCCTCCTTTATTACTGGATCTAACAGTCAGGTCTCCACCCCAGACTACCCGTTCAGCTCATCAATTCACCTTTAACTTTAAGCGTGGTGATTATGCAGCTATGGATGATTGGCTTTTACAGCATGATTGGTCACCTTTCTTTTCCCAACCTGTTGACCTTGCTCTTGACCATCTTTACTCCACTTTAAATCAGGCCATTGCTCTCTTCGTCCCTAGGACAGTAACCTTCACCAGTTCCTATCCGAAATGGTTCTCTCCTGACCTGATCCAGCTTGTTCGTCGCAAAAACTTTGTCCACTACCGGTATAAGGAAACGTTATCTTGCGAAGACTACTCAACTTTCTCCCAATTACGTGCTAGATGCAACTTTTTATCGCAGGAATGTTACTCCAGGTATATCCGTTCAGTCCAGGATTCCCTCCCCAGTGACACTAAGACCTTCTGGAACTACATCAATTACCGAGACGGGCGATCCTCTCTGCCACATAATATGCATCTAGGTTCCTCACTTGCTGATAACCCGCAGTCAATCGCTGATCTCTTCGCATCCCACTTTGCCTCGGTGTTTGATCCTGCTCATGACCTGGTTTCTTCCCGCCCGCCCATCGATGTGGTCTCATTGGGCTCCCTTGCTGTGACGGAGGTAGACGTTGATGGTGCCCTGCGTGGCCTGGATGTTTCAAAGGGTATGGGCCCTGATGGTATCCCTCCAATTCTTCTTCGCGCTTGTGCGCGTAGCTTGGCCCATCCTCTGACTCACCTGTTTAATGCTTCTCTTTCTTCTGGCCTCTTCCCTGCTCAATGGAAGCTGTCCTACATTACTCCGATTTTCAAGAGGGGTGATAAGAACGACATTAGTAACTACCGTCCAGTCTGCTCCTTATCAACTATTCCCAAACTACTTGAGAAGCTGGTTGTGGCTCAACTCTCGCCAATTTTCAGCTTGCGCTTAGCTCCTGAGCAGCACGGCTTTGTCAGGGGGCGTTCTACAGTGACAAACCTAGCAACTTTTCAGGATTACGCACTTTGCGCTGTTGGGGCGGGTCATCAGGTGGACCTGGTTACGACCGATTTCTCTAAAGCATTCGACAAGCTGCCTCATAGTGTGATCCTTGATGTGCTCTCATCGCTTGGTGTCTTTGGACCACTTCATGCATGGATTGCTAGCTACCTTGCTGCTCGGCAGCTTTTAGTGCGTGTAAGTGGTGTTGTTTCTCACTCCTTTCCTGCCACATCGGGGGTTCCTCAGGGCTCGCATCTTGGTCCCCTTCTCTTCAATCTGGTGATTAATGGCGTTATTTCCTTCCTGCACCATACACAGTTCTTGATATATGCTGACGACCTGAAGCTCTTCATCTCCTTCCGTGACCCCTCAGACTGCCAACTTCTCCAACAAAACCTGAATGCCCTCTCTCAATGGTGTGACATTATCGGGCTAGCCCTGAACCCATCTAAATGTGCAGTCATTTCCTTCTATCGTTCCCACTCTCCAGTCATCCACCCCTACTCAATCAACGGTGTAACAATTCCTCGTAGGGCTGATATTGTGGACCTTGGCGTGCACTTAGATTCCCAGCTTTCCTTCTCCGACCACATAGCTGAGGTGGCGTCCCGTGGAATGCGCACACTTGGTTTTCTGAAACGGAATACCAGAGAGTTCTCTGAGGCACCAGCTCTTGTGACACTCTATAAGACTCTCGTGCAGCCAACTCTGGAGTATGCATCAGTGATTTGGAGTCCATATTATGAGTCCCATATTGTGCAAATCGAACGCGTCTTCAGGGCTTTCCTCCGTTACCTGGCATATAAGCTCTCCATTCCTCGTGAGAATTTGGACTACCAACTACTCGCTCGTCGCTTCAGCTTGATGTCTCCACGTGACCGTCGCCTGTGTGCGGATATTACATTCCTTCATGGTTTGCTGTCGGGTCGGATTGATGCCCCTGATCTCTTGGCTCGGGTTGGCTTTCTCGTACCTCGCCTCTCTTCCCGTTCTGTCACGCCTTTTGCCATCCCCTTTTCTTCCACAAATTACTTATATCACCGCCCACTGAGCCGCCTTCCTCGCCAAGCGAACCTCCTCTCATCATCACCTCCCTTCATCGACATTCTTTCTTCGCCCATCTCAACCATCAAATCTCAACTTTTCCGCCACCTCTGCTTGGATACCCCTAAATAACTTATTTTGCCAATCAGTGTGACTCTCTAGTGTGGTTCCATTCCATATATTTATAATTAATTTAGGTACTACCTGTTCACTTTTCTTTTTTTTCTCTCTCTTGTAATTGGGTTCGTCCCGTAACTTCTAAATAAATAAATTGCTCCTTCCCGCGCCCTTAGGGACTCTTACCTCAACCGTTGGTCATTTTGTAGGAGTACTTCCTTTCATCCTTCTCTTCCTCTTTTTCCTGCAACTTCCTTTATACCCAGAGCTGGTAAACAAGGGCGTCCTTCCCACTTTTTCTCATATTTTCCAGTTTAATGGTGTACCTTTGAGGGGTTTTGCAAAAATAAATGAATAAAATAAATCAGTTGATTAATAATAATAATTACTATATATATATAATTATAAAAGTTTAGTACTTAGTAAGTACATAGTTGAAATAACATGAGTCTCAACGGTCTATTTTAATTTAGTGTGAAGATGCAGAAGCAAATGTTAGCCCAAGTCGTGTGATATCAACTGGTTCCCTTATTTAACTAACAATGAAAAAGAAACGATCTGCTTTCACCCGAATATACGGATCAGCTCGTGCGTGTAAGTCGAATGTTTAGGTTTGTTTTGGTGCTCAACGAGGTGGTGAGTTCAAAATCACCGAACACATGAGGCCGGAGATGTAATTACCCCCCGGGGGCCTTGTTGGGCGTTGCAGTAGCAATATTTTCATTCGATTAGCGACGCATTTCCGCGGTTCACCCGCGACCCACTGGGCCCAACCGACTGTGAGATTTCTTGACGGGGGTCGTAGAGGGAATGAAAGGAAACGAACGGCCAAACAGAACAATCCAGACTACAAAATGGCACCGCGGGGGTTGGAGTGTCAAAGAAGAAACAGGATTTCGTATGTAGCTCACCTACCTGTGTCTAGCAAGTATCGTTAATTACTCTGCGTAAGAATATGGGAAATAATTGCTCCACAGAACGATGCAGAATTATAAAGTAATGTGAGAGTTAACTCACGGGAGGACGTTTCGCAAGATGCATCTTAAGTATTGAGGTCTCCCTGCATCTAGCGCCTAAACTCACTCGTCGGTGGTTGGTCTGAGAAGGGTAGGTGGGAGATGGGTATTGATTTAAAAAAGTTCCAGTCATGCAGCATGATTGTATGAGCGAATTTTCGTAATTTAGGTATCATAATACATTAGAGAGTTTTTGTACTTCTCGTATTCATTTTCCAGTATACGAAAATAACCTCTCCGAAACGGGAAGAGGTTGTCGTTATGTGGAAGCGCTTTTCGGATTGGAAAAAGTCAGCTTTTCTCGTGTTCAGCTTTTCGAAATTGTATTTACGAGACGACCTTCCTCCAGGATAACCCTAACTTAGCAACCACAATGCAATTGGTATGGACACAACCATAGACAGGTCACTATGGACACACTCGACAAAATAGCTTGACCTTTCCCGCTTTCGTGCTGTCTTTTGTTGTTGGTTTAACCTTTTAGCTAATTTTCGTAGAAAGTGAAGCTATTGTAATGGCTCGAAAAATTTAAAAATCAAAATTTTTGAAAAATTTCTTCATTAAAATCCGTTTTGAGAAATTCTGAAACGAATCCTAGAGTTTAAAATTTCGTCATATATATATATATATATATATATATATATATATATATGTATATATGTATATATATATATATATATATATATATATATATATATATAGACCCCCCTAATCTATACTCGGCGCTTCGCGCCTCGCCGGATCTTTTCTCTTTTCTACTGTGTAGAAAACGAGGATAATTTGCTATGCAATTCGTCTCACGAGAAAAAAAAAAATTTTTCAGGCCTGGCCGGGATTCGAACCCACAACCTTCGTCTCACGAGAAAAAAAAAAAAAAAAATTTTCAGGCCTGGCCGGGATTCGAACCCACAACCTTCGTCTCACGAGGAAAAAAAAAAAAAAAAAAATTTTTTTCAGGCCTGGCCGGGATTCGAACCCACGACCTCTCGCTTCCCATCTCGGGACAAAAAACGTTACACAAAAAAAGTGGACATTTTAAAAAAATTATTGGGGGTCGGCCTAAGAATCTAAGAATTGCATAGCAATTAATACATATATATATATGAAACAAAGAGAAGAACACACAGAAATACACTACACAGACTAGTTTTAATATTTCGGCTTGGATGCCTTTTTCAAAATACAAGAGAAAAATGAATTAATATATATATATATATATATATATATATATGAAAATCTCAATCCTAAGGAGAGTTATCGTCTGGAATGACACACACTCATTCACACACATCTATATAGGTACATATAAACATGGAAAACTGCCAAGTTCATAAATCGTTTCAGAATGCCTCAAAACGAATGAAAATCTCAATCCTAAAGAGAGTTATCGTCTGGAATGACACACACTCATTCACACACATCTATATAAGTACATATAAACATGAAAAACTGCCAAGTTCAGAAATCGTTTCAGAATGCCTCAAAACAAATTTCCTTGAAGGAATTTTTTAGAAATTTTGTTTTTAAACTTTTTGGAGCCATTACAATAGCTTAATTTTTAATCAAAATTCGCTAAAAATCCCTATCAACTGTTGATAAGTCCCTGAGTAGCATTGCCCCAAAGACCCTCCTATGGGCACGCTCAGACAGGTTCATCTTGGCCTCCGGCATCTGCAGTCTATTTCATAAAGCAACAAGTGTAATGTTACGAGCCGATTTCATGTACAAGTCGTAAAAAATGAGTATGCAAGCGTTTCATAGAGGTACAAGTGTAGACTTGTAATGCACTGTGAAACTTAAAAACGCTGCAAATTATTTCACAAAGGTTTATTATTTTTTCAATTGAGTATGATCGTAGTTTTAGTTGGCTAGCGTACGTCATAAGGCCCGTCCAGACTCCTCGGCGTGTCCTATTTCGAGTTGCCACAACCTATACTTCTATAATTATATACGCATGTTTATATTTCTCGATTTGAGCTCCTATCCATTCAAATAGTTATTGCCTTAATAATATCATTATCTAAGTACGTACGAAAAGTCGAGAGGATATGTTATTAAATATGCGTAGGAAAAGCTTTGGTATTAACACACAAATATGACCTTGAAAAAACATATATTCATGCCTCGAAGGAACGCCGGCGCCGTACCCACCACAAGGTGCCGCGGCGCCGGCGCCTCCTCTCATTCCACCCCCCGCTCACCCCCTCACCACCCACCGTGACCCCCTGCCAAGCGTGCCAGGCGTGCGCGCGTAGAAAAACACACTTTTTCGCCCGTTTTTGGCCCATAGCATCTATGCGAGTAAAGCGATCGGGATGGTTAAACGTTAGGACCAACTAGACCCCAAATGGAGTCTATGTGCGAAAGAACGGGTTTTTTAAGTCAATTCTTAGGCCTTTTATGGCCCGGACGGCGGACGGCGAACGGCAGACGGCGGACGGACATTTCAAATTTGGATTCTACGCACCTTGAAACGTTAAGTGACAAAGTTTGAGTTAAGTTTTTAAGAAAAGTTAAGTGACAAAGTTATAAAAATTTTCTGCTACACGATCACATAGGCTTATTATTGGAAATAATAAATCAAAAGTGTACCTACATTCAAAATTTGGACAAGTTATAAGTGTTTCCCCATCATTTTGTACAAGTCATTGTTTTCAGTTGTAAAAAGTGGCCGATTTTCAACCTATGTCCATTCACCTGTAAACTTGTTATTTTCCAGCATTGTGAGTTGACCATTTTTCGGTGTTTAATGTGTTGGAATCATCTTCTGCTGAAGAATACAGAAAGAAGCATTCAGCGTAGAAGCCGCCAACGATTTTTTCTTGATGAATTGATTAATCATTTCCGCTGAATGTAGTGGAGAAATCCGATTATGCCAGCCATCAGAATAAGTTGAAATCAAATAAGTACAAACCTCTTCCATTTTGCAGTTCATAATTTGTCTTTCTTCCAATCATTAAACTTAGTCATGTACGATAAACATCCTATCGTGTACTCAGAACCGTTTTAACATTATGATTCGCAGACAAAAATTTAATTTCGGCCTCTCGCTTGACGTTGTTCATTTCGTTAGTTCCCACACGCCATTTTTCTTTTCTGTTGCACTTGTAAACTTAGCTTCTACAAGTGTAACTTTTCTACACTTGTACTCTTTGTTTTGGTGAAACACTTGTTCTAGTTTACCGTGCATTACAAGTACTTTGTAAGTTACGTTGTACACTTGTAACTTGTTGTTGTATGAAATAGGCCCCTGGTTAGAGCACCTCCAAGAATTTATTGCGAAAGGCTCCATCAAGTTGCTGCTGATGCGTGGTTGTAGCTGGCTGATTAATACCCCGCCCGACCGCGAAAAGATAGTTGTTTATACGAAGATACGGGATTTTTGGGTTTGGTTGAGGGCACAGGTGAGTCTGAAATCTACTACCCCTTAATGAGAGCAAACCGAAGATAGCCGACAGCTCCAGATTCCCTGTAAATTATATTTAATTATGAGTAATAGAGTCGTCTTTTTGGTTTTTTTTTAGATATTGGGAAAAGATGGTTAAGGACGGTTAAAGGATAGGTTAAAGGATGGTTAGGAGTGGTTGAGGGAGATTCGGGCTGCAGGCACCCGCCCATCCCTGACCATTTCTAGGCGTCGTTAATGATATTTTCCCAATAGAGAGTTCCTAGTAGATCCGTTAAACACAATACGTCGTGCGGTATCGACAATCCGGCGCCGAAACTCTGACGCATTGAGTTACGGTGACGCATCCTTCCGTACAGATACGTTAACGGATCGCAATCCGTAAAAAACGTAATCGTCTAAAATAACCTTCTTCCATGGACTAAAATAACCTTCTAGGGTTAATTTCCTCCTTCCATGGATTTAGCGTTCCAACTAGATCCGTTAAGGACTTGACGTGACTTTAAGGTGCGGTAAATGTTTCTCGTTATCGCACGCTGTATTGAGACCGACGGATCTACTATAGGAACTCTCTGATTTCTAATAATTCCAAAAAACGTTGACCGCCCCCGAAACTGCAGGCCTAATCTTCCCCAATACAGGCGCGTGTGGATAAAATGTGCATTGAGTGTAAATATCTGATTTGATAGGGGAACGGAAAGCGTACGATCCCTGCCAGCCAACTTCGGTTTGCACTCGACAAGGTCCACTCTAAAACCTAAAATGGGGCCAGCACTATCATAGATACCCCCCAGAGGCCGTGTTGGGCGTTGCAGGCGCAATATTTTGATTCGATTACCGAAGCATTTCCGCGGTTCGCTCGCGACCCACTGGGCCCAACCGACTGTGAGATTCCTTGACGGGGGTCGCCGAAGGAAAGAATGAAAGCGAACGGCCAAACAGAACAATCCCAACTACAAAATAGCACCGCGGGGGTTGATGTGTCAAAGAAGAAACAGGATTTCGTACGTAGGACACCAACCAGTGTCAAGCAAGTATCGTTAATTACCCAGCGTGAGTTATTTTTTCAGTTCTGAGCGTTGGCTCAACATTAGCTGCAAAGGGTGTTTTTCCCATGCTAGTCCCCCCGAGCCTCGAATCTTTAGGGGGTCCCCTCAAGTCCTTAGCCGTCCTCGGCCGAGTTTCCTTCCCACACTAATAATCAAGTTAGGCCGCTCCACAATAGGCCCTCACCTTCAATACCACTTCAATACCTGGAGTCGGTCATTAAATGCGTATTGATTCTCCATGACGATGTGCCCACAAAGGGATTACGGAGGTCTGTAGAAAACCAATAGCGACTTCCCACTGTTCTTGAGGCCCCGTTTGTTGTTTGGAGCTTTGACAATCGGAACGGCGCGTGAAAGCCTTTTTTTTCAGGTACTTAAAACTACGCCTACTCGTCTTCTTTTCTTGTGCTCCGTTGAGTCCTCGACTGTTCTTAGCGTTTTGATTGAATGCGTTCAATTGCGGGACCAGATTGCTTGGAATATCGCATGGGAACGTGGGAGAAGTGATTGTGCTATACTTATACAATCAACTTGGATACAAAGATTGAATAACTCAGATACGAACTAAATTACTCTCGACGAAGTTGTGGAAACTCCTTTCAAAACGGAAATTAGTGAAAAAAGTTATATATATATTTTTTTTTTAATGAAAAAAAAAAAAAAGTTTCGACGGTTGGGCCATCAACAGTTACAAATAATAAATGAACACTCATTAGAGAGGGGTTACAAAGTGGGTTTTAAAACTAGAAATAGTCAGAGCATTACTAGGTTCCGTTAAAGACAAAATCAATAATCAGGATAAAAAGGTTTTATAAACTAAAATGTTCTTGTGGCTATGGATATAGCGGTGAAACTGGTAGGAAACTCAGGGAAAGGATAGAAGAATATCAGGAAAATTTTGGGGAAAATAAGGGTAAGTCTACATCTGCAAAATATCTTAAGAAATCCAATCATAGCTACAATTTTGATTTGACACGAACTAAATCACTCGCGACGAAGTTGTGGAAACCCATTCCAAAACGGAAGTTAGTGAAAAACGTTGTCTATTTCCACGAAAAATAAAGAGTTACATGTTAAATCGATTTCGACGGTCAGGCCATCATCAGTAACAAACAATAACTGAAGACACATTAGAAAGGGCACTGCTTTTATAGTCACAGGTGAAGGGAGATTGAATCCCATTGGTCAAGAGAAAGGAAAGGAGCAGGATGTACAACCAATTAAGTGCAAACAAAGTGACGGGGAATTATAGCTAATTAGATGAAGTGAAAGGAGGAAAAAAATAACTAACTATGGTTTCAACAATGTGAAGGGATAGTTCCAAGATTTATAGAAATGGACCTGGATCAGTGTTAAAATATATTGAGGTATATCCTCATTTAAACATTTACCAGATCTATCACTTTCAGGAAAAATATGGAGGATTTCAGGGAAAATAAGGGTAAGTCCACATTTGCGAAACATCTTAAGGAATCCAATCATAGTTTCGATTTTGATTTGACAGATAGACAGTTTGTAGAATTTCTTCATTTTTGTCCAAAGGGAGGTATGTTGAATGGACTTGAAAAATTCGAAATTATCAAAAGTGATGGATCTGGTAAATGTTTAAATAAGGATATACCTCAATATATTTCACCACTGATCCAGGTACATTTCTATAAAGCTTGGAATTACCCCATCACATTGTTGAAACCATATTTATTTATTTTTTGCCCCATTCACTTCATCTAATTAGCTATAATCCCCCGTCACTTTGTTTGCACTTAATTGGTTGTACCTCCTGCCCCTTTCCTTTTTCTTGACCAATGGGATTTAATCTCCCTTCACCTGTGACTATAAAAGCTGTGTCCTTCCTAATGTGTCTTCAGTTATTGTTTGTTACTGATGATGGCCTAACCGACGAAATCGATTTAACGTTGTAACTCTTTATTTTTCATGAAAATAGACAACGTTTTTCACTAACTTCCGTTTTGATTTGACAGCTAGACAGTTTGTAGAATTTATTCATTTTTGTCTTATGTTGAATGTTCTTGGAAAAGGGGATGAAGGGTGTCTCAGCAGTTATGCATCAGAAGCTTATCTCCGTCATTGAACAAATACAATTAAAAAAAAAAAAAATTGGTATCCCATAATACTTTTTTGAGAGGAAATCAACCATATATTTTCGCACACCGTGTCATTAAACAACAATGCTCAAGAACAACACCAACTTTGTTTTTTCGGCAGAAAATCCCCATTTTTTATTGAAAATTTGGATTCTACGCAAACTTTTATGACAGAATGACCCATCACTTGAACTTTTGATTGCGCAAAAACACGCAATATCATGCGCAAATACAGCAGAATTTGTGGAATAACGATAATTTTAATATATTCGATTGCCACTTGAATTTGGGGTCTTTTTTTTCACGGTGAATCACTTAATGATGTTCAATTATATTCGTAACAGTATCATGGTAAAACGCGGAAAGTTTTAGTACTCTTTGGGAGGAAGAATGTGCAGTTATCACCGTTATTCGATGTTTTTACAACTAGGTGTTACGAATATCAATAAATAAACATCACCTCTTGATTCAGCGTGAACAAATACCCCAGAATTATTAGGTATGTATTACACGTGACAATTAAATATCTTAAGAAACTCGATATTTCCCCATTTGTGCAGTATTTGTGCTTGATCGTGGTCGTTTATAATTGATGGGTAACTTCTGCATGAAATTCTACGTAGAATCCAAATCTGCAATAAACAGTGGGGTTCCTATTTTGAAAAACAAAGATGGTGTTGATTGCGCATGGATGTGCAATGGTGTGGTGCGTGAAGATGTCATGGTTGAATTTCTCGCTAAAAATTATGGGCGATACAATTTTTTCTTATTTTTTAACTTTTATATTGAAGGAGATCAGTCGCTGGTGTATAACTCGTGAAACACTCGATATACCTTCATATAAAATAATGTCTTCATGTAATACATATGCACTTTATACACCCGATGGCGATGAAACATTTGAGAGTTATTGAAGGTATCTACCGTTCGCTCATCAGATGTGGTTCTGTGATAGTGGAATCCGAAACATAGGTAGCTTGTTAGCTATAATAAGAAAGAGATACTGAATTTAGAAAAAGATCGTTTAGTTAGGTCTGCAACAGTAGGTACATTATTTGATTCAACATGTCAATGAGAAAACTTGAAGTAAAGATTTGGTGAGCCTTTTCCGTAAAGATTTCTGGGTATGAACTAAGGCGCTCTGGTAAGTTGTTTGGGCTATCAAGCGACTCCAAAATCAAGGAGCACATGAGGTTAGCATTCCCCCTGTATTCTCACAACCAACTAATCCGCCTTCTCCTAACTTCTTCTCTACAGAGTAGAGACTGAAACAGCTGATCAAGATTAAATAATGGCCTACATCTATTAAACCTAATAAACTTTTCGTGGTTCCACATAGTTTTACAAGATTTAATTTGTTTGAAAGTAATTTCTAACAGAATAAACGTCTGCCAGATCGGGTATAGCTTCCTCACGTACAAAAACTTAACATCCGGCAGTTCTGTTAGTACTGTAATGTTCTTAAAACTAAACTTTTCGTGGTTCCACATGATCTTTATTGGATAGCCGTTCTATGTAGATAAATAGCCTATCTTTATTAAATCTAACAAACTTTTCGTGGTGTCACATAGAAAACGCAGCAAATTATTAAATAGCAATTTATGGTTTTCGTTTTGCCCCTTTTACAAGATGTTATTTTTTGCTTTTTTCTTTTCGTGGCTCCACACAATCTTAATTGGATATCCCTTCTACGCAGATAAATGGCCTATCTTTAGAAAAATAATAGAGATGTCCCACTCAACAGTAAAGACCATCAGATCCATACAGCCATACCGAGCGAGCGAAACGAGCGAGAAAACTAGGCTAGTCCATCAATAAACCCAAGAAAGAGGCAAAAGGCGCAGGCGTTGAGAGGTAAAGAGAAGGTTGGAGAAAAAAAACTGTTCTCCTGTAATAAAAAGAAAAACGAAAAAAAAGTAAGGGCTATTGTGCTAACAGAGCCTCCGGAGCCACTTGTTCCTCGGGGTCTTTGTCGGGTGCCTGAGAGAGATGACCCGTCTCCGTGAGGGCACGCGCCACGAACATGAGTGTGAAAGTTGACCGTAGGTAGAGCTTATTACTTCACATTGTCCCATAGCCTATAGGACCTCTCGGGCGGAGAAACAGAAGACGCCGAGACCTTTTTTTTTTTATTAGATTTTCTTATTTTAGGGATAAAAAAACGCGCTTTTTATCAAAAAGGCAGGCAGAGGTAACTAACGTAGTTGAAAGAGGGCAAAATGGATTCACCACGGGGGTAAAGCAAACGAGGCTGATAGGTTACTTTCTTAAATGTGACGATTAACGAGACGTAACTGAGTACAGGGGCAAGCTTTGGGTTCCTGGGTTATTTAATATAGCTTTATCCCAATTATTTCAGCGTTTTGGTTAATTATAATTATTTGCGATAATGAACCTTTGTAACCGACGAAAAAAAAAAAAAAGTCTGCCAAGTTGGGTGTGGCACATAGCTTCCTCGTTTACCTACGAGTATCACCTTCTTCCAACTATCATCCACATTTAAGCGAACTCGAATGACTGGAGAGAGTAAAGATGGAACATGATGGAAATCACGTTTGCGCATGCGCAGAATGAAGTATTGATTTGGCAACAATGAAACTGATAGGGGACCATCTACAACCTAAGCCGCGCATATTCTCTGAAAATTTCTTCGAAATCGGATGAAAACAGTGGAAATTAAGGTCGTTACAAGGATTTCACATAGACGCATGTGCAGTAGCTATTAATGATACAATCATGTTGAAATTGATACAAGATAATCAAATCGTCATCCCCAACTATTATCCTAATACTTGAAGATCCACGAGATCGAACGGCAAGAGCGTGAGAAAATAATGCTTGGTAGAATTTACGTTTACGCGCAGAGTGAGGTATTGAGTCAAGAACGATGAAACTGATAAGAGACTGTCCACCCCCTAGCCCGCACATTCCCTGAAAATTTCATCCAAATCGGATGAAAACTTTGGGAAATAAGCTTGTTACAAGGATTTGCGGACACACGACAGACAGACATACACAGATAGACAGACAGCATAAATATACGGAACCAAAGTTGTTCAGAATGGTCTAAAACGTAAAATGCGAGTGAAAATTTTGATTTCGGAGACTACAATTTTTTTTTTCTCCCGAAAGTGAAAACAATGCTTCCGCTCCCTTTAGGTAGACTCGAAAGCAAAAAAAAGTCCAGTCATGCAGCATGACCCCATGAGCGAATTTTTGAAGAAATCTTCGACATTTCAGTCTCTAATGATCGTGTAGAGAAATTTTAGTTTATGATTTTGATAGACAAACATGGAATCAAATTATTAAAAATAATTAGGAGGTTCTCATACTTTATTATTATTAAACTAATCTTGTAGATTTAAAGACAAGTGTAGGTAAATATTCATAGATTTCGATGTCCAATGTGGACAGTATTGAAGGCCGAGTGGAGGGAGGCCTTGAGATTAACGTTAATGACGGCCGAGCGGAGCGAGGCCTTAGGTCTGCGTGCTAGTTCGTACATAAATAGAACTTCTTCATAATTTCATGGCTGATATTTTCTAAGCCACACTCAGTATTAAAGCTACATCAAGTCCTAAAACAGTTGAGCGTAAAACATTAAAGAGTGCGACCGAGAGAATCGGAGGACGGAATATTTCACAGAGCAAACTCATCAATTGTGATTACTTTTTTTTCTTTTTTTTTAACAAGCACCTACTTCTTACGTTTTAAACAGCATGGTTCTAGGATTGGTTATACAGGGATACTTCCATAAGAGTAGTTCAATCTGAATTTGGACAATGTTTCGTGCAAATATTACCGATTTTTACAACTAGCGAACGGCATCATTTCGATTTTTGACTGATTTTTCAACTTTGAAATTTTTGAAAACTTGATATATATTCTTATAGGACATTTTACGCTGATTCCGAATATACCACATGTTAGTATACTGAAAAAATTATTTCGCACAACAAATCGCAAAAAACAGGCTATTTTGAAATTTTTTACTACATTTTTGAAAATTTCAACCCGAAGATGTAATCCGATCATGCTGAACTTTCGTTTTGTGTCCTTAACATTTTAAAATTTGTTTGAAGTTTCTAGCACAATGCTACAGACAGTTATCGTCTGGAATGACACATACATACAAACATACATACATAAAAAAATGCGTTAAACTTCAGAATATGATTCAGAATAGCCTGAAACGGATTTCTGCATAAAATCGTTCCAAAAATTCACATTCTACAAATTTTGAGGCGAAAGCGAAATTCGCTAAAAGTTCTCGTCATTCAGCATGATCGTATGTGCGAATTTTCATTAATTATCTTCCTATATTATGTTACATTGCTTTGAAAATTAAGGATTTTGAGGAAATATAAATATTTTACCAATTTTACGGCAAAAACACTCGGTCTAAATAATATTCTGCGTTTCAAAAAGAGAATTGGAATTTTTAACTTTTTTGCAGTTTTTATCGATTTTTTCAACGTTTTAATGAAATTTAAGTAGGTTCATTTTTCACCATAAGTTTGTACATAAATTTTTTAATGTTTCATTTTATGGTTATTAAACTTTATTTCAGCAATATTCTGTAAAAAATATTAATTTAACGATATTAACTATTTTTTGCTTTTTTTAGTGATTTTTTCAGCACTTTTTCTGAAATTTGACCATTTTAATGTGCTCAAAAAATGCTGGGCAACGAAACTCATCCTTTTGTTTGATAAGCATGATATTGTTGATTGAATACTTGGGAATCGTTAAAACACCATGATTTATCAGTGTGATACCCCCTCCATTCACCCTCTCTCGTGATGAAATTTGAAACCCCTGACATAGGTTCCAAAACTATATTGAATTACTACTGGAACAAAATATGAATCACGAATCGGTCCAGATTTGTCGCTTGAGCAGCGCTTGAAAGAATCGGTAATTATCCTCTCCACCCCCAACTCGACAGCGGATCCGAAACTCCGAAGGTTTCTTACAAAATTAGAGTAAAATTGGAATCGAACCTAATAAGAATCACGAAAATCGGTCAAGAATTGTCGCCTAGGTGCTGTCGACAAAATTTGTCAAAAAAGACACGTTTTTTTTTTTTTTTTTTTCAGTTTTACTCTCTTTATTCCCCTTTTCCAACTCAGAATTCGAAATTTCCAGGGTTTGTTGCACAACTAGACTGAAATTGAGATCGAACGAAGAAAAAATCTCAAAAATCAGTGGAGAATTATGGCCTGGGCAGCGTCGACAAAATTTGTCACATACACACACACATACTTAAGCACACACTTATCATTTTCTTTTTGTGAAAACAAAAAATCGAATTTAAAGTTATCAGTTTATGAAAATCAAATTTAAAATTATTTACCGTAGGTAGCAATGTTTTTTGGAATGGTTAAGATAAAAAACTTCCAGTCATGCAGCATGATCGTATGAGCGAATTTTCGTAAACTTATCGTATTGTATCATGTTAAATTGTTTTGGTTTTTAGACGTTTTGAGTTCTAGGAAATTGTTAACTTTTATTTTTTTATTGCATATATGTATTCTTTTATATAATATAATAAAAAGTGTAATTTTAAGGCAAAAAATGTATTCTAAATAATAATCTGTTATTCAAACATTGGTTTTGGATTTTTAGATTTTTTTGCAATTTTTATAGATTTTTGAAATAAAATTTTATGATATTTAAGTAGGTACTTTTTTTCTTATTGTACTCAAATTTTGTAATGTTCTATTTTATAGTTAATAAACTATATTTGGGCTAAAGCTAAAAATCCAAAATATTTTTTGAATTGCCGATAATTATTTAGAACTAGTTTATTTGCCATAAAATCGTTAGTTAACCATTTCTTTTTACTCAAGCCCAGAATATTCAAAACATTTTAACATAATAGCATGCGATAATTTACAAAAATTCGCTCATACGATCGTTCTGCATGACTGGAACTTTTTGACCATATTTGGGGCAAAAATGTTCAGGGCAAATCTCAGACTCGTATTCAACGACATAAAAAACACAAAAAACCACCGCAAGTAGAAGTGCATCAATACGTCCATTTTAATTAAAGCCTAATTCTACTTCATTTATGTATTTTTTATACTCATTGTTTGGGTTACTTATTGCTATTTATTTTTGACAATATATGTTTCATCTCGCCATCTAACTTTCAAAATAGGAATCGTCACGTAATCTACTGTTAAATACAACTCCACGACAACCCCTGTGTGAACTGAGTGCAGCGGCTTGAAGGGTTGATGAAGCGCAGGGTCGCCTCGGGCTATCAACGGAGGCTGCGGAACCGAGGGGGTGGTTTGCACCCCTACGGGACAAAGAAAGGCGGGGGTGGATCCAGAGGTAGCGCGCTTAGGGGTTGACCGCAACAGGAACATTTCTCAGGTCTGTTCCCACGACGCAGAACGAGTATCCCGGACCGGTGAGGTTAGTCCTGCCGTCAGCGACGTCACCTTCTTTCGAATAGGTGAAATATCTCACTCGTGCAGCATGAAATAATGAGTAAATTTGTATATGAAGAATACAGGAAATGAACGGGCTATCTTGGTTTTTCCTAGTTTCGAGAAAAACGAATTTGAATGCAAAAAACTCAATAAAATGTATATCCTGCGAAAAAAAAATTGAAAATTTGAAATTATAACGTCAACATACAGGTAAAAGTGATAAAAATGCCAAATTACCTCACGAAATTAATTTAATTAAAATATAACGAGAAAAAAGCGGAACCACAAAAAACAGCGAAAGAACGGGATAACTCCCTTGACAGCGAGTGATTTCCTCACTTGTGGGTTAATTCATTGAAATTCCTTATGGCTTTCTCAGTACAGAAAATTTTGAATAAATCGAATCCCTGGATTTTTTGGAAGAAATCGAAATTTTGCTCGTGTGAGAAGTAAACTTCTGATGGACAAAGTGGCTTCTGAGCCACTTTTTTTTCTTATTTTTTGGCGGATTCGGCGTCACAAAATTTATTGATTAGCCAATGGTAATCAACATCAAATTTTACTTCTCTCAGCCATCTTGTCTTCATTGGAGCTTTAGGAATATACTTTGTGTCAAGAAAAAAAGCCGTTCCCAATCAAATATCTGATTTTGATCAGGCCAAAAAATTAATGTACAACACAGGACCAAACGATGAATATTGAATAGAGACAGCAACAGATCGGAAAAGTGAAAGAATGTAGATTATGACGTTCTTTCCCTGGACCGCTCCGATAAGCCCGTTCTTTCGCTGTATACGAAATACTCACTGAAACTGTTTTGAAGCATTTAGACTCGTATCATAATTTCCAGCCTGTTTGCTTTTACTTTCTTCAAGAATTTGGTCTTGTGCTTTAACATTATCCATTCTCACATTACATTCATTACATTTCTCCATTTACAAGAGTTGTGTATTCAGGCATCGATTGTCTTTTATGAACCCATTTCTATTAAAAGACAAAATTGAAAACTGGACGGAATAACGTTGTTTTTCACCTGATTTCGGCACCCACAGCCAATAGAGAGATTTCGATACTGACTGATGAAAGTTAGCATGTGATGTGAGCGAAAATTTAAGAATGTACTGGATACCCTGTCATTTCGACATGCTTCGGCTTTGTTGCCCCATGTGATTATTTACATTCAGTCAATCAATCATCAATCAGTTGCTACGATTAACTTCCTAACTATGCCAACTGTGTAGAAGAAATAAATTAATTTTATTCGGTAAACCAAAATTGCTGAATTCTTGTAAACTGCAAAATATCAAACCCTTTTATTCCCAAGTAACCAATTTCAATTCCCGTTCAGCTTTTGGTACTTTTTGGTTATAACCCCCCCCCCCCCCTTCTCCCAGTCAAGTAGTCGTCAGCACGCCCGCCCGATGTTTCTAGGCATTACTTCTTACTTAGATTATGTTATGTTATGTATGCAGGAAAACCAAGTGAAAAGCCATTTAAAAATATGTAGTGTAGATAAAGGACAACATCATGTACTGAGAACTACAGAAGCTCAAGAACAACACCAAATTTTACTCGAAAAATTTCGATCAGGCCAATTCGACGAGCTCACATATGTAAAGAAACTTTGAGAACGATTTAAAGCAGTGCATGCACCACGATGATTGTATAATACTATTATCCATATGATTCATTTGACAAAACAAACATTTTTCTGTGATTATTATAACCACTTCATTGACATAAATTAAAACTGCATAATTCATAAACCTAACTTTTCTATCAGGACTCTACCGTACGTGGGTGAAGGAGGGGTTGGGGGTCCGGGTGATGAGATGGGCAACAGTCCGCATTTCGGTACGTGACGAGATGTCCTATTCCTTAATTCCATTAATAGGGGGGCAGGTGATGAGTCGTCCTGCACCGGGTTCAATGGTTATTTCTATCTGACCTATACGTCCATCTAATCTAAATATTTACTTAGGGATTGTCTGTTTGATGTAAAGTATTTTTGAGATGCGAGCTTGCGAGCATCCAGACTACCAACCTATACACAGCATTCTGATCTATTTGTGCGAACTCAGGTGCATTCTACTTGTGCGATTCTCATGTGGGGGCAATCAAACCACAACCACGCCAATTTGTTTCAACAAATCCTCACAGACATCGGCAACTTCTGAAAACACGGTAATTCTTTTTTTTTTTTTTTTTTTTTTTTTTAATAATATAATTTCTTCCCACAGCTTGAAACTCGGTCGGTCGGCACTTTACCACACTTTACCTGGTTTGAAATGAGATATTTCATTGTACCTACCATTTGAACCAAATCTACTGCATACCAACCAATCTTCATTGAATAACATACAACAAACACAGCATATCATGCGAAAATGATTTCAGATAATCCAGCACACAAACATTTCGTCAAATCTCCCACAATCAGTATCGAAATCCTACCAACTAATGGTTCTGGGTGCCGAAATCTGGAGGAAAACAACACCTATTCCCCTCCTCTTTGCAGGCTCGTCCTTTAACGGACCCCCACAGATTCCCAACAGCTTTCTTCCACCTTTTGAATTCGGAAACACTGGGGGACACTACAGTTCCCCTCGCTAAGCTAAAAATCATCTTCACACGGTAATGAGTCTTGAGGGGAAAAGTTCGGTTACCCTCCCGGAACTCCGAAAGACATTTCCATTGTTGAGCCTGACGTTTCGCTCCCCGGCTCTCCCACCTTTTGTTTGTGAAGATGCACCGATGATTTCCTCGTTCCTTTCAGGTTCGTCGAGGTGGTTTTTGGAAGCTCATCCCCGATATGGGACGTGATTGTACCCATATGGGATATTTCTCTCCCCAGTCCCCTTCTTATTCTCCTCGTTTCACGGTTCAACCGTTCGGAAGTTCAAATACACCGTCTCTTTGTCTAGACCGAAAGGCCTGACTCGTAGGGGAAAATCTGGAGACGGTTCTTTTTCCAAATTCCCAGGAATATAACATTCACCATACACACACCTGATGATAGCTTAGTGCGCATTTTGACAGTTCTTGAACTCATCAAAACTGGGACGGAAAATTCCGGGGCGTTCAGGAACTTGTGGAATCGCGTTCTGCACTGCGAACGATATCTGAACTTGGAAGTGTAATAACGTGTGATGTTGTTTGTAACCTCACTCAGCCTGACAGCGGTAGGCTAACTCATCTGAGAGCCCACGGCTTATTCTAAAATGGCGAACAAACTCTTCGTCAACAAAATAATTCGAGTTTCGTGGATCTAGACGAGATCCAACTACAACTTCAATCTCGTCCTCATCGTCCACGAACCTTGAAACTTCACCACCATCATCAAAATTATTCGTATCAAACTTGACGAGCTACCAGTTGAGATTTCGATGGAGAAATTCAAATGAAGAACGGCGAGCAACAGAACAATGCAAAATTTTACAGGGAACACGAGGCAACCAACGCCGAAGAGAGCGTATTGTTTACTCCACGAGTTCCGAAAAATGATGAAATGCGCATGCGTTAACTACCTCCTCGCGTTCGAGGTCTGACAGTTCCGACAAAATTGGGTACTGTTAGATCCGTTCGGAACTGGGTTCGCAAACCACTGCGAACTCGGCGTTCTGGCACTGCGAACGACAAAACTCGAACGGCCCACTCGTCTGGGCGCTAGCCCAGAACCGTTCCGAACTGGGAGAACCCACACTGAGAATGAAGCTTGTGACTCTCCAGGCAAAACTTTGTGAAATCGAACTCCCAGTTTTCATGTAAGTGACCTCAACTCTGTCGACGAGAAAAGGAGGGAGAGAATTCGTCTTTTCTTGACCGACTACCAACAAATCATGATCAATCTTGTAGATAGAGGAGGAGAGTGCTGTAGCATCTGTCCCAGATTCAAAATACAAATAAAAGACATCAGCAAACAAATGAAAAGAACATGATTTGCGTACTTCAGGTCATTGATGAAAGAAGAAAAGACAATATGACCAAGAACTGCAACTTGGAGACCACCTACTCTTGTTTGAAGAGAGCTTGAGAGTTGGCCATTAGCCAGGACACACTGGGAACGAGGGTGCAGGTCAATTGAGACTTCGTGGAGGACGATACGAAAATTTGGTTTGACTACTGACTACAAAACCTACACGGAACTAGGAAAGTTTGACCTACCTTATCTGTCGTTCTTCGAAGTCAAAGTCTGCTTCAACGAGAATTTCGTAGTCCTCGACAACCCTAAGATTGCCATATTTGTTCGGTATCTTGAGTGAACTTACTGGACGACCATCTCCACTTTTCCGGACTGCGGAAGGACAGGGGTTTTTTTTTTAAATTTATTTATTTTTTTTTTTTTTCATTTTTAATTATTATTTTTTTATTGATTTTTGGATTCTAATTAAAATAAAATTAAAGATATAATAATATACAACAGTGTAATCCATATTGAATAAGATGAGACCATTAGTATTGTAGTTCTTACATTGGTAGGTTTAACAAAAGGAATATCGAAAGACGAATCTTGCGAGTCCAATGATACCTCTGACTTTCGGTAGTTATGTAGAGTTAATTTGACATTGTTAATTATTCTCGGCCGCCCATTAATGGTTGAATACAAAGGTTCTGTTTTGTTCAGGTAAGTTATGTGGCTATTTTGGGGTTTGATTCAAAATATTCCTTCTAAGGTTTATAGTTATGATTCTTGGCCGTCATTAATTTGGAATGAGTCTTCTGAAGGGAACACCAGTATGATACCAGTAATACCAGGGAATATCAGTGGGTTAATTTCGGGTATGAAATCTTCATAATTGCTAGAGATGTCAAGTTAGACGTAGGTACCTACAATTTTTATTGTTCTCCTTTAGTACGATATGATGTTCGCAACGGGATTTTTGATGGAAATAAGTCTTTTATAACAATAAAATGTGTCAAAAGGCACGAGTCTTTCAACGAAAATGCATAATGTCTGTTTTAGATTTCAGTATTAAATTGTTAGTTGGAAGAACCGAAACAAGTTTGTTTTCGTACCGGGTGGGTTTCTGGTAGAAGGTGGTACAATTCATATTGCATTTCATTATATACAGGTATGTCCAAAAGTAAACCATTTTCGTTTTATTTAATTTGCAGTTGACGGACATGAGTTTCTCGATCTTGGAGAAATGTTTTCGGGAGAGGTCAGGGGATACGTGGAGACTACAGTATTTTCAAATAGAGTTAATCTTTTTGCAAATCAAATTAATCTTTTGCCAAATTTAATTACACTTTTTACGTATAAATTTAAACTTTTCGCTGCAGTAGGTAGTTTGATTTTTAACGCATATCGTAACATTGCAAGAGCTTGTTCACCTCATCACTAAAAAGTCCAGTCATGCAGCGTGACCCCATGAGCGAATTTTTGAAGAAATCTTCGACATTTCAGTCGCTATTGATCGTGTAGAGAAATTTTAGTTTATGATTTTGATAGACAAACATGGAATCAAATTATTAAAAATAATTAGGAGGTACTCATACATTATTATTATTAAACTAATCTTGTAGATTAAAAGACAAATGTAGGTAAATATTCATAGATTTCGATGTCCAATGTGGTCAGTATTGAAGGCAGTTGAAATCTTAACTAGTACGTACATAAATAGAACTTTATCATAACTTGAACTTTCGTTTTGTGTCCTTAACATTTTAAAATTTGTTTGAAGTTTCTAGCACAATTCTACAGGCAGTTATCGTCAGGAATGACACATACATACATACATAACATACATATATCCATACATAGGTACATTAAAAAAATGCGTTAAACCTAAGAATATCATTCAGAATAGCCTGAAACAGATTTCTGCATAAAATTTTTTCAAAAATTCACATTCTACAAATTTTGAGGCGAGAGCGATAGCTTAATTTTCTTCAAAAATTCGCTAAAAGATTAACTTTATTTGTGAAAAGTTTAATTAAATTTTCCAAAAGATTAATTTGATTTGCAAAAAGATTAAATCTATTTGCAAATAATATATATAGTTCCGAAAGGGTTTGTAATTCTGCCGCTAGGTCTTATAAATTTTGAGCAACCCTTATAGCGTAGAATTAATCTGGCCAAACTCGCTTTGTTTGTCTGTTGCGCAACGAGTTTTCATTGTGTGGCGTTTCTCGAGTTTGTGTGCCAAAGCAATGGAAATATCAATTTGTAAGATTTTCTGAATTAAAAATCAGTACGCTGGACGCTCGAGTATGCAAACCGGATATCATTGGAACAGATTGGTGAAATTAGATAGATATAGATAGATAGATTTCAATAAAGACACATACATAGGTATGATTATGGTACAAAAGTAGAACTAGACTACTCGCCTAGCTTACTTTTCCAACGGTAGGCTTGACCCGTGCTGTTGGTTAAGACCTAGGCGATTTGCCCATAATTTCAAACTCAGCAAGTAGACATAACGTAGCATATGCGTCTACATAATCTACACATAGCTTCAATGATATAACTACAATAGTATTTGATGTCCCTATCTTCTAAAGTAGAACAACTTTCTATACTAAAATTATTGTTTTATAATATTACTAGAGGCCTGTTAGGGCCTGGAAAGCCCTATCTAGTCCGTATTACAGTAGTACCTAACAGGAACCCAGCACATTATAGTAACGATATAAGTCCTACCTATTTGCGGCGTTATGTGACCTCTTGCAAAGCTAAGGCGATGTTAATAAATTATTAAAAAAGAGGAAATAACGATCAAAATGTATGTAATGTAATAAAATAAATACCACCAGTTGAGGTGGTCCTCGACACTCAGCTGATCAGAAAAGACCCCATCACTTCACTCGTCTCTTAATGTTCCAGAGAGTCTCCCTATCGAATTTCAACTTTCTAGAGTGAACAGGAAAGAATTTAGCTCACTCAGCTGATCAGAAAAGACCCCATCACTACGTTTCTTACTTACCGACACTCTTGCAACAAACTTGGGGCCGTGCTGATTCGAATGAGCAGTCTATCACTAAAATCGGACCGCGAAGTTCTTCACAATTTCAAAGACCGTTCGGAATTATATATAAAGATACATAAATGCTGTTTAGCATAGTTTTGCAATCCACTGCCCCATTTTTTACAAGCCAAGTTAAAATTTGCTTTTTGTAGTTTGGTCTAGTATAATTTTGAGCTCTTTTCATATGACTATCTAGCGCTCTGTGAATGATGTGCATAATAAATTTTGGACTGTGTGTTGACAGCGTTAATCTTGGTCTTGGTGCAAGTACATTCCCTGCAACTACAAATCTTGTGGTATATGCTGGATTACGCTGTGAATTTATTATTTGTGGATACTTATGGAATTGTAAAAGTAAATTTTTAACATGGCCTTGTGGTAAACAGGTTTGCCATATTGTATACATTTATAGATGGCGTCCTAGGCGGTAATGACAACATTATTTTCATAACGATCTTCTGGCGTACGTGTAATTTATTCATACCTATGTGAGGAGTAAGTTCCCCCCATGCAATTATTCCATATTGAAGCACAGACTGTAGCATACTGTAATAAATAAGTTTCATCGTTTCTCTCGGAAGAGTGTCTCTAATGTTGTAAAAAATGTAGGTACATAAATTTCTTAATCTTATCATGAGTATAGTCAATATGGGGTTTCCAATTTAGCTCTTCGTCCAATAGTAAACTAAGATACTTATTGAATACTGGTGTGAGGGTGGAAGGATCACGGCTTCTTCCTTTTTATGTATTTATTGACTTCACAACTAGTTTCGCCCTTTAATAGGCCTCATCAGGTGCTACAATATAAGAAATGGTTTTATAAAGAATGGTAGATACAGAGGTACTATGTGCTATTTGTTATCTATAAGGTACAGGCACTTACTATAGGGGGACAGATCCATACGAGGTGTATTTTGTCATGGTGTTGCAGAAGTTATAATTTCAGTCTCAGAAGTTATAATTTCGTCCAATGGCTTGAAAGGGTCTAGAAATTATGATCATATAGTTTAAATTTAGTTATATGCTAGGTATGATAAGTTATGAACATAATGCTAGTGTATGAATGGGGCTTACCGAATTGGGGGGTATATAAGGTAGTAATCCAGCATAGCCAGCAGCTATCATTCATATGTAGGTACTTACTACACGATATAATTAACTAAATGTACGGACTTGAGTATAAGATATACGAGATGAAATGCTTTTTCTGTGGGGAGGATTAAGACTTTCACTATCAACTGATACTACTTGTGGTTTTTAACACTTGGAGCCATGTGCTCCGTGGAACTACTTTCCATAGCGAACCGTGTTCCATGCAAGGAACTAGGTATCCACTCTATATTATTATGCTAATAGGTAGGGGGTAGCCACGCCCCTTACAAGAGATATATTATCTTTTGGTGTATTTATAGCTATATATGTGTACAATTATTTATTAGATTTACTATTAATGTTGATAAATATAATGTGTTCTTGGTCTATACCTATTTAGGTTCTAACATGTCCTGTACTATGCTAGGAGGGGGAAGAATTGTTCACCTAGGTAATTAATTTCAGTTCTATTGTTCATTAATCTATCTTTATTTTTATTAATATGTATGTTTTCAAGTGTTTTCCTATTAGCTGTTATTGGGTGTTTGATAATTATTGAGTTTACATTATCAAAGTCCGGTTGGTGGTTCAATCTCAGCATATGTTGGTCTAATGCTGTTTTATCTTTCTTATTTTGTACATTTTTATCATGCTGTTTAAGCCTTTTATGTAGGTTTTGTTGGCTTTCCCCTATATAGGATAAGCTACAGTCTTTACATGGGATATTGTACACATTGAACCTTGATTCTAAAAGGGATTCTTTATTTCTAATTGGCAGGTAATATTTCTTAATTGTATTATTATATTTCCATGTTAATTTGTAGTTATTGTTAGGGTTAGAAAATATTTTTTGGAGGGGTTTTTCCCATTCAGGACGATAAGGGAGTGAAATATATCTATCTGTTTGTTTAGGCTTTTTGCTATTACTTGATCGATCTATATCCTCACTTTGTTTATGGATATGTTAGTTTATGTTTTTCCTTCCACCCTCACACCAGTATTCAGTACGAAGAAATGGCTAACTACACGAATACCTATAAGATACTTATGCATGGCAACGCGCTCTATTGCGCCACATGAACAGATGATATTTGGTTTGCATGTACGTAATGTGATGCATAAATCTTTCTCATCAACATTAGTTTTTTGTCCTCCATAAATAATCAATCTTGACTTTTCTGTGTTCAAAGTTGAACAATTTTTATAGAACCTCTGTTCACATAATAGAATTTCTCCCTATGCACTAGAGGGTGAAAGAGCCTTCAAAACATCCGGTACAGCTCAGAAGGTGCTGCCTGAGTTTCGTACGCGGGTTCATTACCACACCTTCGCTCCCTTTCTTGAAAAGACGACGACCGCAAGAAATAGCCGGCGTCCCGCGACCTCCTCAAAAACGCGGTAATTGGTAATAGAACGGTAACTCGCATAAAGGTAACCCGGTAGTTGGTAATAGAATAGTCCCTCGCATAATGGTAGCGAGATAATTGGTGATTTTCCCTCGATAGACCGGTCCGTGTGAAGGTGGAGGGTAGAAACTAGTCGGCCAGTCCCGAAGTGTAGGAGACCCCATTTTTTATCCTCGTCCTAGAACGACCTTCCGGTTGCTCTTTAGAGACCGATGGAAGTGAGTTTTTTAGAGCCGCCCGTCAACGGATTTGTTCCGGTGGTGAGAAATACTCTGAACGCATTGTGATCAGATACAATCAGATACCACAATCCGTTCGATCGATCAGAGTTCAATCAATTCGATATAACAATCAGTGCAATCAATCAGATACCACAATCCGTTCAATCAATGAGATACACATATGTTAAAAAATTTCGATATAACAATCAGTGCAATCAATCAGATACACTTCAGTTCAATGAATCGGATAAAACGATCAGTTCATTCAGATACACCTCGGAGTTTTGCAACCTGAAAACCATTAAAAGCTTTTACACTTTAACAAATTAGTTTTTAGATAATTTTTTATGCTCAATTTTGTGTTTTTTAAGGGTAAAACTTGTTAGTTAAAGTGTAAAACTTGGTTGTAACGGATCTGGAGAGATCTGCGAGTGTTACCATTCGATTCAGCGTGAAAAAAGACGTAGAAACCAACCCCAAACTAGTATTTTCTTAGGAGTTAATTTTTCACAAAAACCCTCGGTTTCATGGAAAAAACCACGTTTTTCTGCCATTTCAGCTCTCTTCCACTTAACGAAGTAAAATAAAAATTGACTGAAACATTGTAACGCTGTGATCGCGATGCAACTTTTAGGCTTACAGCATGAAAATTTCCATCCGGGACGTTTCGAGAGACAACCTTTGAAAGAAGTGAAATTTTTCGGAATTTTACAAATTTTTCACTTGCAAATTATTTTTCACCCGTTCATTCTATTTGAAAATTTTTAAAAAGTAATTAGGAAGATTGGAAATCTTACTCTCTTTTTGACGGCAAAATCAGATTAGAGTTATAACTTAAACTTTAGGGAGTTATGATAGTTTTAGTGACACAAAGTCGAAAACGCAAAAAAATCGTATTTATTTTATTTATTTATTTACGGGGTAGTTAGCCCAATATACAATAAGGAAGCTTACATAGAAAATACAGACATATTTGAAAAATACAGACAACGAAAGAAAATAAATTTTACAGAGTTAAAAGTGTTAGAAACAAAAATTAAATCAATGCACAAAAGATAATAATAGTAGGGACCTTTTACTAGGTTGAAAATTTAGAACAATAAGAAATTGTGTGGTTCTTAAAAACGGAAAAACTATTGAAAAATAAATCGAGGCAATTATTCTCAGCTGCTATTACATTATAATGTCCAGCCATGCAATAGAGGGGGTTATTGAACAAATAATTAAACCTGACAAAAGGGACGGAAAATAAATCATTACTTCTTATGGGATGGATCGGCGTACGAAAATCAAAATAAGACAATAACTGGGGGCTGTCGATTTTGCAATTATGTAATTTGTTCAAAAATAAAAGATCACCCACGACTCGTCTATCCTGGAGTGATAAAAGACCACACTCGGTCATCAAAGAATCATAAACAACATCGTCCTGCCGAATATGTTTTTTAAAAGCAATAAAGCGGAGAAATTCATGTTGTACTGATTCAAAACGCCTTTTATGTTCTTGATAGTATGGGGACCAAATCGTACTTCCATACTACAGAAGGGGGCGAACCGTAGCATTTCTAAGGATAACTAATGCTTTTATATTATCAAAATCACTAGTATTACGCGTAATCCATCCTAATGATCGCATGGCTTGACTACAAATATTGTCAATATGCTCATTAAAAAATAAATGGCTATCGGACAATACTCCCAAGTCAGATACTGACATTTTGCGGCAAAGACTACTATGCATGATTGTGTAATCAAAATTAATAGTATTCGGAGATCGTCAAAAAGTAGTAATACTACATTTGCTAACATTGAGAGATAAATTGTTGGATTTACACCAAATAATGAGCCGATCAATGCCTAGCTGGAGGTGAATGCAGTCATCCGCTGAGGTTATTTCCAAGAATAGTTTGAGGTCATCAGCAAATAACAAAAAGTGTATTCGTTCCGGGAGTATCTCAGGTAGGTCGGAGAGACAAAATATGAAAAACAAAGGCCCCAAATGGGAACCTTTGGGGACTCCAGAAGATGCTAGAAAGGGTTCTGATAGTATATTTTGGGTCTTGACTATCAGTTTCCTATCAGACAAATAGCTCTCGATCCATTGGAGAAAAACTCCATGAAACCCAAACGAATGTAATTTACTTAACAAAATAGAGTGAGGTATCTTGTTAAACACCTTAGAAAAATCGGTATACACGCAATCAACCTGGTGTGCATTGCCAAAAGCACCAAGAATGTATGTTTGAAACAATAATAAATTAGAGATCGTAGAGCGTCTTGGAATGAACCCATGTTGATGTTGGGTAATGTGAGGGGTGACTAAGGGCGAGATGATTTGAACTATAAGTTCAAATTTATCGTTATCCAAGGGGGCTATGCATTTTTGCTATTCTTGATAATAGAAAAAATGTCGTACAATACGGAAAAATCAACGAAAAAAACAGCAGTCAACAACAACATTTAAGTGGTTAGTCTGAAATGATAACGATGACCTACCAACATTGCCGCCAAACTGCAATCGTCATCTTTCATTTTGATGTCGGAATTTTGGCGATGTGAGGCAGACATAAAATACTGTAGCTCCACTTTTATCCGCTGTTTTTCTCTAATTTTGGTTTATTTGGTCTGAGGACAGAAGC